>KK502565.1:366134-427761 GCA_000688735.1 Glossina austeni
TGTGTATGTATGTGTGTTTATATGTAGGGAAACATAGTAATACTTAATAAGGAGGCGAACCGCTTCCTTACACGATTGAAAATTGTCCGGACATTTCAAATTTAATATAAAACAAGTGAAAATATTATATTTCCTACATTAAAAAGAGATGACGCTATGTGAGCCAATTTCAATAGTATTCGGCCTTGGGCGTACAGAAATTTCATGAAAATGTGTAGAAAATTGTGGCCAGTGTCTTGAAAGCAAAACTGCATAGACAGACGGAAAGACAAGCTTAGCAGAATCGCTTTCTGAAGCTGTCGGTACAATAAAAGGCGGAGCGATTATAATATATTTACATATCAGCGTATACACCAATAATTTATTTATTTCACTTGTTCTACGTGTACGAGTTTCTAAAGAAAATTTCCTTAAAAATATTCATCAGCGCTATTGCTGTTGCGATTCTCGGTAAAAGGCTGATTCCCTGGTTGTTTTTCCTCCACGTTTTAATAAATTGCTGAATAAACCCGTAGATGTAACGCCTTCGCTTCGTACATGAATCGGCTCGTAAAAGTCCATATAATTTTCGTTCGCAATTCGCTTCACGGAAGTTGGTGTGGATGGTATTTCAAAAGTTTTTGTTTCATGAACTTTCAAATGATTATAAACCGGTGTATAGGAGCTTGCGATGTCCAACTCAATCGGCATCTCCACGCCACTACGACCTGGTAATTGAAAGTGTTTACCCAAAATGGGTTCGCGCAGGGTTTTACCACAATGCCCAAGGGATTCCTCCTCTGCACCTTTTTCGTCATCAATTTTTTTCTCAACTTTATGAATATTCATACGAAAATGGCGTTGGTGTTGGACGCCCGTAATAACCTATTGAAGAGAACAAAAAGTGTACACAAGCTAAACGCGTGCTTGCTTCCTGTTAAGAATAAGAAGAATGTACAAATTTGAAACCTTCATGGTAGTAGAACTGGCAACTTTCTTAATATCAGGGGGCATACGGAATACAACCTCTTTCTCGTTTATCGGTCCGAACGGCGACAGTCTCATCCAAGGTAATGGCATACCCAAAGTACCTAGATATCTACCACCTATAGTCCACAGGCGAACAGAGTAATCATGGCTACCTCTGCAAGAGATCCGAAACATACATAATTTACTTAAAAAATACTCACGTGTTCCTGAACATACATACACAACTTACGTTATTAAAACTTTTGGTAAGTTAACAAAAACTAGCGAATGTATGGATTTTAAATGCCCTCTATATGAGTTGAGTAATAAAGGCTCCTTTTGATTACGTATCGCGCGCTTTGCTCGGGTCAAAATCAATTCCTTGCGCAAAAATATGAACTGTAAACGCAATACCGGCATACTGATTCTAATTTTCTCCTGTTCTGGTATGCTATGAAAAAACAAACATACAAATGCTAATATACAAAATATATTAATATATGTATGTAGGTATTAACAATCAGTTTTTATTGACACATATTATTACTTATGAACACTTAAATAAAACTAAAAACATATAATAAATTATTGTTATTGCTTTGGGTAAAAAACTTTAACAATTGCTTAGTTAATCGAGGTAAAGTCATTCGCAAGAGGTTGGTTGCATCGATTCCTCGCAACAAATTGGAAGAGGACATGCAAACTTTTTTGACATTTCAGTTATGCATAAAGTTACATGCATAGATGAGCAAATAAAAATTCATTGTACTGTTATTATATTTGTAACGCAAGGAAAGATAATGTCATTTGTACACCCACCCTTGTAGGACAAATATATATATTTATATATATATATATGTCATAGTTATTATATTATTCGGTTATTGGTTCTGAGCATAAATTGTGATTCTTAGTTGATTTACTTATATTCATCTGTTTGTTTCGTGTACGTGACAGATGCATCTTCAATTGGTAGCGGCAACTTAGGCTTACACAATCAGTTTGATTCAATCAGGAATGAGCCAACCACGTTTACCACGTGAGAGATTAGGGTTCTCAGTAAACTCAAGCGCAATCATATATACGCCGAAGTTTACTTAAAGATGGTCGCGAGGCATCATCTGATACCTACGAAGCGTGTCACACAAAAAGGTCAGCTGAGTATCTTACTTTTACGTGTCGCTAGATATACATTTGAGATTTTCAATATCTATAACAGCCTGTACGAAATTTTTCGTGCCCGCACCAAAATTCATTTCAAGCAGTAAACTTTTTGTCTCGTCCAGGCGTCCAGGTAATTTTACAAAATCTTATCTTATGCAGGCATCGCTTGACAATAACCAATCTTCTGAACTAAACTTCAGAATGGACAACCTGAATGGACATCTAATCAAGAGAAACCAACGTCATCGAATCACCTATAAATCGTTAACAATCATCACGGGATCGGCATCATCAATTTTTTCTGAAAATCATTTTTACTGCTGCGGTCAACTATAAACCCAAAAGAAGATCTCATATTACAAACGCCCCACGTTACTGGATATATTGGGCTTATTGTTAACAGGCCTAACCCAGTCACCTTTAACATACTAAAAAAAAAAAAAGAAAGAAAAAAGTAAAACGCTACATTTGGCGGGGCCCGCATTCTACTCTTCAAGTTCTTTTATTTGATACTCATGTCGCTGGCATTATTAAGAAAAAATTAATCGCGGTGTCTACCATATTCATTCATGCAGATAATATATCTTTATTTGAGAAGTGTACAAAATAGTTTTTGAACGTTCCGTCTTATTTGCCTTATGATGAACGAGCATTGAACCCCAAAAAAGTGAAAAAAACTAAATTTAATTACTGGTAACTTTGGTCGGACACAGCCGATTGGTTCCATTTTTGGATCAAGCGAGTAAAGCGTCTCGTAAAAGAAATGTGAAAATTTTCGGCCTTCTAACTTTAATAATCTCCGAATAACGAGCAAAAATCCAAAAAATTTTGCTAGAAAAAACTGAGTTGCGTTCAATTTACGCTCCACTCGACGCTTCTGCTCTCACCAATTTGGCCCACTTTCAATACCAACCAGCGTACAGAAACTGTGTGTAACAATGTATCTATTTTTCAAACCTGATGTCGATATCTTCGGATGACATATACAATGGAGCCCTTGTTTCGCTTGTTTTGATATTCTGAGCATATTTTGAACGGTGAACCATTCTAATCGATTAATTGTTGTTAGTTGCGTTTGGTATTAATCCTTTCATCTGTATCATTCTGTAATAGACTATATCCTTCTGGTCCCATCAAATACAGAAAATTGTTCTTTTGCCACAGCAGTTTGCTCTTGCAGCCGATTCGACTAGTACGCCTGGATATATCTATGAATCTTTGGGCTTAGTATTCTCAAAATAGATCCGCGTTTCATCGCGAGTAACGGTACGATAAAAAACCGACAAATGAGCGAAAAAATGCTGGTGGAAGTAATTTGATTGGCGTTTGTCCTTGGACCAGAACATGTCGATGAACCAAATTTCATCAAAAAATTGCGATGTATAGATTGAATGAAAAACGCGACAGGCCTACGATCACTTTCTGAATCGATCAGTACATTAAACGGTGGATTTATCTTAAGCTCTTCTGTATGCACTTCTTGCACTATCGGCGTAACGTAATATACTCTTGTGTATGGCATAATGATGCATAAAAACTTTCATCGTTTATATGACAATATTTGATCGAATATACATCGACACTTTTATCGTAGTTTAAAAGTAACCATCAAAATGAGCAATTTTTTCTTTCTTTGCTATTGGAAAGAGCGGTATTCTCCGTTTATGCTGAGCTATGAGCGTGTCCTTTGATCGATTTGATCCATTTTCGATATTGATGTGCGTACAAGAGCTTCCAATTATGTGTTCATTTTTGCAGTCTGAAGAATTGTTACCGTGAAAAGACAGACGGGCAGACAGAAATGCTCGAATGAGTTCAGAATTAAAGGCTGACCAACAATAATTTGTAAGGAATCTGCAACTTTCACTCACCCTTCGGTGGCGGGCATAAAAAGATGCAATTATGGTTAGGAGAAGGGTTCTGAGGCTGTCGTGAAAGTTTCATTTTTAATGACGAATAATTGGGAATGGAAAACATAAAAAAAAAAAACAACAGACAGACTGCAAAAAACAAAAGGATGCTAATGCGAGAAAGAATTTAATAGCGTACTTCGTCTTTTCCTTTGTTGCTGAAGAGCATGTGTCAAAATTAGACACCACTAGCATGTATGACTATCAAGAATAACTTTTCAACGACGAATAAAATGGAGAAAGTAAAAGCTCACTAAAAATTAAAATAGGCGTGGCGAGTTAACTAAATTTAGTGCATCAGACATAAAAGTGCAGTAGGTTCAATAGAAGTCTAAAGCTAGCTTGCGTCATGCTAGAAACACACACAAAGCATTTTAGGAACCATTCTTCGAAAATATTATTTGTGAAAGAAAGAAAACATTACTTGCTTACCTAATAAGACGACAGTAAGTTTTGTGTTAAGGTGGTTCGTAGTTATTGAAGAGACCATTTTAAACTCACCAATAGTTCTTAACATGCCAAATCTTGATGTAACCAAATGCAGTACCGGTGAAGAGGTAACGATTTTTACGATCGGTAGTCATGGTCAAAACGCAATCACCAATTTTATGTATGGCATTGAATTCCGTTATATAGCTACCGCGTTGATGGTGGGAATATACTTGTATAACACCAGTATCCAGTGCTACGAAAACGCTACCTAATGGGAGATAAATCCAAGCAACATTAACAACGAACGGTCGTTTATTGACGTATAGATACCATATTCGGGAATCATGGGACGTGTTTGCAAAAATAAAATTGCTTGCACAGATGCGTTCGTATCAGGAGCAACAATTATACGGCGGCGAAAGCTATCGGCTCTCATTTGGAGATCTGATTTTTGCGCTGACACAAGCGCAAGCCATTGCTTTTCCATTTCTCTAATGCGATCAAATACCGACATATCACGCGTCGCAGCATTCAAATCATCCTCATAAACAACTTCCTTATGCTTGTCAAGACTAAATTTTTTGAGCTTTACTTCAATAAATTTTACTGGATTTTGGACATTATAACGTCGGTAAGGTTGACCGGTTTCCAATTTCCAAAATAACAATTCGCCAGAATGAGTCCCTGTAGCAACACCTTCGCCCAGCTTCACATCGGCGCAGGTAATATCATCTGTATGGAACCTGGGCCATTTCTTAGGATCTGTATATTCCCGACCTTCTACATCATTGAATTCTGTAACCTGCTGGTCCCAGCCAACAGCTAATATCCTAAATATTAAAGTGCGTAAATTATATGCGAACATAGACTATCTTCTCTACTCCATTACCTTTCGACTACCCATACAACAGCAGTCACTTCGTGGTCGCTTTTAATGCTCAAGTTACGTATGCAAACAGCACTATTGTAATTCCAGACCTTGAGTGAACCGTCGCGAGCACCCGTCAATAAGAATTGCTCTAAAGGATCGAAACAAGCCGCCGTAATTTCAATATCAATATTTTCCCCGTAGACTTGTTTAGTGTGACAACTTTTCATAATAATTTTACGCTTGCCGGTCCAAGGATCCCACACAATTATATGACTATCCAGACCGCAAGTAACTAAATTACGAAATAATTTATTATACAATATGACTGAGACAGGAGCGGCATGAGTATTCCCATCAGTTAAATCTACACGCACGCGTGGATTACACTTAACCGCCACTAATTTGCGACCACCAATCAAAAGTTCCCGTAGTTTCTTATGATAGTGATATACCAAATCGGTTTCGCCGGGTATTAAACGTGTCAAGTCAACAAAAGTTTGTAATAATGAGTGATCGGAAAGATCCCAAACTTTAATAACTTTGTGATAATCGACGCTGTAAAGTTTCTTCTCTTCAGATTGCACAAAGATCTTGATTATGCCTGCATCGTGTCCCGTTAGCAGGCCCGTTGCTTGTGTTGGTACGTAAACATCCCAAATTCGCAAATTCGTATCCGGACCTCCAGTAATTACGATATTATTTCGCTCATCGACATAAAACGTAGTAACGCCCTGAGAAGAACAAACAAACAAACAAGTCAGCTACGTTCACTTTTGAGTATATCTCGGCTATCCAACGCCATGAACATGTCACAGAGTATATCGTAACTTACATGCGATCGTAATAAATACTTAAGACAAATTTCGTAACGGTATGTGTTAATTATCATTGAGGTGTACACGATTTCTCGACATTCGTGTCTCGTTTCATTTTTGAATAAAGAGTGTTGGCGGACAGACAAAATGGGTACATATTCCAAAATCGCACTATAGTCCGCAAAATCATCCCCAAAGCATTTTTGATATTAAAAACGGAATAACAAAGTAGCTATAATCCTGCACTGCGGTGTTGAATATAGAAGCATGTAGATATATAAAAACAGATTCTTACTAATGGTATACGAAATATGGCCTTGTCTTCTCCGTACAAACTTATCAGACCGGGACACCGGCCTCGGTATTTTTTTGTATTGCGGTATTCTGCGCAGACAAACAGACAATTTAAGTTCATGGAAAAAATTGCCTGTTGTATCATTTCCGAATGTACGCTTAAATGTTCACGGCATTTAAATTGCGGTAGTTTGCCCTAGAGTAAAGAAGATATTTGAGTTGTTATTACACCACTGAACCATTTAATGACTGCATAACCTTTAAAATATCGGACCAGAAAGCTTCCACCAAAGCTGCTCCTGGTTTGCTTTGAAAAGGTCCTCTCAGATATGGATCAAATTCTAATATACGTACATTACCACCATTATCGCCCATAACTAATCTAGACAGTTGTTTCCCACCCGAATGAAAATTGTAGCTCATACAGCAGACGGCATAGGGCATGCTACGAATAACAATACGCAAACTAAACGTAGAGGCCACCGTTTCATGAAAACGTAGCTCACGTTCCGTCGATGACGTACAGACAATGCTAACATCCGATAAAGCGACTATACTTAATATCCAGGTAGATCCTTTTAAGTGCACTGAAAAAGGAAAATTAAACAATTGCAAGAGGAAGAATGTTATGAGAAACATTATATTACAGCTTTCGGATGTGCCAGTGCGTATAGGCTCCAAGCTCATTGACCAAAAACGAACTTGCCCTTCTCGGCTAGCTGTTATCCATATTCCTGCACTGTCTGGCGACTCATCAAAATCGACGTTTCTAAGAACCTTCTTGTTATGTCGCTCTTCATCATCACCCTCATCATCGCTACTAAAATGCTTATAATCTTCATTTTCCTCCTCAGCGTCACTAACCGGCTTTAATAATGCGATGCCACAAATAGCTAAACGATGTTGAGATTTTTTAATTATAGGTCTGGTAGATAACGGTAAAATAAGTGATTCTTTTCGACTAGCGGGATCGTCTTCTTGAAACCCGAATATTAAATAAGAAATGAATTCGTTCCAATCACATTTAAAGTCACGGTTTTGATTGATCTTCAAGAAGAGGCGATTATATTCCAGATCAGTGAATTTTATATTAAGATTCTCCAATTCTTCCCGCAACTCGGGATAAGTCAACTGAGTTTTTTTCAAAAATTTGGTATACAGCAGATCAATTTCTTCAGTCTTCAACCATTCGTGTAAGCGTTCAGGGCGCTCGATTTCGTCGAGAGTGAGATCGGAGGATAACGTTTGATACTCAATCTCCTGCTCCTTATTATTATCACTGTATTCCTGCCTGGCTAAAGACATGGCTGCACGATGTCCAGACTGTTATGCCGATTTACAACAAAAATACGAACACAATATAAAATAAAAAATACGAATTTAAACAAAAGCTGCTAAATTCTTCTTAAAAAAGAAATTTTTAAACCATTAGCTGTCATTAACGTTTCAAATAATTTTCTTGATTTGAGGTTTAAGACAAAACATACATTGTGTCAATTTTGTCTTGAATAATTCGACAGTATTTCAATTGATCTCTCTGTAGCATGAAATAGCGAATGTATGTAGTTATGTCCGTCTTTCCAAATGCTCAAATTACGATTATTAGTCCAGGATTTGTATAAAGCAAGAAACGCATTCAACTGCTTCAATACTTTCGGTTACAATTAATAATTGTAATTGTACTCTACATTTGTGTTCCAATGGTATATTCGGTTTGTGCGGGTGTATGCAACACCCGTAAGGACTTGCGATAAACCCACGCATTACGTTGACTGATTCAGAGTCACTTTCTGAATCGATCTAATCTTGTTCGTCCGTATGTCCGTCTTGTTTTCCACAAGACGCAACCTACAGGTCCAACTTGTCGATATGTTTTCATGAAATTTCCTACACCGGCACGTTTTGGCCCAAGGACGAACGCTATGAAAAAGCACTATCAATAGAAGGCCTTATTTTCAACATGAATACAGTTACATGAATAACTATATTAGGCGAAGTGGTATAGGTTGTATAGGGTGCAGGTAAGCATGTCCCGCTATAATGTTTTTACTTGTTTTTAATTTAAAGACATTCAAATGCCCAAAATCCACTTTCCACTTTCAAAAAAATCGGTAGCAAAGAAAGTCTTTAAATGATATATTTCGCTAAGACATCCAAATACGCAAAGTAGGCAAAAATTATAAAACGTTCTCTTTATGTGCATTTATCGTTCTACCTTTATTGTCTTACACGAACGTAATTTTCACTGCTGCATTAGCCAGTCATCTATCACCACATACGCTAAATATATTGTTACGAAATTTGTTTCTCTTGCTACGATTCGTATCACAAGATCACAAGATCGTGCTTTTATTTACAAGCAATTTGTTTAAGGGTAGGTCTAATTACAGTTTATTTAGTTAGACAGCATTCTTAACTTTCTTTTCGACTCAAATTATCTTTTCCGACTGACTGTGCCCTCCACAATCATTTTGTTTATACACATTTTTACAAGCATAGTACTACTACCTAAGTTGATGGCTTCATTTTTAAGCCGATAATTCGCTTTTCCACTAACCTTTTTCACCGGCCGGCAGCTGCATGACGCGCGGCGAATTTGTACTTGTTACTTTTCTGGGAAAATCAATTAGTTGGACTAAACTGGATTTAGGATTTCCGTAACAATATATTGCACATATTAGTGGCTTCCGTTAATTTTGGCCACTTTTTTAATTGAAAAAGGCATTTATTGAGAAGAATTGGTAGATACCATATATATTAGTCAAACGATATTTCTTGCAACATGGCAACATGGCGATATCGTAACGAAAGAACTTATCTTGGTTTAGCAGCGATCCAATCATACATCCATTTGCGCACTTGTTCAACTTTGCGGAGCCGCGTGCCAGCCAAGCCATGCTGCATCGATCTGAGTAAGGGCTAATCAGAACGAAGGTCAGATCTAATATCTGGTATATGCACGAACTGAAGTTTTCTTACTTCACAGTTATCATCTAATAAGTTTACAATTAAAATATTAGGCTGCTCGCTTAATCTGTTGTTAAGGTTTTATTTGTTTTTAACTTTGAGAACATCAAGATCGGTATGTGAACCAAGATTGCTCACAAACCAAGGAGAATTTGTGGTTAGCCTTGAGGTTCTCGATTGACATTTCTGGAATATTTCTACGATAGAAATGCCGAAGGTCTCCCACACCTGGATCTGAAACCAAGATTGCTCACAAACCAAGGAGAATTTGTGATTAGCCTTAAGGTTCTCGATTGACATCTCTGGAATATTTCTACGATAGAAATGCCGAAAGTCTCCCACACCTGGATCTTATACGTCCGCAATAGCTTTAGAATAGTTTTTTTCGGGCTAAGTTTGGATTTTGGTCCTAAAAGCCAGTACATTTCGTTGTTTTCATATTCAGTTGTTGTCGTATTTGGCTGATCGAAGGACAACCTTCTTTTTTTAAGATTTAAAAAGAATTATTATATTTAACAACACTCACCCTTAGACGATGCGTGTAATAAAATAAGAGAAAAAACTATGTTCTAAACTAATCACGGAATGAACTTCATGTTCTCCGCGAATCGTTTGCCGTTGATTCGCTAATTTTTAGAAAAAGACAACAAACGTGTTTTCTTACCCGAATCGCTGTTTAATATACCTATCGGTACTTAAGCGAACATAAAATAAGGACCCCGAAATTCTCAAAGCGGGAAAGGGTAAAACATTTGCGCGGTACTAAATAAAAGATTTTCGCCGTAGATAACACGGCTACGGAGCCTAGCCTACGGGCAACGTTTCACTTCCGTGTATGAAATTTAAACAAAGTAATGTAACATAATTTTTTATTGATGAAGTCTTTTTTTTTTGGATCCCTGGTGGCGGAAGAGTGTCGTTATAAAGAGCAATACATTGCTTCTAAAGATCTTCTGTAAAAAATAAAAACGAGCTCATACATCAATAAGCTGTAAAATTTATTAGATTCGCATCGAAAAGGACACTTTCGTATTTAGGCATTTCGTGTATATTTTCCAATAAAAAAATGCCTTAAGAATTTTTACCACTCAGTACGTCTTCTTGTGATTTTATGCTCCGTCCATGCTCTGGAATGTGCGCTTGTAGTTGGTTCTCTGTTCAAATAACTTTCGACAGCCAAACGCTTTGTTGTTGATGATAGTTCGAGAGGATTTACTTCAAAAACTTTCATATGAGTGTAAACCGGCGCGAATTTAGCCCAAGCAGGAGAAGAAAAAGTTTTCAATTTGATTGGACGTTTAGGTTCATTATACGCAGGGTATTGGAAGTGTTCCCCAAGAATGGGTTCACGCATAAATGCATTCTCTTTCTCCAGATCTTTTTCTTCCACTACCTTTCTGAAGGTCTTACACGAACAGTCTGAACACCTGAAATAACCTAATAAGAAAAACGAAGCATTGACTTTTTTCCTATGTTTAAGCAAAGCCAAATTTTAAACCTTCATAGTAGTAGTAGTGCTGGCGACTTTGTTAATGTCGGGTGATAAACGGAATACTCGTGCCTCCTCCTTAAACGCTTCAAAAGGTGATAATTTCATCCAAGGAAGCGGCGTACCCAGCGTACCTAGATACCTAACGCTCATGGTCCACAAGCGTACCGAGCAATCGTTACTGCCGCTGCAAAAAGTTCAACGTATAAGATTTCAAGAAACTCCAGGCAAAAGAATTTAAACAAGACTTACGTAATTAATATTTCTGATAGATGAACGAAAACCGTCGAAGTGATAGCTGCTAAATGAGCTTTATACGAGCTGAGGAGCAATGGTTCCTTTTGATGCCGTACAGCCCGGTTTGCAGATAATAAAAAAGTATCCCCACGCAAAAATATAAATTTTAAGCGCAATACCGGAATGCTGATTCTCACCTTTTCCGACGGTGGTATACTAAAAAACCAAGAATTGATCGTTGTAATAAATAATTTGGACCGCTTCAAAAAAACATGGACTTTTTGCCCATTTTTAAGGCCATTTTTATTTGTCGACGGCCATGTCTGTTTCCTAAAGCCAATTTGAACATGCCGCACTTACGCTATAAACTCCCACACAGGAGTCTTATTAATTTTCTTTACAAAATAGTAAGAGCTTACTTAAAAGTCTTCGTAAAACATAGCAATGTTTACGTTTCAATATAAATAATTTTTGTTTTTATATCCTACACCACTTGTGATACGAGCGTGCATTAAGTTCGTGCGGATATAGGCGATACCCAGAAGGAATCGAATAGACCCGTCTTTTATTTTCTGAATCGATCTAAGGTCGTCTCTTCGTCTGTATGCCTAGTTTCGATCTGCTCAGCCTGTAGATCGTAATTTTTAAAATATTTTGATAAAATTTGGTTCAGATCGATTCACTTTTTCGACCACTTCCCATATGACGCCCCGTTTTGTAAAGTCGTCATATGAGTAATTGCAGAGTGTTGTAGCGCGTTGTAGGGCATTTAATGGTGGGAGATAATCCACTACAGTTTTTACCCGTTTTACCTGTTTAATAAAAATCAGTACATAATTATTCAAAAAAAAACGTAAACCATTAATAACTTTTAGTTGTGATAAAACCCAATTTAATCATCTTTGATCATTCGGCCATTTTAGGACTTATCACGTACACACCTAGGATTCCAAGTTATTGACAATATTTGAAAAACATTATTTTTATCCTTTTTTGAATTTGTTCAGTGAAACTCAACCAAGAATATTTGTGCTTCGTTTTCAAACATCGATATTCACGACTTGAAAGGCTTCAGTCAAAATCGTATACAAACAACAAATCGCATTTGATCGAATATTATCTGCAGATACTTGTCCATGGATTTTTATATTCAATCCACAGATATTTTGATGAAATTTGATAAGCTGACGTGTTTTGGGCTAAGAGCAAACCCTATTGAAAGTGGAAATATTTCTGCGATCACTTCCCACATTAGTGAAAAAAATTTGCAGTCTCCAATTTTTCTCGACATTAATCTCCACGTAATAGTATTTCGGCGTACTAAATGGACCCAAAAAATTTTGATTGGGTGGGCCAATCTTACGAACCTCCTTCCTTATAAATACTCCTAAAAGGAAAGAAAGGGTAATATGGTAAAAAGGTCCAATTTTTAATGTTTCAATGGTGATATCTAAAAATTGGCTACACCGAATATGCACTGAACAGATGAAATTTTTAAACTCATTCCATAAAAGAATGCTCGTGAAAAGTAAGGCTTTGTACATCGGCAAAGTCTAATTTTCAGAACTTTGTGATGGAAATGGGCAAAGAATATGAAGATCTTTGATAGGAAAATTAATTTTTCTAAATTCAAATCAGTTCTAGGGCCTGCTCCACACAAACGTTCCCGCCAAAAGCACGATATGTCCTTACATAGAACGTAGAATGTAACTTTTGGTACTTTGGCCACGAAACTAAATTAAGAATAGTATTAGGTAGAGTGGAGGGTAGGATAGTTAATGGCCGGACTTACCCGGACTTGAGACAAAGAGGTCCAGATCCAAACAACTTTCAAAAGCATTCCTCCTTGAGTCGAAATATATTTCATCAGAACGTCTCAAAACAGCTCATTAGTTGAACACGAGAATATGAGAACAGACAGGCGGACAGAAAGCAGCTTTAGAAAGCAATACCTGAATCTGTTGTTAAAATAAAGAAATGAATCTACGTCAAGTTCTTCAAGGTGTTGGAAACACTCGCATAAACTTGGCGTACCCTTAGTGGTCAAGATTATAAGAACACTGTTAGTATCCAAACTATCCCTGCGCAAGTCGCAGGGAAGAAACTCTTCTCGCCTACTTTCTGAAGATGGCCTGTACTGTTCAAAATCGTCGTAAAAAGGATGGTTTCAAACTTACCCGAAGTTCTGTATATGCCAAAGTTTTATATAACCACATGCAGTGCCAGTAAACAATACAAGTAACGCTCTTTTCGATCAGTAGTCATGGCTGAAACACAATCACCCATTTTATGTGTAGCATTGAACTGCGTTATAAAACCACCACGCTGGTGGTGGGAATATACTTGTACTGCACCAGTATCCACAGCTACGAGAAGATCCCCTGAAAGAAACTAAACCAAATCAATTCCATCAGCTTATGATGATGGTCCTCTGCGAAACGACGTGTTTGCAAAAATAAAACCGCTTGTACAGACATGACAATAAATAACCTTTCGCTACGTCGGCGTATATTAGTTGCCAATTTTAACTGTTTACGCGCTCTAAGCGTCTTAATCACATGCTTTCCCATTTCAAGTGCTGCAAAACGCATAAACTGTGCCTTGCAGTCGGATGTAGGAAAATGCGCTTCAGTTACAGAACATATTTCCTTGCGCTTTTTTTTATACTTATTGAAACGCAATTCGATGAACTCCCTTGGTTGTGCCACATTAAAACACCGGTAAGGTTGGCCGGTCTCCAGTTTCCCAAATCTCAATTCACCGCAATAACTCGCTGTAACAACATCCTCGCCCGTCTTAACATCGGCGCAAGTGATATCATCATGATCAAGCATGGGCCATTTCTTAGCAAGAGTGTATTCGCTACCTCTTTGACAAGGAAATTCAGTCACCTGCTGATCCCATCCGACAGCTAAAATCCTAAATGTAATCTGTTCACTTTGGTCGCCCCTAATCTTTAGGTTACGTATGCATACAGCATTATTGTAATTCGATATTTTGAGACAACCATCGCGGGCACCAGTCAACAAATATCTTTCGAAAGGATCGAAACATGCCGCTGTAATTTCAACACTGCTTTTTTCCCCGTTGAGATATTCGATGTGGCAATCTTTAATAATAATTCTACGTTTGCCAGACCAGGGATCCCAAACAATAACAAAACTATCCAGGCCGCAAGCAACCACATTACGAAACAATCTGTTATATAGTGCCACCGAAACGGCAGCCGTATGCGTATTGCCATCAGTTAATTCAACGTTCACACACGGATTACATTTAATCGTTACTACGTTACACGTTACCACGTGGTAATGAAATACCAAATCGGTTTCGCCAGGTATTATACGCACCAAATCATCGAAGGTTTGCAGCAATGTGTGTATCGAGAGCTCCCAAACCTTGATAGTTTTGAGATAATCGACACTGAAAATTTTCTTTTCTTCACTCTGTACGAAGACATAAACTATGCCAGCGTTGTGCCCCGTTAGCAAACCCGTTGGTTCAATATCCCAAATTCGTAAAGATCTATCTGGGCCTCCAGTAACTACCAAGCCATGTCGTTCGTAGACGTAGAACGTTGTAACACCCTTAGAAAAAGTTAGATTAAAACTTTACGTATACACCATCTGAACTCTATTCCTCGGCTCATCAGCGCATCGCAATTTCTTCTGTATATTCGTTATAGATCATGTGAGGATCAAAGTTGAAAATACGATTTGTTCTCACTTGAATGAAATAAATAAAGTGTGTAGTGAAAACAAATCTTTTTTTCTATATATATATACATCTTACTTGGTTTGTTTCGTACATACACACTTACCCTAGCGCAAGTTCACTTTCAAACCCGGAATTGTATGTGTTCTGCTTCACAAACGTATGAGAGAATGTGGCGTCATGTCAAAAAAATATTAACATAATTTTTGCACATTCACACAATGAGAGTGAAAGAGCCAGCTGTCAAATGGAAGCTAATGGACTGCGTTACTACTGTTACTGCTAACATAAAGACATGTTTGAATTTTGAACAAAATGTTATCCTTTGGTATCTGATACAAAGTCAGAAACAAACACGGTTTGCAATATTATGTGTAGTTATGTGTATGTGTTATTAGCTTAGGTCAAGAAGAGTTATACGGGAGTAAAGTTCAGGCAAGTGTGCTGCGAATATTGCATACATAATAATCAGTCCCACTCACACTCCCATCCGATCGTAGAATGGACGGATAGTGTTTCGTACAAGCCGAGAGAGAGAGGGAGAGAGAAATTAAAGTAGTGTGTCCGGTTTTGAAGTAAAACTAATAAAAAAACACAAGATAATTAGCTGACATGAAATGAAAAATACCAGTTATGGTTTTGAAAGAGGAGGAAATGGGGAATAACTCCGTGGCTGGGCTTACTCCTACACTAATCGATAATCCCATAACATAAATCCGCTGGCTGCTTATAGTGGTTTATACAAATATAAAGGTCTTGCAGAAGACACCTGTGGACACAGCTTTTCTGCCCCTTACTTTAATGGCTTACTGTGAAAATATAGTCAACAATTTCTCATCTTTTTATCGATTCCGCATCTAGCAAATGGTTGATGTGTTTGCGGGCAAAAAAGAGTGGAAAGGTGTTTTACATTCCCAGGTGTTGTTGTGCGGAGTGAAATTTAAGTTATATGTGTTAGCTTTTAGCTTTCTGACCAAATCTTTGTAACAAGAAAATGCGAAAATGCGACTGCAAGTAAATATAACAGCTCGGTTATTGGGAGATCTTTACCAATGGTACGCGAAAGGTACTCTTATCATTGCCAGACAAAATTGGCAGACCAGGACATCGTGCGCGATTCTTTTTTATGTTACGGTATTCTGCGGCGGCAAATGTAGAATTTAAACGTCTTGCAAAATATAGTTTAGATATTCGTGACATCTGAATTGCGGAAATTTGCCCTGTAAATATTGAAGGGAAAGCATCATTGGTTTTGGACTTAGATTTCATGACTTCTTAATTAACCTTGGCGACATCCCGTCAAAACATCTCCAAAATGTCTCTTGCCAATTTGCTTAGAAAAGGGGACTTGGAATGAGCATCGAATTCCAAGATTCGCACATTACCGCCATAATCATCCATAATCAATCTAGATGTCTGTGCCTCACGATGACTGTATTGCATATTGTACACAGCATAGGGCATACTTAGTATGACAGCACGTAAACTGAACGTGGGAGTTACTGTCTCATGAAAACGTAGCTCACGTTCCGTAGACGAAGTGCACACAACTTTTACATCCGACATAGCAAGTACACACAATATCCACCACAATATACGAGTTTTCTGGTGTACTAAAATAAAAAGATGAAGTTCGAAGCGACAAGAGCAAAATGTGACTGTGTAGACGTTTATGCCTACCGCTATTAGACTTTACCACGCGCAAAGGTTTCAAACCCATTGACCAAAAACGTAATTGGCCTTCCCGACTAGCGGTTATCCAGATACCTGTCCAATCGACTGAATCTTCATCTGCATATTCCTTAAAAAACTTCTAAAATTTTCGTTCTTCGGATTCGCTATCATCGGATGTCGCTGTGCTTCTCCGTCGATTCCACTTTCTTGGTCTTTAATAATGCGATGCAACAAACAGGCGAACGATGCTCGGATGTTCTAATAACGGGATGTGTATGAATCGGAAGCGTCGTTTCATCATCTCTGGTGGAGCTGGGATGATCCTCTCTGAACCCATTTAATAGATAAGAAATGAATTCATCCCAATCACATTTCGAATTGCGGTTTTCACTGATTTTCAAAAACAATTGATTATATTCAAGATGAGTAAATTTGATATTCAAATTTTCCAATTCTTCTCGCAGATCGGGATAATTTAATTTTCCCTTTTCCAAAAATTTATAATGAAGTGATTCGATTTCTTCGCTCTTCAACCATTCGTGTAAACGTTCGGGGCGCGCAGCTACATCCGGCGAAAAGTCAGAGGAAAGCGTTTTATATTCAAGATCCTCAGTGAAATTGCGATTAGTGTCATAGTCGGTTTTTGAAGACATGCTTGTCCAAATTTGGAACAATTCATTTTTGTGTCAAGTATTAAAAATTAGACCATTTAGGCATCAAAAGGTTTATTTTTCATAGGAACGGTTATACGGCGTTGGATTCAAGCAATTGGCCCAGCCGATCTAGATTTGATGATGACGACACAGCGAAATTTATCTGAAAAGTGTGCAAATTGACGCTTTTTTCATTTAACGACTTCCAAGATTGGGACGGAAACCAAGCTTAGATCGAATCGAGAAACACTTTCTGAATCGATCCGTGCAATAAAAGATTGGTCAAGTCCTCTTCACAAACTTATACGTCGTATACCACAAATTGCGTAGGGTAAAATTAATAGCTGCTTGCATGTATTTTGGTCGACGACATCTATTGGTGAAAATGACAAAGTAATACATAGTATCAATGTACACCACGATTAAATTCCATTTTCCAACGGTTTTCCATTTAATAGTGTTGAGCTATTCAGTGCATACATGCGCTAATCATGTAACGCTGAAAGGTGCATTTAAGACATTCCTTACTCTTATTATTTAATTTGAAGAAATCTGGTGCCGAAACCCATCAAACACTTTTTGAACTTCATGGTGATGCTGCTCCATCACATCCTGATCGTCGGTTTTGGTTTCAACGGTTTGGAAATGGTGATTTAGAAAGAACGACCTGGAGGACCAACAAAGTTCGAAGACTTATTGAACGAAAATCCTGTACAAACTCTCAAAGAAGTTTCGAACAGTTTAGTAGTCAATGAATCAATTATTTGCAAAGATCCAAAGTGGGGAAAACGTCCCGGTTTCAGTAGATGCCAAACAAAAAAAAAAAAGAGTCTTCTGTACGGTGAAAGGTCGACCTACCACAACAATCCCAAGCGCAAAAAGTTATGGATAGTCCACATTGACAACCAAACAAAATATTCATAGCCATAATGCTTTGCTGGGCGTGGAGGGGATCAGCAAGTTGTTTTGCATTACGAGCTGTTAAAACTGAATGAAAATGTTATTACAGATGTCCGTCGACATCAATTGAACAAATTGAGCGATGTATTGTTGCAAACAAGATCAGCAATAGGGGTTAACAGACGCTCGGCCACATGTTGCAAGAATTGTAAAGGGTAGACGGTTCCAAGTCGAATAGGGAGTTCGGCCGGACCCAGCGGACTCACCAGACAGACTCCTTCAGATCAATGCGGTCTGCCACGCGATTCCGGAATGCTGAAGAAGTGCGAAAATGTGTCGATGGTTGGATCGCTGTCAAACTAACATCATTCGTTCGATACGGTATCGCTATGTTGTCAGAAGAAGTAGAAAAAAGGAAAAAGTTGAATTGTATCGGTTTTCTCAACAGATGGCGTTTCGAAATGAAAAAATGATCGGAATACACAAAAGCCCCTTGAACGCAATTTTAATTGATTCAGAAAATGATTTTGATTCGAGCAGTATAATAAAAGACGCGTCTATGTTAAGACCTTCTAGATTTTACATAAATCCGTACGAATTTTAATATAACTTGTGCCATAGGTGATCTATAGTAAAAAGACTTACAAAATAAAATTGCACTATATCATGATGCTAAGTAGGCATAACCGATTTTTTTCCATTTTTCTACGAGCTTTGTAGAGATAGTCTCAGTTTATATCACACTGTTGACGAGTCTTCTGACCAATATTTCTCCCTTTTCAACATGGCCAATCAGTCAGAGGATGCTTCCTATGGGGGGACTGGTGGCCACAGCCTAATAGATGTGTGTCCAGACGATAAGTGGTGTGCCTTTACCGACTAAGGACTACAACTACGGCCAATTTGGCATCAAAGCGGACAGAAAACCTTAACTAATCGAGATTTCGATTGGTACGATAAAATATGGATCTACCTCAACTTGAGTGGTACCCACTTTTAGAAAAGTTTAACTTATCCTTTAAGGAATGTTGTCAAATGCTAATATTATGGAGAGCACAGAATTACTGCAAAATATTTCCTAAACGAGTAAGCCTTATAACTTCTCTTATATGTCTATATATACGTGTATATAGTACAACATATATATATAATACACCGCTGTAACGACCAAAACAACAAAGAGGAAGGTAAGTAAACTTTGGTTGTTTCTTCTCTAGTCCTTAATTTACTTATTTTAAGAGCATGGAGCGATGGCGAGCGATTTAAATCTAAAATATCAGAGATTATGTATAACTCTCGCCACGGTATGTAATTAATGTTAATTAAATACGCCTAAGGAAAAAACAAATAAGTTCGCAAAGTGGAAACTTTCGTATAACATTCGCCTTTAAAAGAAAAGCCACTCGTTTTTACGCACAGTTGAACTATTTTACACTTAAACGACATTAGAGAAATTAAGCTAAAAAATCCAAAATGAAAACTCAAATTAAAATATAATTAAAAATGCTTTGCAAACATAATTGAAAATCGAATACAAACTTTAACTGTTTTTATTGGAAATTAATTTTCAAATGAAAATGGATGCAAACCTCCACATGACAAATGCTCATTATTGAAGTACTTTATGAGAGCGGGGAGAAGGGGATAATGTCAATATACAGCCAAAACTTGCTAATGTTAATTTAAAAGAGATTAAGTAAATTCTCTTTGCAGATTTCCTCCACGGCTACTTTATTGATAATAAAAATTCGTAACTAAAGCAAACTTTGATTTTCGATTCAAAATTCGCGTAATACATTCATACAAATTTCGCGCAACTTCTTCTCAGAACTCGTTAAAACGTTCTAACCGAGTAAAGGTTTAATGTAGGAGTAGTTAGTTTTTTCACTTCGTTATGAAATACCTAAAATTATATCGGGTTGTTCTATAAAGGCTTACTTACTTTGTACTATTCTTTTACTTTTCTTACGAATATGGAGCGTTGGGAATACAGATTCGCAATGCATGCATACATACGCTTTTACATGGAACGTTCTATCCCATATATCTTCGAATTTTCTGCATGATTTCAGTGCACCAAAATACAATTTTTATTAATCGGACAGACGGACAAACAGATTTAAATCATTTTGGAGAATGCTATTAAATAAGTTGGAATTGAAATAATAAAAAGCTCAAGCGGCTGATTTAACTTGGTCTGGCACTATTTTAATATAGTTTTGTCGCAAATTGTGTAGGATATTAACATGCAATGTTAGTTGGCCGCATTTTATAGTTATCAAAAAATTCACGTCCTTTTATGAAAAATGATTTCTCACAATTTGAAGTTGACGTTATCACTCCCATCGAATTTAAAATAAAAAAAAATTTGATTAAGATAAAAGCTTTTTCTTTGGCTATTTTAGACGTTTCGCACTTTAATTCATCTTTTTTGATAGATCGTAACTTAAGGTTTTTTTACCGGTTCGTTACAAGTATTCCTGTTTCATATCGCTCTAATAGCGATTTGCGCTCTGTTGTACATTAGCAGCTTAAAGGCACCCTAAGTCAAAGTTATTTGTTCACATTAGGCGTGCTGGTAGGCGCATCACAACATCCCTGGCTGTTATGTATAAATACGTACTTCCAGTTTACATATTGTTTGAGAACGTTTATGCACTGAAACAGCAATTTTCGCGGCAATCACTTGATACAAGTTGAGCTTTTCAAAGTCTTAGAAAAGACTCGGTTACCGAGAATTAAATTTCTCGGGTGAATGAGATTCTCTAAAAGTGGGTTTCAATTATGTTTATATACGTCATTGCAAAAAAAACAAAATTTCTTAATATATAATATTTAAGATTAAATTCATTTAGATAAAAACAAATATTTAGTTGACGTTTTTATAAAAANTTAAATTCATTTAGATAAAAACAAATATTTAGTTGACGTTTTTATAAAAAAAAAAAAAGAACATTATGTGTAAATGTATTTTGTTGCTTTTCTTTTTTGTATGGATATTATTAAAGTATTTGAAATTATTACACAAAACATAATAATGATAATGATAATGCCTTACTTATGCATCTTTTGTTCGCTGTACGTAAATAAAATTCTTATACGATAAATTCCTATTTAGTAAAAAGATACATGAAAATTATGAATATGAAAAAGTTTACAAGAATTAATTAAATCAAATATAATTTAAATATATTTTATTAGTTAAATATTCGTAACTAAATTAAGTTAAAACTTGGCGCATTTAGCTTATAACACGATCTTAGGAGTTTTTTTAGTTTAATATGAAATTACCATTAAGATCAATTAAAACTGAACGCTAAAACCATATGCAGCTTACATTAGTATGAGTAAATAAACGAAAATCTTATTATAATAGCGTCTGTACTCTTTTAATAATACCCCCATTTTAGTAACATAACTGCTGCGTCTCCAGACACTATTTTCCGTCATAAAATAAATTGTGTAAGCACTTCTAGTACCAGTTAAAAATTGCTTCTCAAAGCGCATCAAAATTTCTTAAGTATGCAAGGTCGGTGTCATCCATGAATAGCCGCAATAATGAATCACGATTTATATAAAAATAACATTAAAAATCTTGGTTATGATATTTGTCTCGCTTTCTAATGAAATTCTTAAATCAACGAATTTAATCAGCTTTTCTTTATTCATATTGCCGTTTTTGCAAATTCCAACAAGAGACGGTAGGGAGATTAAATGTTTGAATATTAAAGAATTTATCCTCTGAGGGACGAAAAAATAAGAAAATTGATACAACTTCTTGCCTTTATAAAATGTGTAATAAATAACTGAAGAACGTTTCATGTGGCTCTACGCCATTCAAGCGTTTGTAAATTGAATTCCTCTTCTAAATTATGTCTTACTTCTTTGTCCTTACATAGCTGCAGTCTATTTTATATACGGCCAAGCGTCCATGGCTTAATTTAAAGAAATATGAACGTTTTTTTTCATCTTTCTGACATCTGCCCACCAATGCATCTACACGTAGTGCATAAACAATAGTTCACGGAGATCTATTGTACAAAGATAATTGAACAGTAAGAAGTTTTCTTCTTATAAAAATTGTTCCAATGTAAAATTGTCGAATAAGGCAAATGATTCTCTTATTTAAATCAATATCAAAAAGCATAAAAATTTGGCACTTTTAAGCAAAATTCGGCACTTTTAAGCAGAATTTGGCACTTTTAAGCAAAAATCGGCATTTTTAAGCAAAATTAGGAAGAGCAAATATAAATAAGAACGAAGAGCACAATTTTCACCCTCTTGCCGCAAAGAGATATAGAATATGTGAAGAGAATGTTTTTCTGAATAAACAGAGTTACCAACTTTACGTATTTTTTTAGATATTGCCATCAACACGACCAAAACGTACGACCTAATTTTGCACTCATCCAACGCAGTAAAAAAATTTACTACAGTTCTATAGAAATCATCATAATTTCCACCAAAAGCCGAAACTATCTGCTATCCAGAATCTGTAATCTATCCAGTTAGTAAATTATTTTCTAGTAAGTAACACATTTTGTATATAGATCGTACTCTTACAATACTTTTATTTATAAAATTAATTCTTATCATTTTATAGTTATTTACTATTTATTAAACGTATATGTATACATACATTTAGTCAATTGTACGGTGAAGAAGTTTGCATGAACAGTATTCATCATTGAATTGTTAATTCAACGACCACTACTTGATGTATGTAATGTATTTAATGTAAGAATAGTCTCAGCCAATTGTATTTAGTAGACACTTGACATTAAAAGCCGTATATACGTATAAGGACTTTTTTTTAAATTATTTATTTATTTTTGCACCATTAAATATAGTTAAATATTTTGTAGGCAACAAAAAGTGCCAAATTTTGCTTAAACTTATATTTTTATATTTCTTTTGTAGTTGTTCGGTTAATCAAAAATTTAACAAAATAATTCCATAAGACAAAAATGCTCATTATCACATAAGGCTAATTTTTATTTATTAAAGTTCTTTTTTATATATGTATGCAAGTAGATTTATTATTTAAGTAAGTAAGTGCATAATGTGAGCAAAAAATATTATAGTAGTAAAACTCTGATTAATTCCGCATACATATACTGGTTTTTTTTTAAACAAAATCAAACTTAATTTTTAACCTTGATGATTGTTCATTATAAAGAATGGTTAGCATGTTCTCCTTTTCGATAAGCGATGTTATACTTCATTCAATTTCATTAACACCAACTGAAACATGTATGATGTGAATGTAAAGCACCTGAAATGCTTGGAAAAATAGTACCTCCATTACACTCACTATATCCAGGCTTTTTCATTCATCATGTCATTGTTATTTCTTCGGATTAGGACGAGTACGTTACCTTTGGAGGTGGGAGAAAGGGATGTAAGGGGTGCAGAAAGGTTTGGTTTCAAGATAAATTATAAGGGACAGTTCCGACAACAGTCCCGATTTGAGAAACGGATACTAGCAAATTCCGCCAAGGCCGCAATATCTGGCATTTATCGTTCCACGAAGATTATACCAATGAAAGGTTGCGCAATTCGGTTCCACCCACTTTTCAAAGAGTACTGTGAATCAGACAGTGGGTAGCATTATCGTATAATTTTAATGCATATTTATTCAATTTAATGCAATGCTATGCATATTTACCTCAAGGTAATAACGCTAATAATTAATAACTTAGTTAAATTTAACACCGTAGTTTGCTGTAATAACCATTACTTAACTGTTAACATTGTTTTTAATTATTATTTTCAATATTAATAGCAATTGTATAAAAAGCATATCGGCAACAAACGGCCAACAGAACCGTCAACCAAAATCTATTTATCAATATCCAATAAAATTTATAATTAGCGAAGCCTTTAAAAGGAGAACCATTGTATTTGGCATGTAATTGGAAAACTACTTTAGAAATTTGGAGGAAATAATGCACTGTTACGGATAAACGGCGATGAATTAGAGTTTATCAAGCAAACTATTTAGGAGACATCGTTACGCACCAGAGAGTAGAATGACCCCGAGAAAACAATAGCTATCAGCAAAGCACCAGTAACTCAGAATGTCAAAAAGGAATATTACGAAGATTATTAAAAATGGATTCTGACACTGTCGGTTCGTATGCGAGTTTGCAGTCACTGCTCATGCGGAAAGGTAAACGATGATAATGGACAGGAGAGCAGCAGACAGTTTTTAAAATAATCGTAATGCAAATATATGCTGTAAACGGGAAGAACATATACCAGAGATCCACTGGCCATATATATATACACCCTTAATCCCTGATCGTGAAATAATGAATAAAACTTTTTTTATTTCCTAAATTTTCCTTTTTTGACATGTTTGGCTGTTACCTTATATTTTCGCGTCCTTATATAGCCACGAATTTGATAGAATTTCCCACATGTTTTTGTTATTGTTTTTAAATGGCTTTTGAAAATATGCATTGGTGTGTGTCTCCCTGTGTCTTCCCTTTAAAAGTTGGATAAACTATAGCCATATCCAATATTAAATATAAAGCAAATGTTGTTTTCATTTAACTACAATTGCATTTTATTTTAATAAAGAGGTTAACAGTGAATGGTTTGCATTTAATTCGTCGAAAAAATGTCTTATTCTGAAATGCCAATGCATTTCATCCTGAGCGTAAGAAAAAGTAACATTTATATATTTCCAGGTCAAAGTAGAAAGCAAGCATTGGCAAGCTCTATACATTCGCAGCCAAAAGAGATGGAACCATTTAAAGCACACACTGACTTACTCCTTATTTTCTCTTGATCCTTCCCGAAAGAAAACTGATTCCCGCGAATAACTACCAGAGCGACTACCTCGTCGCCCTGGTTTTAACATGTAAGCCCACAAACTACCCGTTTTAACGCCTTCGCTTCGAACAGGAATCGGTTCGTAAAAGTCCATATAGCTTTCCTTTGCCATACGATGAATTACAAGCGGTGTAGGTGGTCGCTCCAAATTACCAGCATCATGAACTTTCAAATGCGAGTACACTGGAGTGTAAGAGCTAGCAACGTCCAGTTCAATTGTTTGTTCCATTGCCCCGCGACCGGGCAATTGAAAGTGTTTTCCTAGAATGGGTTCACGCAGTGGTTTACCGTAGAAACGCATACTTTCCTCCTCTTCAGCTACTTCGCGTTCAGTTTGCTGAGACTGACGCATCTTAACAGTTTTTGGTTGAAAGTTGGAAATAACCTGGGCGCGTAAAAAAGAAAAGCAATGAAAAATAACAAGAGAGAAGAAAAGCAATGAAAGTGTTTTTCGGTTAAAAACTACAGAATTTCCTCCGTAGTTAAGTTCAAACCTTCATGGTAGTAGAGCTAGCAACTTTCTTGATGTCAGGAGGAAAGCGCAATCCACGCGCTTCATCAGTTATCGGTTCGAAAGGTGACATCTTTCTCCAAGGCAA
Organism: Glossina austeni; assembly: GCA_000688735.1. NCBI lineage: Eukaryota > Metazoa > Arthropoda > Insecta > Diptera > Glossinidae > Glossina > Glossina austeni. The sequence continues at coordinate 391,642 of KK502565.1, forward strand.
CGGGGTGCCCAAAGTACCCAAATATCTACCACCTATACTCCAAAGGCGTACCGAACAATCATGACTGCCTCTATTGAAATATTCCAAATTTCAAAACTGTCTACATTTTTAATTATATACCGAAACTTACGTAATTAAAATTTTTGGCAAATTAATAAAAACCACAGAATTTACTGCTTTTAAATGGCCCTTATATGAGTTAATTAATAACGGTTCCTTTTGGTTACGTACCGCCCGCTTTGCACGTGGTAAAAATCTCTCCTTGCGCAAAAATATAAATTGCAAACGCAACAGGGGCATGCACATTTTCACCTTTTCTGACCCCGGTATGCTAGAATTAAAAATACAAAAATTGTCGATAAATTTTGCAAGCATAGCGTATTGCTTCATAAGCTATAACATCAAACTTGCTAAAGGGAAAAACTAATATAGTATTTGGGTCAAGAAAGCGAATAAGTGAATAGTAGGGCACCAAGAGTCGAGCATTACACATCATTTTTATTTAAATGAGTAATGTTCGCGAAAGCCCTCATTTGAAGCATACTCGAACGTCAACTAACGTGATCCAAATTTAGCAGACTTAACTTGTCAAAGGCATAATTATGCTTCAGTTGTTTCCGCCATAATTAAGCCTTTGTCGTCATAGAAAGATTTGCTTTCTTTGTAGTCTTATATATGGCGCGGTTCAAAAACTAGACCCGGATGATCCGAATTCCACTTTGCCTTTTGGCATATAAAGATTTTTTTGCTTTATATTCCTTATCAGAGTTGAATCCAAATGATGGACTTACGTGGTCCAAATTCGCCAAGGTTAATTTTTATCTCAAATTATTATTATGAACGAATATTCATCAAGAAGTATTGAAAATTAGAATAAGGTTCAGTTTGCGTATGAACGGTTGTACGACAATGGGTTCAAAAACTACCACCTCCTCCTATCCAAAGTTTTCAGAGAAGAAGAAAGAATTTAGAATGCCGAAATACTGTTATTAAACGATTTTTGTCGCGAAATTCCTTTTTTCATATCAGGACTTGTCAAAACAAGGTAAGGACTTATCATAATAAAGGCAGCGGCCGAAAAAACAATCCGATTTGAACCATTTTCAGTAGCCTTCATCCTTGGGCCAATACATGTCAGCGTACCAAATTTTATCTCGAAAGTAGTTTAAGTTTAAGTGGAACACAAAAATACATAGACAAGCGAACAGACGGACAGATAAGCTTAGATCGATTCAGAGAATGGTTTTGAATGCATCGGTGCAGTAAAAGATAGGTCTATTTCAAGTGCTTTTGCGTATTACATGCGCCCGCACAAACTTAAATACTAACACATCAATCTTAATAAATGGAACGCAGTCGCGTGAGGAATAGATAAAAAAGTTGAAGAATTCTTTTTTAAACTCACCAAAAATTCTGAATATGCCAAGTTTTTATATAGCCACATGCAGTACCAGTAAACAAATAACGATTTTTTCGATCCGTGCACATGGTTAGCACACAATCACCGACCTTGTGTATAGCTTTGAATTCTGTTAAATAGCCACCGCGTTGATGATGGGAATACACTTGTATTATACCAGTTTCTAAAGATACCAGAACGCTGCCTAGAGATAATTAAATAAGACCAACTACTTAGTGACTTACTATTGTTTATTCATTTGTAGTTACCGTGCTCTTTTGTCATTGGACGCGTTTGTAAAAATAAGACAGCTTGGACTGACATCGGCAAAGTTGGGGCTAGAATTTTACGTTCCCGCAAATATTCTTCTTCCCTCTCGTCAGCTTCGCTTAGTTTTTGACCAGTAAAACGATGAGTTTTTATATTAAACTCTTGTTCCAATTCCTTTATAGAATTGTTAACCGATTTGCGCAAATCGTGCGACACACTGATATGATAATCAAAAAACGGGTCCTTGCCACCACGGGTCGATCCACCAGCTCCGTACACGGCTTTAGTATGCTTTAGTTCGATGAATTCTGTGGGAGTTTCGACATTATAGCGCCGATAAGGTTGACCCGTTTCCAATTTCCAAAATATTAATTCACCGGAATACGTTGCCGTGACAACACCTTCGCCCAGTTTAACGTCGGCGCAAGTAATATCATCAGTATGAAACGTTGGCCATATCTTAGGATCTGTATATTCACGCCCTTCTACATCATTAAACTCAGTGACCTGCTGGTCCCAACCGACAGCTAAAATTCTAAATATTCAAAGTTATAAAAGGATATGAAGGAGTGAGTCTCTTTCCTAATTCTATTACCTTTCTACTACCCAAATAACTGCAGTTACTTCATGTTCACTCTTAATGCTCATGTTACGTATGCATACAGCATTATTATAATTCCAGATTTTTAGAGAACCATCACGGGCACCCGTCAATAGAAATTGTTCGAGAGGATCGAAACAAGCCGCTGTAATTTCAATATCAATATTTTCACCGTAGACTTGTTTAGTGTGGCAATTTTTCATAATAATTTTACGTCTACCAGACCAAGGATCCCAAACAATAATGAAGCTATCCAGGCCGCACGTAACGACATTTCGAAACAATCTATTATATAATACCACTGATACGGGGGACGCATGCGTATTACCGTCAGTTAAATCTACGCGCACGCGCGGATTACATTTAATTGCCACCAATTTGCGACCGCCGGCCAAAAGTACTCTTAGTTGCTTGTGATAATGATATACAAGATCTGTTTCGCCATGAAATATGCGTACGAGATCACCGAAAGTTTGCAATAACAAATGCTCAGATATATCCCAAACTTTAATTACTTTTTGATAGTCGATACTATACGCTTTCTGGTCTTCGGATTGTGTAAACACTTTAACTATTCCGCTGTTATGTCCAGTCAAAACGCCCGATGGTTCACTTGGGATGTAAACATCCCAAATCCGGACAAACATATCTGGTCCTCCTGTAACCACAATATTATTTCGTTCATCTACAAAGAATGTAGTAACACCCTTAAACAGTTACGAAAAAAAAAAAAAAAAAAAAACTTCAATTAAAATTCACTTAACTAAAGATTGCTTCTTACCAACGGTATACGGAAGGCAGATTTTTCATCGCCATATATAACTACGAGACCAGCACAACGGCTACGATACTTCTTCGTATTGCGATATTCGGCGGCAGCAAATAGAGAATTTAAAGCAATGGAGAAAAAAGCACATTGTATCATTTCCGTATGTATGTTTATATATTCACGACACTTTAACTGCACTAACTTTCCCTATTGATAGGCAAAATAAGTTATTTGATTGCAGATGCGTTCAATGTTTATTTAGATTACCTTTAACACATCGGTCCAAAAAAGTTCTATTAAAGCTGCTCCTGGCTTACTTTGGAATGGTCCTCTTAAATGTGGATCGAATTCCAAGACACGTACACTACCTCCATAATCGCCTAAAACTAATTTAGAATTGCTTTTTCCACGAGGATGGAAACTATAGCTCATATAGCAGACTGCGTAAGGTAAACTACGTATAACAATACGTAAACTAAAGGTGGACGCTACCATCTCATGGAAACGTAGCTCACGTTCCGTAGAAGAAGTACACACAATATTGACATCTGACAAAGCAGTTATGCATAGTATCCATGTGGGCATTTTAAGGTGTACTATAAAAGGGAAAACGAAAGACGAATATTTTCACTTAATCTAAACCACATTAATAATATCTCCCGTGCATTTCTCCCGGCAAATATTCCCAAAATGGCAATAACTTCATAACAGTTTGTGCTCTAAATGACGACTTGTATCAATCATCGCAACATTTTCACGTTCGACATAACATTTATGCGCGACAAAGTCGATTAATTAAAAAAATTAATAGTGATTTCACACACATTGACAATGCTTGCACTGCTACTATTATTAAATGCACTCTTTTCATGTAAAAAAATTGATAAACATAGTGGTGTGCGTTAGTAGACAACTTAATTATAAATATACTTATTTACTGCTTTCAGATGTTGAGGTACGCACTGATTCCAGGCCCATTGTCCAGAAACGTATTTGTCCTTCCCGGCTAGCCGTTATCCACACTCCTGCCGTATCTGGTGACTCTTCGAATGCCACATTACTAAGGATCTTCTTATTTTGTATCTCTTCTTCATCCAATTCCTCTTCTTTCCTTTTCTCGTCTTCATCGAACTCGTCCATGTCGCTTGTTGTCTTCAATAGTGCAATGGCGCAAACAGCCGAACGATGCTCCGACTTTTTAATTAAGGGAGGTGTAGATATTGGCAATATAAGCGCTTCTTTCTGACTAGAGGGATCATCTTCTTGAAACCCGAATATCAAATACGAAATGAACTCATTCCAATCACATTCGAAATCGCGATTTTGATTTATTTTCAAAAACAAACGATTATATTCAAGATCAGTGAATTTGATATTAAGATTCTCTAATTCTTCCCGTAGTTCGGGATAATTTAACGTTTGTTTTTCGCTAAATACAGAATAAAGCGCCTCAATCTCTTCGCTCTTCAACCACTCATGCAAACGTTCGGGGCGATCAATTTGATCCGGAGAGAAATCAGAAGACAATGTCTGATATTCAATTTCTTGTACACCGTCCGAACCAGTGTAATCGAGCTTAGCTAAGGACATGTTTCTATATAAGTTTATCTACTGCGCAGTTTTATTAATTGTAAACAAATCGCATTAATTAATACAGTCGAACTAAATTTTATTAATTGCGAACAATAGAGCAATTGATTAAAAAATAAATTGAAATTCTATGAAAAAATATTTCTTTCAAAGCTTTAGAAAATTTAAAGTCAACATACACACATGCATACTTCATGAATACATTTGAAACAAAAAACAAATTAAGGTCCGCACTTGATTGCATTCAACATACATAATACTTTCTCACTTTCACTTTGCGTATTCATTTAATGGTAATAAATAGATATTGTAAATTTCAATTACAACAACAACAATTATTGTTCTTCATTAGAAATAGTATATCAGCACAAAAGCAATGGGAAAATATTACCTTAAATTTTTACATCCACCATAGGGGATATTTTAGGTTATGTAGCTGACTTCGCAACAAGTCGCAATATCAGTTGTTCGAAGGCAAGAGACGTCATAAACGGAGAGAAAAGCGTGACGACCACATCACTACGGTAAATTTAGCGAATTTGCTGATTTTTTGCATAAAGGTATTGGTAAGGGGTACATTTTGAAAGACTTAATGGACAAATGGTTGAGTAAACCTATCTCGTTCGTACGTATGAGATAACGAGTATTGCACGAAGCGCTATTCAGCCGTAAAAATTAGTTGTCGATCTTGGCAGGTACATCCGAGTACCTGTAAAAACCGATTCTACAACAACAAACACTGCCAAATTGTTTGCAAGAAGGTCAGCGATTCGAGTACAGCCGTCTGATCAGACTTCTGTGCACCTGTGATCAGGGTAAGCATTGAGCTAAGATTCTTGCTTAATATTATCTAATTGTCAATATTTTCCAAGTTTGGCTCTTAAACTGTCATGGGTTGATAACTATTTCCTCTCACTCATTAACTGCTATATTCGCAAGTCTAAGGGAAAATATGACCAGGTTGATCCCACGTATTCGATGGAAGAGGAGGACAGTGGGCTTTCAAGGACACTAAGCAAAAAGAATGAGCTGCTAATTTGTTATTTTGTTATTTTTTTAAAGAACACCTGATAATATAAAGTCTTAAACAAGTAATGCACGCATCGTATCGATTAGCAATGTTAATGTAAGCTTATGAAGAGAAAAAACATGCAGGCATTAGTCGAGGAAAAACTCCGCAAGATTTTTGTGTGCTCCATTTAAAATTCTATTAGAACATCTTTATGCTTAGGAAAATTTTTTGAAGGTTGTATGAACTCATAAGCGTTATTGCAACTGAAATAAATTTTTTCCCGATTCCGGGAGTTCGGAAAAATGTGCATTTTATAGAAGTGCTAAATAAAGAGCTAGTCTGGGGCCTAACTTGTTTTTACATAAGATTTTTTAGACTGTTTTATATTGAAATCGTGCGGGGGTAAGCTTCTCAGGGGTAAAGATTTTTCTCTGAAAATTTTTTTTTGTTATTATTATTTACTTAACTTCTTCTACGGCGCGTTAATTCAGTTAGCTTTTGCAATCAAAAATTGAGCTCTGATGTAAGTCTTGGTTTTTTTTTTGTTTTTTTGTTTTTCTCTCTTTTTTTGATGTGTGCAGCTTTGTTTCGCTTTCGCTCTGTTGTTACGGTGTCAACGTAACGAAGAAGTTTGGTTAAATTTGTTGAAAATTTTTGTATTGTGGATTTTGCGTTTTGTTTTTTTTTTTTTTCTTCATAATCAACTTCTGTCGTTTTTGACTGGACATGGATTGTTTAAATACAACATGTCATATGAAAACAGGCTCTGAACGATTCATCTCGTGTTAGCTTTGTGATCGTTTTTGCCATGCAAAGTATCCTGGTATTATCGGCGGTGCTGCTGACGCAGTCGTTGATCCCTCAAAAGGCTTATGACGGTCATGTCCTGACTGGCTGTTCCAATGTGAACGCTGGTCAGCAAACTGGGCATGTCGCATAAGCTGCTCGTGCAAGTGTGAGTGCCCCTTCTGTATTCTCCCCAACTCAAACGACCCCAGCCGTAAATCCTACTGTTCTTAGTAGTAGTAGTAGTACTGACATTTGCTTGACGGCAGTTCTTCCAAGAAAGGCAACATTCGTGTCAAGATGGGCACCTGAAACATCTGTGGATAACATAAAAAGTTATGTGGCGGTGAAAGTCCCATCAGTCAATTTAGAGCGTGTTAGTATTTTCCAATCGGCTCCTTCTCAATCTAGAGCAATCTCGTCTTTTAAAATACTATTTCCGACTGAAAACATTGATATGTTGTTAAATAGTACTCCTGTCGCCTTCGAAAAACTAAATATTTTTTCAGGCTCATTACCTCTCATTTATCAAAATGTTAGGGGCCTAAATTCAAAAATTCGTTCTACTTTCCTTAATTCAGTGAACACGGAATTTTCCTGTTTGGCATTCACTGAAACTTGGTTAAAACCTGATCTACATTCGTCGGAACTTTTCCACAATTCTTTCCAGGTTTTCAGAATTGATCGATTGAATTGCATTGATGGTGGTGTATTAATTGCCATATCTGCGTCCCGTCCCATTCAATTGAATTTCCTACTCCTGCTGACGTTGAAATTATCGCCATTCGAGCGAAAATGCCTAATAAAAAGCTATTTATAACCTGCTCCTATATTCCCGCAAATTTTGATATCTCCATATATAAGAAACAGGCTGCCCTCATTTGTGAAGTGGCCAAGCAGCCTAAACCCGCCGAGTTAGTCATTGCGTTGGGCGGCTTCAATTTGCCTCAAATCACTTGGTGTAACGGTGATAAGTCTGGCAGTTTGTTTCCTACTTCAACATCTGATAGAGCTGTTGTGTTCTTTAATGAATTATTTGATCATAATTTAGTTCAATACAATCGTATCCCTAATTGTAAGGGTAGACCGCTTGACGTCTGCTTTACCAATTTCCCTGAGATTAGTGTAAATCGTTGTCCACCTTTTAGTTTACCTGAGGATCCATATCATCCAGCAATGCGTTTTTCCTTTCATGACAAGCATGATGGTTCGTTGAACTGTTTTAATGTTCCAAATCCAACTTTTTCAAATAAATATTAGGATTTTCATAAAATCAATATTTTACTGCTAAAATCTCATCTTTCACATGTTAGGCTGGATTTCTCAACTGAAAGTATTGAAAGCTTACTGTCACCGTCCAATATTATATTAAATCTAGCTATTTCTGCATCTGTTCCGATCTAGCAGTTCTGACCTCGAAGAAGTGGTTTAATAAGACAATTAAATACTATAAGAATAGAAAAACACGCTGTTCAAAAAATATTCGAAAAGTGGCTCTGCTCTCGCCTATTTCACTTACTCGGCGGCAAGGCATAGATTTAACTCCCTCAACCACCATTATTATTGCGGATGCCTTCAGTTCATTAAATCCTCTCTGTTTGCTAATCCTAAATACTTTTTTAAATTTGTTAACTCAAAAAGAAAAATTTCTGCACATCTCTCACATGTTTCTTTTAATGGCTCTGATTCCTCGGATGATTGTGAAATCTCGAAATCTCTCTTTGCTGAATACTTCCGACGAAATTTTTCGACTCCTAATTCCGATTTATCAGCAAACTACCTATATCCAATAACTAACTTGGTTTCAATTCCCAATTTTGTTATTTCTGAAAATGACATTTTTGAAGGGTTGAACTCTCTAAAATATAGGTTTGCACCTGGACCTGACGGAATTCCATCATCTGTACTTAAATCTTGCGCTGTCGAGTTATGTGGTGTTATCTCAAAGATTTTTAACCAGTCCTTGAATTTAGGTGTTTTCCCTTTGTGTTGGAAGAGTAGTTTCCTTATTCCTATTCGCAAAAGTGGAAGTAGACAACTTGTTGAGAACTACAGAGGCATAGCCAAGTTGACTGTCTAGCCTAACCTGTTCGAGCGAATTGCGACTCAGCATTTGGCCTTTGCCATTAGTTCGTATATTTCTCCACACCAATTTGTTAGAGTTTACTTGTCATGTTTTCGTGGCTTTTTCTAACTCGCCCGCGTTGCTTGGTACGCTTTCATGTCCCTAACCGTTTCTCTAGGCACTTTATCTTGATTAAGCTTAGTCAATGTAAATATAATTATAAGCTGTTTAACCCGCTCAGAGTTGTTTGCAGAAACCTAAATGATTTATTCTCATCATCGGACTCTTTAAAGTCCATTAACACGTTCGCGGACGTGAATGCTATAGCATTCATTTTCATAGTGATGCAAAATGACGTGAATGCTATAGCATTCATTTTCATAGTGATGCAAAATGACGTGAATGCTATAGCATTCATTTTCATAGTGATGCAAAATGACGTGAATGCTATAGGATTCAAATTTTAAAGCCAATTTTTGTTCATTTAATTTCATGTAACCTTAAGTTTTTGTAATTAATATTCAGTTCAAGGTAATGACCAATTGATTCGTTAAGTACTTTCTTATTTTTCCTATTATTTTTCTCCGTGTTTTTACAAATTTCCCTAAGCCGGCATATTGAGTAAACCAGAAGTGTAATATTTGACGTGAATGCTATAGCATCTATATTTCGTAGAATTCTCACAGAGAGCTGACTGCATCATTGCACATTTTTTTCTGAAAATTTCCCTTACTTTCAACTATCGAAGAATCCCAGACAGCGCAATTGCGCTGTCTTTTTTTCTCATGTATTCTATGAATGCATGCTATAGCATTCACGTCATCCTAGTTGAAAAATATGATCTATATTGTCGTGGATGCTATAACATTCATTTCATATAACAGTTAAAATACGATCCTCTGATTACTCTTATAATATATATATAATCAGATTTTCGATATTACAACTAGTTTCAAAAATAATTGCCTGTCTATTTTTGCAGCTCCCTGAAATTTTTTGCGTCCGCGAACGTGTTAAAGCAACATTGCTTAATACTCGCGAGTTACCTATGTCTTAAACTACCTCTTAACCTTAACATGTCATTATGGTTCGAAAATTAATTGTTGTTGACAGTTATTGGTTGCCAAGCTTTTGCATGTTTGCAATGGCTTAGGGGTTCATTTGCAATTTGTCCTGTACTGTTTGTGCTAGTTTTGTACATGTTTTTTTTCTTCTTCTTCTTTGTTTTATTATACTTATACATATATATATATTGTTACCGAAATCCTAAATCTAGTTCACTACAGCTAAGCTAAGTAATTTTTTCAAATAACAAAGTCTCTAAAAGAGGGGAAAACCAAATGCACATTCGCGGCGCGTCATACAGCTGCCGGCCGATGGAAACGAACAGCGAAAAAGCAGACAGGGATTAAAAATAAAACAATGATTTTTGGGTATAATAAAATGCTTGTAAAAATGTATATAAGTAGAATATCTGCGGAAGACAGACTTAGTAGAAAAAAGAATAGTTATGTTGAGCAATCAAAAAGTACTGATAAAAATAAATTGTAAATAATCCTACATTTAGGAATATAATAGAACTTTGAAGTGCATTTTCTTTTCACCACGATCTACGATTTTCTTTCTTCCACGATCTAATGGTACAGACCGTATCGAGCAGCGGAAATTTGTAACAATAGATATACATATACTAGGTTTTAATAATAATTAATATAAGATTTACTTTAAGAGTCCATTGAACTCGACTGTCAGTTTGTTTTAGTTGAGTTTCGTGTATCAGTAAATAAAGTAAATAAATAAATACAACTATTTTGTTTTATAAAAAAGCGTTATATAGGGATACAAATTGCCCTAGCTGAAAAGGCATTTGGAAAAAATAAAAAAACTCCGCTTCGCTTGTATTTTTAGTTCGAGCACTCGAAATCAACAAATAGAACAGGACCCGAGGAGGCATAAGAAAATTAAAGAAAAGCTTTCAGAAAAAAATGTTATAACAAATTTAACGAAATAAATATTCGTTCCAAAATATTAAACAGTATACCCCGAATTAAACAAGACTTGATTTGATTCTGGTCAAATACAATTTATTATACAATTATTTACATACAACGTGCTATCAACTCATTGATGCCATTGCCTCGATCACCATATTCTCCACCACGTTTATAAGGAACTGAGACTTTGTTCTTCCAGCCGTCTCGAGGACTTGAAAGCTATATATATAAATATATGTCAGTATATATAACATGAAATCGTTTAAATAATTGATTTAACAAAACTCACCAAAAATGAACACAAAAAATTGATTACACTTTCAAAATTCGCGCCAACGGTGTATATTTCATGTATAATGTCTTCCAAACAGATTATGCCCTTGTCGCCTAATATATCTTCAATTATTGTGTTAGACTGTATGGCTGTTTTTTTCCCCCTGATTCGTGCAAAGCCTTTTTTAAATATTAATTCACGTATCGTCGTAATTGTCGGAAAGCCGTACACAACAAATGGTTCAATCACTTTTAGAAGAATTTGATTTTCTTTCGAGTTCTCCAAAAACACAGCATTATGACGTACCGGCATCCGTAATGTGCGTAATATTGTGTTTGTAGTTTCGTCGAATACCTTCTTTCCAGCGTGCCTCATAACAAGTAATAGGTTCTGATTCGTTTTCTGTGCATCATTAGTTTTAAGTATGTTTGTTCGTAAAACACGCTTGATGCGATTTGCTGTACGTTCAGCCTTAATATAGTTCATTACAAAAGACTCCGGCCTGCGGAATTTCCGATATTTTTTGGATTTTGCAATTCGCTCAGTCCTAAGCTTTTTTTTCTGTTCAATCGACGCTTTATCTTGCAAAATGCGTCGCTTGCGATGCGCTAATACGGAAATAGTTTTTCCTGGCAGTTTGTTGGGTATAGCATATCTGCGGGTCGAAAAATGTAATTTCAATTTTGTGAAAAGTAAAATATTTATAAACGCTTACTTGTCGGACATTTCTTACTGATTGTTTCTAAAAAGTAATGTTTCTAAAAAAAACTCCCTATCCTTTCGTTTAAAAATGCGAAACTTTTTGTACAAAAATCGAACACGTGTTGCAGTAATCAAAACAAATCCACAGTTGCAATTTATAGTAACTTTAGCTTAGTTTCAAATATAAATTATTTTATCGACGTGAGGGCAGTAGTTCTTGATTTAAGGATTAAAAGAAAGGAGAAAGGAACATAAAGCTATAAAACAAAAACATTGCATTTTGATTATTGGATATAAGCCTATCGTTTTAAACCCAATCTCACTTTGTATAATATGTACAATCCAGTTAAAATAGGTAAAATAGACCGAAAGAAGGCAGGCGATTTTACGTATATCTACCCCATAACCATTTAAATAATTTGAACATTTGCATTAAATTTTAAGTAATAACACCGCCCTTAAAAATGTTTTACTTTATAACTTTAGGGTTAATGATTGGGTCTTAATGATAACAGACATTTTATTTTGCATCTTTGAAGGTTTTAAAATTCCTGTGCACCCTATGGGGCACCTTATAGTGAAGTATGGTACCGCGTGTCTACATATGTAAACGAAATATAAATAAATAAAAAAAATTAAGGATCCACTTGACATTATGCGCAAGGGACTTGATGAAAAGTGAAAGCGTAAACTCATAAGACTATAATCTTCGCATACATTCAACAGCAGTTCTCTTTTTCAATCGTCTACGCAATTACTAATAAGCTATAATATCGACGCATCAGATCCTAAAATTTTTAATGCGGTCATTAGTGGCCACATATATGATCCACCTTACCTTTTTAAAATAAATGCCAGTTATTTTGAACATTGGATATCTTAACAAACAAGTTGCCTTTTGGAAAGAAAGTAACACCACCGATTTAGTTTAAGTCATTAATCATTTTCGGCAAAGATACAGGTGAAACACTTGAATTTTTTTTTTCTGATTTAATGAGATACGCTAGCGTTGTCAAAATTGAAATGCCCATAGGCCACTCTGCTGCAAGATTTTTTTTAAAACTACTAAATCTGTGACAATACCTTAAATGCAAACTTTCTTCTTCTTCTTCTGTAATTCAGAGTATCAACAACCTGAATTTGCTGAGATGAGTAAATGCAATTCTGGTTAAACATCAAATAGTGAACATTGTATTGTGAAATATCTTGACAATACAGCTATATTGCTCTTCAACATATCTTTAGATAAAAAGAAGAAAAAAAAAAGGAGAGCAAGTAAGTAAATCTCTGAAAAACTGAATTAAATAGTTTATTTATTTAATAGATTCTTGAACTTAAAGTACAATATGGCTGATGCTGCCGCAAGACAATTGCAGTATGAGTACAAGGCTGTAAGTAAATAAATTCCAATAGCTGCAAAACAGTCTTATACACCTTCCATTTTGTTTATTTATTTTTAATTGTAATTTTTGTTACAGAATTCGAACTTGGTTTTGCAAGCTGATGTGCGTCTTATTGAGCGGCCCCGAAGAGATGAAGCGACTGGTGAAGTTATGTCTTTGGTGGGCAAACTAGAAGGTACACGAATGGGTGATCGTTACCAACGATCGAAACCTGAAAAGACAGAAGAGCGCAAAGCCAAGCGTCAAAAACGTGACGAAGCTCAATACGATTTTGAAAGAATGAAAGGTGCCACTTTATTATCTGAAGGAATTGACGAAATGGTTGGTATTGTTTATCGTCCGAAAACTCAAGAGACTCGTCAAACGTATGAAGTGCTCTTGAGCTTCATACAAGAAGCTTTAGGGGATCAGCCACGCGATATATTGTGCGGTGCAGCAGATGAAATTTTAGCAGTATTAAAAAATGATAAGCTAAAAGATAGAGAACGAAAGAAGGAAATTGACAGTTTATTGAGTTCGGTTACAGAGGAAAGGTAAAAATATTGCACAAACATGTTTTTTACAAAGCGATTATATATTCTTATTACAAATTACAGATTCGCTTTGTTAGTAAATTTGGGAAAGAAAATCACCGATTTTGGTTCAGATGCTGTTAACGCTTTAACGGTAAACAACAATGAAGAACAAATCGACGAAACATATGGCATTAACGTGCAGTTTGAGGAATCAGAGGAGGAAAGTGATAATGACATGTACGGTGAAATACGTGATGAGGATGGTCAAGACGAAGGTGAAGAGGCCCGCATAGACCACACCTTACATGCTGAAAATGTGAGTGTAAAAATCGTGACATTACGGTATTTAATATTTCCGAGCCGATAATATGATATATTAAGTCATACGCGATCAGTTAGGATTATAATAATTCAATGCAAGCAAGCGTTGAAAAATATAATATATATATGATTGTCTTACTTACTAAATCCACTAATTAAAATATATAATGCTTTTTCAGCTTATAACTGAGGAATCAGCAAATGTTAAAAAGGAACGTTCTCTGCATCCTTTAGATATCGATGCCTATTGGTTGCAGCGTTGTTTAAGTAAATACTATAAGGATGCAATAGTTTCTCAAAGCAAAGCTGCCGATGTTTTACGTATTTTAAAAGATGCTGCTGATGAAAGGGAATGTGAAAACCAATTGGTCCTATTGCTGAGTTATGACTGCTTTGATTTTATAAAGCAGCTGAAACTTAATAGGCAAATGATCCTTTATTGCACTATGTTAGCCTCTGCACAGAGCGAGAGTGAGAGCCAGCATATACGTAAACAAATGCGAAACGATTCTCATTTGGCTAAAATCTTGCGTCAATTAGAAACTTGTAAAACGGAGGATGAAGAAGGTTATGGTAATACTTCCCGTTCTCACAAAACCGATAAATCAAACAATGAGGAAGGCAGCCAAACTAAGGGCGGCCAGGTCAAAGGAGTACGGCAAGTCCTGGAACTGGATGAGTTATCATTTTCACAAGGCTCTCATTTTATGGCAAACAAGAGATGCCAGCTTCCAGATGGATCATTTCGTAAACAGAGAAAGGGTTATGAAGAAGTACATGTACCCGCTTTAAAACCGATACCCTTCGAAGACAAGGAAGAACTACAGAATATAGACAAACTGCCAAAGTACGTGCAACCAGTGTTTGAGGGTTTTAAAACTTTAAATCGCATACAGTCACGCCTATGGCATGCTGCTTTAGAATCTGATGAAAATATGCTGCTCTGTGCTCCAACTGGAGCAGGTAAAACAAATGTAGCCTTACTTTGCATGATGCGTGAAATTGGTAAACACATTAATGAAGATGGTACTATTAATGTAGATGATTTTAAAATCATTTATGTGGCTCCTATGAAATCATTGGTTCAAGAAATGGTGGGTAATTTTGGACGACGTTTGGGTTGCTATAACTTGACAGTATCTGAGTTGACTGGCGATCATCAACTCACACGTGAACAAATAGCAGCTACTCAGATTATTGTTTGCACTCCCGAAAAGTGGGACATCATAACACGTAAAGGTGGAGAAAAAACTTTTACATCTTTAGTACGATTGGTGATTATCGATGAAATTCATTTATTGCATGATGAGAGAGGTCCTGTTTTAGAAGCTTTGGTAGCACGTACCATACGCAATATTGAAGTTACCCAAGAAGACGTTCGTTTAGTAGGTTTGTCAGCGACCCTGCCCAACTACCAAGATGTCGCAACTTTTCTGCGCGTTAAACCTGATAAAGGTTTATTCTATTTTGATAATAGCTTCCGTCCTGTAGCTTTAGAGCAGCAGTACATTGGAGTTACTGAAAAAAAGGCTTTGAAGCGTTTTCAGGTTATGAATGAAATTGTTTACGAAAAAACTATGGAGCACGCCGGACGCAATCAGGTTTTAGTTTTTGTTCACTCTCGCAAAGAAACTGGAAAAACAGCACGAGCGGTACGAGATATGTGCTTGGAAAAAGATACTCTTGGCAGTTTTCTAAGGGAAGGCTCAGCCAGCATGGAAGTGTTACGTACTGAGGCCGAGCAAGTAAAAAATGGTGAATTGAAAGAATTATTACCTTATGGCTTTGCCATACATCATGCCGGCATGTCAAGAGTAGACCGCACTTTGGTAGAGGATCTGTTCGCCGATCGACACATACAAGTGCTGGTTTCAACTGCCACTCTAGCTTGGGGTGTTAATTTACCAGCGCATACTGTTATTATTAAGGGCACGCAAGTGTATAATCCCGAGAAAGGTCGCTGGGTAGAATTGGGTGCTTTGGACGTATTGCAGATGTTAGGACGCGCTGGACGTCCACAGTACGACACAAAGGGTGAGGGCATACTCATTACTAATCACAGTGAATTACAGTTCTACTTGTCTCTGTTAAATCAACAACTTCCGATTGAATCACAGTTCGTTGCAAAGTTGCCGGATATGTTAAACGCTGAAATCGTTTTGGGTACAGTTCAAAATCTCAAAGATGCTGTGAACTGGTTGGGTTACACATATCTATACATTCGCATGTTGAGAAATCCTACTCTATATGGCATAAGTCATGATGCCATTAAGGACGATCCATTACTGGAACAAAGAAGAGCCGATTTAGTGCACACAGCAGCTTTACATTTAGATCGAAGCGGTCTGGTTAAATATGATCGCAAAACCGGCCAATTTCAAATTACTGCTTTGGGCCGGATAGCCTCGCATTATTATTGTGGTCATGAAACCATGATGACTTACAACCAACTTCTGAAACAGACGCTATCAGAAATTGAGTTGTTCCGTGTTTTCTCTTTGTCGTCAGAGTTTAAACATATTGCCGTGCGAGAAGAAGAGAAACTAGAGCTGCAAAAATTAATGGAACGTGTGCCCATACCAATTAAAGAGTCCATGGAGGAGCACAGCGCTAAAGTGAACGTTTTGCTGCAAGCATATATTTCACAGCTTAAATTGGAAGGGTTTGCTCTCATGTCTGATATGGTTTTTATAACTCAATCGGCATCACGTTTAATGCGCGCCATATTCGAAATTGTGCTCTACCGTGGATGGGCACAATTAGCGGACAAAGCTTTGATTTTATGCAAGATGATCGATCGTCGTATGTGGCAGTCCATGACTCCTTTGAGACAATTCAAGAAAATGCCAGATGAAATCGCCAAAAAATTGGAGAAAAAAAATTTTCCGTGGGAACGACTTTATGATCTGGAACCTCATGAGATTGGCGAACTTATACGCGTGCCAAAATTGGGTAAAACCATACATAAATTTGTTCATCAATTTCCCAAATTGGAATTATCCACCCACATTCAACCCATTACGCGTTCTACATTGAGAGTGGAACTTACTATAACGCCAGATTTTCAATGGGACGAAAAAGTTCACGGTCTATCTGAAGGATTTTGGATTCTTGTAGAGGATGTGGATTCTGAAATTATACTACATCATGAATTTTTCCTTCTGAAAGAAAAATACTCTCAAGATGAACATCAGTTGAAATTCTTTGTGCCCGTCTTCGAACCACTCCCTCCCCAATATTTTTTGCGGATAGTTTCAGATAGATGGATAGGTTCGGAAACCCAATTGCCAGTTTCATTTCGCCATTTGATATTGCCAGAAAAGAACATGCCGCCCACCGAATTACTTGATTTACAGCCTTTACCCATTTCAGCCTTGCGAAATACAAAGTTTGAAAAATTTTACGAAAAATTTCCTCAATTCAATCCCATTCAAACTCAAGTTTTCAACGCTGTTTACAACAGCGACGACAACGTTTTTGTAGGAGCGCCGACCGGATCGGGCAAAATGACTATTGCAGAATTCGCCATAATGCGCTTGTTTTCTCAGCAACCTGAAGGACGCTGTGTTTATCTAGTATCTAAGGAAGATTTGGCTGATTTAATTTTTGCTGATTGGCAAACGAAATTCGGCACATTAATGAACAATTTAGGTAAGCGCAGCTTGAACGTGGTTAAATTAACTGGTGAAACTGGGACGGATCTTAAGTTGTTGGCGAAAGGACAATTGATAATAACAACAGCAGATAAATGGGATGTATTATCAAGACGATGGAAACAACGTAAAAATGTCCAAAATGTCCAACTATTTATAGTGGATGAACTGCAATTGGTCGGTAGTGAAGATGGTCCCGTATTGGAAGTGGTTTGTTCACGTATGCGCTATATATCATCTCAGATCGAAAAACAAATACGTATTGTAGCGTTGTCCTCTTCCCTTGCGGATGCTCGTGATGTCGCCCAATGGCTAGGTTGCAATGCTAACGCTACTTTCAATTTTCATCCCAGCGTAAGGCCAATACCATTAGAGTTGCATATACAGGGCTTCAATATCACACATAATGCTACACGTATTGCCTCTATGTCTAAGCCAGTATATAATTCCGTTCTAAAATATAGTCCCCATAAGCCGGTGATAGTCTTTGTTTCGTCACGAAAACAAGCGCGTCTTACGGCTATTGACATTTTAACTTATAGTGCTTCGGATTTACAGCCCAATAGATTCTTTCATGCCGAGAAGGAAGACATTAAACCTTTCTTGGATCGGATGACGGACAAAACTCTTAAAGAGACCTTGTCACAAGGTGTAGCATATTTACATGAAGGCCTAACGGCTGCTGATCATCGTCTTGTAGAACATTTGTTTGATACGGGCGCAGTACAGGTTGTTGTTGTAGCTCGTGACCTGTGCTGGGGCATGAGTATTTCTGCCCACTTGGTCATAATAATGGATACTCAATTTTATAACGGCAAAAATCATTCCTACGAGGATTATCCCATCACTGACGTTTTACAGATGATCGGTCGCGCTAATCGGCCTAATGAAGACGCAGATGCTAAATGTGTGCTTATGTGTCAATCATCGAAAAAGGATTTTTTTAAAAAATTCCTTAATGAACCGTTACCTATCGAAAGCCATTTGGATCATCGTTTGCACGATCATTTCAATGCCGAAGTTGTAACTAAAACAATTGAAAATAAACAAGACGCTGTCGATTATCTTACTTGGACTTTTCTTTACCGACGCCTTACGCAAAATCCAAATTATTATAACTTGCAAGGCATTACTCATCGCCATCTCTCAGATCACTTGTCAGAATTTGTCGAAAACACTCTGTCCGACTTGGAGCAATCGAAATGCATTAGTATAGAAGACGACATGGATACCTTACCTTTAAATTTGGGAATGATAGCCGCTTATTATTACATCAATTATACCACGATCGGTGAGTTTTGTGAATGGTGGAAAAACGCAGAACAAAATGTAATGTGTGTTTTATTTACATTTCACTTTTAGAATTATTCAGTTTATCGCTGAATAGTAAAACTAAAATTCGAGGACTATTGGAAATCATTTCTTCAGCCGCTGAATATGAAGACATAGTAATACGTCATCATGAAGAAAACATATTGCGTAATTTATCACAACGTTTGCCCAATAAACTTAGCGGGCCCAATGATGCGATGCCAAAGTAAGTTTTTATTCTCATTGTCTAAATTATATCAAATATGTTAAAGTCACTCTTTTTTTGTTTTTTTTATTGAAGATTCAATGATCCACATATCAAGACGAATCTCTTATTGCAAGCGCATTTATCTCGTTTACAATTGGGTCCGGAATTGCAAGGCGATACTGAAATCATATTAGGCAAGGCGGTCCGCCTTATACAAGCTTGTGTCGATGTCTTAAGTTCAAACGGGTGGCTATCGCCGGCTGTGGCTGCAATGGAATTGGCTCAAATGGTTACACAAGCTATGTGGAGCAAAGATTCGTATCTCAAACAATTGCCACATTTTAATGCGGATATAATCAAGAGATGTACAGAAAAGGTGTGTAATTTTGAACAGAAAGGTGGATATTTTTTTTAATGTAAAAAATTTGTTTATATAGAAAATTGAAACGGTTTTCGATATTATGGAATTAGAAGATGATGATCGTTCACGTCTTCTACAATTGAACGATGATCAAATGGCTGATGTGGCCAGATTTTGCAATCGATACCCAAACATAGAAATAAACTTCAAGGTAGAGGATAAAGACCGCATACGTCCGGGTTCCACTGTTAATGTGGACGTGCAGTTAGAACGTGAAGATGAAGTCACTGGCCCAGTTATAGCTCCCTTCTTCCCTCAGGTTAGCAAAATGCTAAACTTTTTATTATGCTCAAAGACGAATTTTTATTTTTTTTTTTATATCTCTTTTTTTTTTTTAGAAACGAGAAGAAGGCTGGTGGGTTGTCATTGGCGATCCAAAGGGCAATTCCTTACTTTCTATTAAACGTTTAACATTACAACAAAAAGCTAAAGTCAAACTGGATTTCGTCGCTCCAAGTCCTGGCCGACATGAATACACTTTATACTTTATGAGTGATTCCTATTTAGGCTGTGACCAGGAATACAAATTTCTAATTGAGGTGGCTGATTTTCAGTCCGATAGTGACAGCGGTTCGGATTAAACTATTGCCACGTTTTCTACTACTGAAATAATTTATCTCGTGGCGTGGGATAATAAAATTAGAGTAAGGAGGCTAGTTCGTCACATTGAAGTCACTTAGTTTTTTAGAAAAAATGCATGAAAAAATTGAGTGTAGACTCTTTTCATTGGCCTCTTTTGAGATAGTGCCGCGACATTGTAGGCTTTGCTCTCATTCTTTTTTTTTTTTTATTAATGCATTATATATGAACATTAATATGAAATTATAGTACATTATACGTATTTATATGTAAGCTATGACACAATTGGAAGATATTACATGTTGGTCAATAATTTTAAACTAAAGCGTTCATCAGAATTTCGCAGAAACACGTGTCTGTACTTGTATATCTGTAAACTTGGGCATCTCGATATCTGTATTACATTAAAGAGGAATTTAACAAATATGGATTTTACAATATTTATCTGTTTTAGGTTGCGCACTAACATATATATGTTATATGCAATATGTATAATGGAATCTGTGGTCGGTTTGCGGTTCTCGATATCGATTTTGCGTTTTGAGTTGATGATTTCCTCTAACGAGAATTGGGTTGGAGGTGCTCGATAGCCTACGAACGTTTGCTCGATTTCCAATGCATTGTCATAGTTTAGGTCGAAAACAAAATACCGATCGTACTTCATGTTTAAAAGGAATATAAAGTGAAATATCGCTATGAAAGCACATGTTTGGCAAAATTAATGGACAGAGAAGGATTACTTAACCTCAGAAATTCCAAAGTGTTGGAAAACAAGTAATAATATCAAATAATTATATTCGTTTCTTTTCCCTTTTGGGGTCGAAACATTTGAAAACGGATAGATGAAGATGGAATTGGAAAAATTTGTGGACAGTACTTAACGGACCATTATCAACTAACCGAGAGAGATTAACGTCATGGCATCATCAATAAATCAATAATAATCATGTGATCTGCATAATCTTTTTTCTCTATTACCTGGTTTTTTCTTTATTGTGGGTATCAAACCGAAGCGCTTAAGATTTTATGCTAAAAACTCATAACATTACTGGATAAAAGGGTTTTATTATTTACATCCGTGACCCATTCCACATTGTTAAACTTTACCTCATGTGATGGTTTCTAATTTTTTGCTCACTTTTCCAAATTTTGTATTTAATTTGTTTATTTTTTACTTTTGCGTCTTTTTTTGTATTTTTTTTTTTTATACACCCGGTAGTGATATCAGGGGCTTTTACCTTGCTATTCCTATCTACCGCCTGAAAACTGATTCACCTAATATACTATTAAGGCAATAAAATAAAAATTAAGGCAATAAACTTATTTTCATTAAAAACAGATTCAACTTTAATAAATAAAACTTTTAATGTCTCTAACGACTTCTTAAAGGTTTAAAGCTTTTCATCATCAATTTTCTTAATAGATTTTTTCATAATTTTGCAAACTTAATTTCTTAGCTCCTAAAAATTTTGTCATTT
Source organism: Glossina austeni (assembly GCA_000688735.1). Classification (NCBI taxonomy): domain Eukaryota; kingdom Metazoa; phylum Arthropoda; class Insecta; order Diptera; family Glossinidae; genus Glossina; species Glossina austeni. The sequence goes on from KK502565.1 coordinate 412,993, forward strand.
GTCAATTTGGGTTATAGGAAACTGGAAAATTTTTGAAATTACATGACAGCTAAGAAAATATTGACAATATGTATATTGCCAACCACAATTTACGATTGCTTACAATGTGCTCCAAGCAACATTTACAATATTTACAAGCCCCTGAAGGTTTTTGATGGCCTTCGGCAGCAGATTTCTTCAAATAAACAACAAAAGTAATAAATTTAGAAGAAGAAGAATTTTGAGCGTTCCATGATTAGCGTCGGGAGTAAATCAATAATATTAAATGGGAAACTGTTATTTCATGTAGAGGAAGGTCAAAACCATCAAATTCGATCGTAGTGTTACATTGATATCTCCTACTTCTTTATCATTTTTACATATGCATGTCGCTGATCAAAAGTTTTGCAAACACCTATATGTGCTAGGGTCCAAAAAACAGACCTATGCGATTCAAATTCCCCACCATGAACTTTTTTGCTGCTTTGCTATTATGGACCAATTTTCATCACAAAATATTAGAAATTAAATCTTTTCTTCTAGTACACACAATTTTTTCCATATAAGACATTTCAAAGCAAGGCGTTATGTGGGGAGTTGTCTAGGAAGTGGGCTGATCCGAACCATTTTCAATAGCGTTCATTCTTGTGTCCAAACACGTCAGGATACCAAATTTCATCAAAATATTTCATAAATTGCGATCTAAAGGTTGAACACAAGAAAACAAAACGGACAGGTGGACGGAGAAGCTTAGATCGATTCAGAAGGTGATTCTAAATCGATCGGTTTAAAAAAAAAAAAAATATGTTTATTTGATATCCTTCTGTATGTTCCACACATCTCCACAAACTTTATATATCCTTGTACCTTGACGGATGTAGATTATAGAAATTTAATATACTGTATGTTAAAGATTTTCAAAATTTATAAGATTTTTCTAAAACTTGTAAACAGTTATAGAAATTAAAGAGTCGGTGAAAAACGAATTTAAATTTGTAAAGATAGAGAAAAAGGAGAGAATTACATCGCGTGCTTGTATAAATTTTATTTTGCTTATATGGTAAGCGATTAATGTAATGATTTGTTTACTAAAGTAGAGTATTATTAAATAAACTTGCAATTATTACCAAATAAATAGCATTTAAAGGTGGAACATGGTGAATACATTTATTTGAAAAAAAAAACAAAAAACTTATATTTGGCGTGAACGAAGTCACTTCCTTTGTCACTCACCAATCAAATTTGCTGACTTTCAATATTTTATTCACAATATATGAAAATACACACTGTACTATGAACATAAACTACTATGCAATCCAGTGTACCCATGATCAGCTATTATTATAAAATATATAGGCTTGGAGTGAGATAATATAGGGAGGGCAAAGGATGTATAAATATAGTTGAATGATTTTGAAACAAAAAGTTTTATTAATATTGGTATGTAATTGCATTTGGAACATAACCTCATGTGAATGAAACTTCTTGTTTAATATCGGGGCACGCTGTGGTGAAAGTGCTTTTCCAACTGTTAAACAGTCAGATAGACAGAGTATATATGTAGTTTGTGAGCGAAATTCATTTTGAATAGCAAGGTTTCTAACACGGCTCGCCTGATACGTTGAATCTTTTTAGTACTACGCATCGAAGAGGGTTTACTCCTAGAACCGTTCCGTACTCCCTGAAACCGTCCCTTGAAAAAAATTTCAACACTTTGCCTTCGACGACATGAATCATATATAGCAAATCATGTTTGTCGGAATTTCCATTTAGACTTCAGTTTGCCGGCTTGACCAAATAAAATGATCGGATGATTTTCCAGATTTTACTTAAGTCATTTCTTGTCCGAATATGACTTTGTCATGAAAATCGTCAAATTCTGACTTAGGCTTTCTTGAGTCACGCAAGTATGAAGCCACCTCGAGAATTCTCTCTTTCTGATAATGGCATGTGTTCGAAAAATTAGGGAAAGCAACGAAACTCTCTCAAGTTACAATATTCACTTCACTTTTTGCACTTCCCTGTCCTATGAGGCAAAAATGAAACCTGGTTAACACCGTACACAATCAGTGCCCTGAATGATTGCGCCAACACGAAGTTAGCGCTACATCATATATCAGGCTTTGACAAGTACTGACGCTGCAAAAAAAAACAAACGCATTTTACAAACATTTTATAAAGATTTGGTAAACTTAATAAGGCCACGTGACAAACTACACACAGTATAACATTTAGCCTCTCATGTGTAGCTTAATCTTATGCATTTTCTTTATTTGGAATATTGCGGAAAAAGTGGTGCTAGTTCTCTTGTGGTGATTTTGCTAATTCGAAAGATGAATTGAGAGCAACACACACAATCTGAGTTTTATGCCCAGAGTTGGCATTCGCGCCCATCTTGCGTAGACATATTTAGTGAGCTTTTGAAACCCTCTTCAGAAGCCCTCTAAAGTGCATTTGTGAATACGAACGAAGTATATTTTGAATTAATATCAAATTCTGAATCGACTTAGGTATGTCTGTTAATCTTTTTGCTCGTCTGTGTGTTTGTCTGCGTTAAAAGTACTACGGGTGGCAAAAGTAAGATGTCCGCGTCAAAATTGACGAAGGTATTGGAAATTCGTGGGGAAAGACTGGCATTGAAAATTAGCCAACTTTATCTGAGAACATACCTACAGTCAAACCTTAACTAAGAACGCTTCTGTTTTTAAAATCAAGAAAGCTCAGGAATTTTTTATTAGTGTGTATGAACTGCACAAGATACAACGGTAAAAATTCCATTGCATACTCTACGGTTGGTGCTGTTGTGCCTGTACAAAAGTACAAACCGCCTCTGTACCCATCTAATATTATAAAATGCACTTATCGCGGTTTTTTTTATTCAGGATATTGTTGGTGTAAATGAGTGTTGGTAGCAAATGGTTCGGCCAGAAGTATATAACTTTTTTACTTCTTGAACTCAATTTTGTCGCCCTACATAGCATTTTCAGATCGCTAAAAAAAATTGCAATGCTTTGTGAAAGCATTGTCAGCTTGTTTGTGACTGCACATACACAAGTTGGCGAGAACAATGTATTAAAAATGTACGGTTTTATTAAGTCCTAAAAATGTCTTTAGCTTTTAAGAATCTTTGTAAATGGATAGCGCCCAACTTTCGAGAAACTCATCAAGAACAATAAGTTTTAACTTCAAATATTAGCTAAGTAAGTCCACTATTGTACATGTAAAAAATTCTATAGAGTTGCACTAACACATAAACTAAAATAAGTATAATAAGTACGTAATGTGTAAAATTTGGCAGTAAGTTCCGGAAATAAAAGAGAACCGAACGGCGACAATGGGAAAAAGTTAGCCATTTTCGAGAAGGGAAGAGGTTAGAGAAGTGAAGGAACGCAATCAAGTCAGAGTCTAATTGTAGAAATTTATTTAAAATGCCCGAGACCGGTTATGCGTAAAGTATAATAACATTTACAATGAGATTTAATGGTTAACAGAGAGCTTGTGTGTGCGTGTGAATTAAGATCGATCATAATTGTTACAACTTTTTTTGTATTCATTCTTTTTGGTATTAATTTGTAAATTTGTAAAGCATACGTCAATGTGGGTCATGTTTACAATAGCTATTGGAAATGTGCATGAAAAGAGAAGAAACATAATTGGGTTGAAAGGTTACTCAAGTAATCACATTGCTCTAAATACGGCCAACCATAGCAATTGTAGTAATCGCCAACCGGAAGCTTCAAGAAAATTTTACGCTTTTAAGACTGAGGCTAATTTCCATCTGCAAATATTCATGGATTCACTAAAGGATTTCAAAGTGTGTGTTCCAAAGTCGAAATGAGCGGACAATAATGATTGTTTGCCACAGACTGATGTGTACACGATATATCTATAAAGGGATTCCTACACATTTGAGAAAACTGTAATCGTTCTATTAAGAAGAAGCTGAACGCCTTGGATGGAATGATTTTAAAAATGACGGATGTGTAATCTAAATTCCGGGCAGCGTTTGAAGAATTTTAAAAAAGCATGAAAGGAGGAAGAATTGATGCTGTGATCTCCGATTTGGATCATATAAACGAAACGTATAATCAGTTGATAATAAGTTTAAGTCAGTCTGAATTATAAGCCGGACAGTCGAAAATGACTTTAGTACAATAGCTGCCCCACAACATGAGGACAGAATAATCAAGAAAGTGTTCAACTTAAAGAGACAAATGCGATTTTAATACTAGATTGCACGATTGCACGTAGCGTGAACAGACATACCGTCCGTGTGTAGGCCAAAGTTGAGTTTGTATTCAAGTCCATAAAATCAATAGTATTATCTGCGATTACAATATTCCAGTGAGCCGTTACGCTTCGAGTGGGGTTCGACCTACTCGTGTTGGCACAGAAATTATTATCATGCACGTAGAAGTTATGGAGAATACGAAAAAAATAGTTTTCAGAAAAAAAGATTTATTATACTCGTCACCAATATATAGCCTAGAAAAATAAGGTACAAAGAGTGAAATGAAATCTTGATTAAACCACGGCACAGTAAACCAGACATAGTTTCAGTCATAGGATAATGCGAACCATTCACCTAAGCAAACTGCAATTAACGGTCATTGAGATGAATCATCAGAATGACATGACAAACAAGTGGAAACATTGTAGTGAGTGGGGGCCCACCATTAAATGTCCCACCGCACTTTGCTTTGTGCAGTTACTCGTGCAACGACTTTTCAAAACAAGGCTTTGTATGGGAAACGGTCAAAACAATGTCCGATCCGAACAATTTTCGATAACGTTCATATTTAGGCCGAAACATGCCGGTGCACTGAATTTCGATAAATTATCTCAAAAATTGCGACCTAAAGCTTGGCTACAGTTGTATTTGACGGACAGACAAGCTTGGATCGATTAAGAAAGTGATTCTAAATGGATTGACATAATAAAAAGTATGCCCGTCTCAAGTTCTTTTGGCTGTCGTATACATCCGCACATACTGAACATACCCTTGTACAACAAAAGCTTAAGGAGGAAACTAGAGAAATAAAATTTTTCGTAAAAGTTATTAATAAATTCGACATATGAGAATTAATTAATTGCGAATCTGTAAATGCTAAATTAAGAGGGACAAGAACACAAAATTTTCTAATATCAAGATATCAGTGCGGTGATGGAGATCAAACGCTTGTAAGTGTCGCGGCGTGAACTAAAACTACATTGAGGTTCCTGCTGGACTTTAAGGTGGGAACTAACTCTCTCTTCCGTCAGCTGTAACACAAAAGTCATTTGCCAGGATGTTTTCCTACATGCTCTCAATTAAGGACTGACGGACTTTTAAAATGTAAACTAAACTAAACAACCGACTAACTGATATTTCCTTCGACGTGTCTCTGGCTGTAAACTTATTACATGTGGTTGCTGTATCGCGAATGTTCAACTCGCGTAGAACGAAAACTTCCATTACGAAACAACTTCCATTCCATTGGGTCCGCTTGCTTAGAATTAAGATTTTCCAAAAAAATTAGTATGGCGTTCATTCTTACTTGTAAGAAATCGAAGATACTGTTTGTAGACAATGGATTACCCAAAAATATGTGGGCTTGAAAAATTTTGGAAACTTTTCCCCCGACATTAGAAGACTTTCGTAATTTTTTGTGTCCTACAAACATAAAGCAAAGCAAACTTTTTCAAAAAGACATTATTTTATGGTACAATTTAAAAGAAATACCGTTAATCCACATATCGGCCCGTTTGAGGGAAAGCACATCGGTGCACATTTTTTATTCTTTTTTCATTTTTTATTATTAGTATTATTAATAATTCAGACAGATAAATAAATTCTAAGACTAAAACACTTAGCATCTAAGGTTATCCGGCTTTATTGCAAACTCCATCTCACGTTGACATTTGTACCCACGACCATCGAGTTGTTAATCGAGATCTTCTGTCTACTCGGCCATTCAGACACTTATTTGTTGTTATCAGTGCGTTTAAAGGCAAAAGTAAATCTGAATAAATAAAAATCTTCTTTAGCCTTTTCAGGCTTCAATTCAAACAAGTTTTTAAAGACATAATCGTCATTCCCCCGTCTTTAGCTGAATGATTTTAAAAGATTTTATTTACCCTCATTTATAGCATAAAAGATTTCTGTGTGTTTTTCAGCCTTATTTGGTAGGCTTAAATTTGCCTTCGAGTGATGAGCTAAATAGACACATAGATAGGTCCTGCCATACACATACATTGTTTACAAGCATTAATAAGTACATAGGTGTCTTTGTTCGATATAGAATTAAAGTTAATCGGTCACAAAGTCACTAAAGTCATTAAATAACACAATTTCATCACGAATAAAAGCACTGCAAGTTAACACGTCAACAATGTATTGCTTTTCAGTAGATTCGGGACTTGCTAAGTGATAGGTAGTCTTCGTCTTCAAAAAAAAAAAAAAACAAAAAAAAGAAGGGAATTTTATTGATTATTATGTTGAAAGCTGAAGACGCAAAGAAAATACTCTGCTATGAGGGATTTTAATGCTTTACTAGCTTTGACGGCCATTGTCGCTGTTCTTGCCTTATTTAACTCTAATGTAAATGGTCAGACAAGTCAAAATATTAATGTTCGTAAGTGTTTACTAAATTGAATAAATTATTTAACTTTTTTATTCTTTAATTATTTTCTTAATGTGTAAATATATGAAGTTTTTATAAACGAAATCGATAACGATCCAGCATCGAAGGCGGTCGAAGTCGTTGAAACATACTTAAAGAAAAACGCTCAATACGGTTTAACGTTACGAATTGAGCGGATCGAAGCGAATAAAACCGATGCTAAAGACCTGCTCGAAACAAGTAAAAGCTCGATTTTCTGAAATTTGAAATTTGAAAATGAATTAAAATTTCGTTATATGAATCCATTCACGCATTCACAGTTTGCACTAAGTATGCGGCAAGCATTGAACGCAAACAGCCCCCGCATATTGTACTTGATACCACAAAATCAGGCGAGCTATCATCGGCTACAATTTACAATTTCATGGTATAACGAATACATTTCTGTTTAACAGGCGTTGCATCGGAAACAGTGAAATCTTTTACACAAGCGTTGGGACTGCCTACGATAAGTGCCTCTTATGGTCAAGAGGGCGATTTGAGGCAATGGCGCGACATAGACGCCAATAAGCAAAAATATTTATTGCAAATTATGCCACCGGCTGACATCATTCCCGAGGTTGTACGGAGTATAGTACGCAAAATGAATATCACAAACGCGGCCATACTATATGATGAGACTTTTATAATGGATCACAAGTACAAGTCACTGTTGCAGAACATACAAACGCGTCATGTCATCGCCCGGATTGCGCAAGGTGATCGAGAGCGAACTGAAGAAATTGAGAAATTAAGAAATCTGGATATTAATAATTTCTTCATATTGGGCAGCCTACGAACAATAGGGCCAGTTTTGGGTACGTACAAAACGATTCAAGCCTTAGACATATTCGGACCTATTTGTAGGCTGATCGGGAATGTCTCTTTACTCTAAGCATACAAGCATCCTCGGTGCTCGTTGAGATATTGTCAAACATTCTTTTCTCTCTTTCTCTTCCTCTTTCTTATTCTTTTTTTTTCAATCTTTGAGTGAAAATATGTTTATGGATAGATTATCTTAGAACTTGATATATATGCTAAGTCTAAGTTCTCTGTTATTATTCATTTGAAGAGGTCTAAAAGGATGTAATGAGAGCATGAAGTTTTGCTTACTGCATCGGTACGAAGTACAGGTCGCATGCATGTTTACGCAACGCCTGAGCGTTTGTCACTAATATTTGTCATCAGTTATGTGCATTCTTTCAGAATTTTCTAAGCGAGTGTGTAAACGTAATACACTGAAGACCTTACAAAGTACAGATTTAGCCAAAAGTATTTGAGACTCGAATTTTTACTTCGTTTTTGGCTGTTAAGATATCATATGTCACTCTCTCTGTAGTCTAAATTACTATGAATTATGGGGAGGTATGGAGAAAATTTCAGCATTTTTGTGAACCCGAACTTGGATTTAATAGCAGCAACAAACTTGTTGGACTTGCTGCGTTTAAGCCTGCGCCCTCTGTCATTCTGCGCTCTAACATGTCGAGAGGGTGCTCAATACAATATATAGATCTGGGAATTGCGCCAGACAGTTGTGGCAGTTGTGCGTATTCTGAGTACACTACCGTGAAGACTTAAGCCAACTATGCCCGATGACACACAGTGTGTAGACGCACATCCAGCGTTCCGAAGGCGATAGTCCCCGCTTAACGGCACACGCGTTGTCGCAAGCAAGATTACGTCCCCGAGAACCAGACGGAGATACAGAGATACGTATATTGACGTTCTCCCCACATTGTCATGAGGGATGAGAGCGAGGCACTTTCTAAAACCTTTGCTTTCATGTCTTGTGCGTAAGACACCCGGTTGACGTGCAGTTCCACATCGAGCAAAAACTCTTCCTTCGATTTGGGCTAATGACGGTCAGCACGAAACCCCCGCTAGCAGGCATTTGCGCCAGGCCGTCTAACAAATCAACGTATGTGTAATACTATCTCTTAGCGACGCATCGCGGCTAACTCATTAAAAGGAAAATAGTCCCGCCGCATTTTAGCTGCTTCGCCATGCGGGCTTTACAAAAAACCATTGCTCTCCTCAACCTCAAATTATAATACATCTGCTATTTTTCGGTCATACGCCGTCCTTCGAAGGTCGTACCACGTGTTTCAGAAATTTTAGGAAAGGAAAAGAAAGTGCTTGCGTAGTGAAAATAGTCACCTTAAGGTAGAATTCATTCATTATTTTAGTATTTTTTGGTGAAAATAAGTGAAGGTAAAAAGAAGAATGAAGCGATCAGATCCTCTTGATTTTTTATATTTCACTTGTACTGTAGTCTCTAATCTTTACGTCAGTACAACTTGCAGGACTACTACTACCCTTTTAGCTCAGCAATTGCTTTAATAGAGTCCAACAACTACTTAACTCGGCAGCATACTTCCACTCGACCTTGGCAATTACTGATTTGACTCAGAGTGAATGTAGGAGCTACTGCACATACATACTTCACAAGTTGAATTTATTCAGTGCGTTTTAGATGCACTTAGTATCCTTAGAATTAGAAATACATTTGAGTTCCGCACCTTCACATGCGTGGCAAACTCTCTCTTTTTAGAAGCAGTAAAGTCCGCATATTTTCAACGTAATTTCGCTTGGCACGTAATCACTCAAGATGAAGGGGAAATCGCTAGCAAACGCGACAATGCTACCTTAATGTTTTTGAAACCCGTCGTGTACGCTCAGCGACGCGAACGCTTAGGACAGCTAAGAACGACCTATAACTTAAATGAACCGCCACAAATTATGACTGTTTTCTATTTTGACTTGGCTTTGCGCGCTTTTTTAACCGTCAGGTGAGTGGTAAGCATGCGTTTGCCTTGATTGTACAGCAAATGCAGTCCGTGCATTTCATACAGAGACATGATTCAAGCGAACGCTTGGCCTAAAGACATGATATATATGGGTTGCGATGACTACCAAGGCGAAAACACTCCAATAAGAAATCTCGATTTAAAGGAATATTTCATTAAGGTTTTCAATAATTTCACATTTCGCAAATACGCATAAGTCTATATAACTCTTAAATATTACATCGCAGGTTAACGAGCCCACCTCTTATGGACAATTCGAATTGGTAAGCGAGCAAGGCAAGCCATTCAATGGCTATAGTTATGTAAAATTTGAAATGGATATAGATATGGTGGAGATACGTGGAGGAAATTCTGTAAATAGTAAACCGATCGGACGTTGGACGGCTGGTTTGGACACACCTCTAATGATTAAAGACGCAACAGCCATAAATAATCTAACAGCAGATACGATCTATCGCGTTTATACAGTTTTGGTAAGAGAATATTTCTCGCTTGCACGATGATAAAAATACATCCGCACTAATTACTATTCATACCGAAGTGAGTGACATGTTTTTATAAAACAATACGCAAATAAGTTCCGTTTGAAGAGAACTCTTCCAGGGACACAAACATAATATACGTAAGAAGTTATAAAAATTCTCGAAAACACCATAACGTGACGAAAAGATTCTTAGACGCAAAGAACATCCAAGAACATTCTAACCGGGCAAATGGTTAGTCAGTGAAGACATAACCCTTACCGATTGGGCGTACACACTAGGCTGCGAGCCATTACCTGCCTCTCTCTTCTCTTTTCCTTCCTCATTTCTGTCGGACCATCGTCGTTCTTTACCGAATAGGAAACATTCCCTGACTGATTGGTTCTATTAACTAAAAGAAATAAAAAGCCGACCATTAAACACCCTACATCACTTCGCCTTATAAAAGCATCCATTAATTTTCGAGATAATACACAAAATACTCTGGCTTCTCGTAAGAACCAACTACTTATGAAGACACTTATAATAGGGGGCTCGCAACAACGTAAACTAACGAATGTAATTTTCCTGTCAAAGACTTTATTATTTTTCGTATATTTTCGCCATTAAATACACACAACTAAGATTTTGTGTCCGCACAAATCCTTGCTTCTAATGAGCACTTACATCTTCACAGACTTAACGCACTACACTACCATAAGTAGTGTAGGGTATAGAATTCTGTAAGAATGAACAGAACCATAATCGTAAAGAAGAAGCTTTGTTTACCTCTCCGCCCTTGGCTTAGATTGTATATTTTGTTTTTGTAAGCTTCTAACGCTATAATACCCAAATCCGTTGTGCGTATATTTTTACCGCACGTCGCTGACAGATACGTTGTGCGTATATTTTTACCGCACGTCGCTGACGATTACTTTTTGAGATTGAAGAGCCGAGAATTTGCCACAGGGGGCTTAATAATCAAATTATCGAAAAGGAAATTTGAAGAAAAGCGCTCTTAAGTGAGAAGTTTTTTGTTTGCAACTTTTTGCACTTTAGCTAAAGCAAGGAATTCAAATAACAGATTTTTCATGTCGTCGAAGGAATACTGCAATGAAGTCCTATTTTATGTAAATCATCGGAAGATGAAGCTACAATAGCCAAGTTCCTGGTCAAAAGGCATTAGGGACTTCATAAAGCATATACATTCTAGATTAGGGCAGAAGCAGGGGGTAATTACGTACGTGGAAGCCGACTTTCGCCTTTGTATTCAATCGCTTTTGCCAAACAGCTGAATACAACAGCGAAAGGTAACTTGCTACGTGATTACCCTCCAGGTTAAGGCCTGCTAATATTATTCTAGCGCTTAAGGCAGTTAGAGTAGAATCCTGAGCTTTAGCATATATTTTCTCCGTTCCTGAGCTTTAGCATATATTTTCTCCGTTGCTGTTCAAGCAAGAAGTTGATATGTCGAACTAATTTCTTTCAGTAGAAAAAGTTCAAAAACTTGCGACTTGCAGTTTGAACACATGAACATAAAACAAGAAACCGGACAGACAGACAGACAAGCCAGCGAGCTTAAGTAGATTCGGAAATTGATTGTGAATGGACGATTTAACAAAAGTGCTTCTGGGTATTACGCCTAGCACCCTTACATGCAGTAGGATCTAAAATGTAGATTTTTATGATACAAATTTGTCACGATTTATTTTAGGTCAAATTGCTATTATGGATCAATGTTCATGAGAATTTTTAAAGAAGGTGATCCCCAAAAAGTAGACCTACTTGGTCCAAATATGGCACAAACAAATTTCATATCAAATTATTATCATGGACGGACTCATCGTACGATATATAAAAATTAGACCTTTCTCCCAAATAAAAGTTTGTTTTGCATGAGGACCACTATAAGGAAGGGGGCGCAAAAACTTGACCTACATAGTCCAAATTTAGTGCAATTAATATTTACGTCAGGTTATGCTTGTGGACTTCTTACTCGACTTACTCGTCGTGGAAATACTTTTATGATTCAAAAAATTTCCACACCCGATGGAATTTTTTACGTCAATTTGAAATATCGAAATGCTATCACTTAGCGATTACTGTTGAAGAAAAACGAGAATTGTATTTTTTCCTGTATAAACACTTGTTTAAAATAGCGTGTAATGTGAAGAGTGGCCACAAAAGTGATCCAGCGTTCGTCCTGTTATCAAGTAAAGTCAACAAAACTGATTTCACAAAACATCTCGAAAATTGCGATCTGCAGGTTGAATACACAAACACATGGACAGAGAAGTTTAAACCGATTCGGATATAAAAAGCCAGACTAATCTTAATTACATACAACCATACAAACTTAATGTACTCTACAACACATGTGTTGTAGGATGTCACAAACAGGTGTATATGTTCTCTAATCTGATCAAGTAAGTACACCTTGTCTAAAGTTTACCCGTTCAAAGACAAAAATGTGCGAAATTGTCCTACAATGTGATCAGCTTTGAAGGTACGTGCAGTTTAGCCGATCATAAGCGTTTTCGTAATAATCTTCTAAACATTTTTGAATAGTGGACATACGTCCGAAGTAGGTCTTCATTGTCGAAATGCGTTGATTCTCTAATATTATTATGGTGGTTGTGAAGATAATTTAAGACAAGTGTTGGGTATCTGCACAAACTATGATTTGTCCGTAGCCCTTTTTCCTAAATCAATTCATTTATTCGTACTTAAGGATACTTTCGTGCTATTTATTTTATGTGTCGCTTAGCAAGCTCCCTTTATAATGCGAGATGCAAAAGCACCCAAGGGCTACAAGGGTTACTGCATTGATTTAATTAACGAAATTGCGGCAATCGTTCATTTTGATTACACCATACAAGAAGTAGAAGATGGGAAATTCGGAAATATGGATGAAAATGGCCATTGGAATGGTGTTGTCAAGAAACTGATTGATAAACAAGCCGATATCGGTTTGGGTTCAATGTCTGTAATGGCCGAACGTGAAATTGTTATAGATTACACGGTACCCTACTATGATTTGGTCGGTATTACGATAATGATGCAACGGCCCAGCGCACCCAGTTCTTTATTTAAATTCCTAACGGTACTTGAAACGAATGTATGGCTTTGCATATTAGCCGCTTACTTCTTCACTAGTTTCCTGATGTGGATTTTCGATCGTTGGAGCCCGTACAGCTATCAAAATAATCGTGAAAAGTACAAAGACGATGATGAGAAAAGAGAATTCAATTTAAAGGAGTGTTTATGGTTCTGCATGACGTCTTTGACGCCGCAAGGAGGCGGGGAAGCTCCGAAAAATTTATCGGGACGTCTAGTGGCAGCCACGTGGTGGCTATTTGGGTAAACATTTTTGTTTTCTTCAAAATTGAAAATTGGAATTAATTTCATTCCAACTATTGTGCGTAGATTTATTATCATTGCTTCTTATACCGCCAATCTTGCCGCTTTTCTCACTGTATCGCGTTTAGATACACCTGTAGAGTCCTTAGATGATTTGGCAAAACAATATAAAATTCTTTATGCCCCTTTGAATGGGTCCTCAGCTATGACGTATTTTGAACGTATGGCTAATATTGAGCAAATGTTTTATGAAATATGGAAAGATTTGTCCTTGAACGATTCTCTTACGCCACTCGAACGATCTAAGCTGGCTGTATGGGATTACCCGGTTAGCGATAAGTACACAAAAATGTGGCAAGCTATGCAAGAAGCTCAATTGCCAGCCAATTTGGAGGAAGCTGTAGCTCGGGTGCGCAATTCAACGTCGGCAACCGGTTTTGCTTTTTTAGGTGATGCCACCGATATTCGTTACTTGGTAATGACAAATTGCGACCTACAAGTAGTAGGTGAGGAGTTTTCACGGAAACCATATGCTATAGCCGTCCAACAGGGTTCACATTTAAAAGATCAGTTTAATAACGCGTAGGTTTATTTTCTTAAAAGATACTTAACTTACATAACCGATTTTTTACATCCCGTCACAGTATCCTGACTTTGCTTAATAAACGTCAGTTAGAGAAACTCAAAGAAAAATGGTGGAAAAATGATGAAATTCAGGCCAAGTGCGATAAACCCGAAGATCAATCAGATGGCATTTCCATTGAAAATATTGGCGGTGTATTTATCGTTATATTCGTGGGCATTGGTATGGCTTGCATTACTCTGCTCTTCGAATACTGGTGGTATAAATATCGTAAAAATCCTCGCATTATCGATGTGACTGAAGCAGTGCCATCCGGAAAACGGGGTAAAATACCTGAAGGTATCATTTTGGGCCGGAACGAAAAACATGGAAATGTCAAAAGTAACATTGTCTTACGCTCCCGCTTCAATCAATATCCCTCGAAAACACCCAAGCCAAGATTTTAAACGATGCTTTATAATGTTAAAAAATTTTCCCCAAATTTTATGTTTAGTCACGCCCCTCTGGGCTCATGCAATGTCACAAAGATACATAAATAAATGCTAAACAAAAAATGTGAAAATCTCAACTAAAATTTCAAGAAATATTATTTTAAATTTTAATAAAAACAAGCAGTCGAAAGTAAGCAAAAACCTAAGGAAGAACATTATAATACGTACTCTGCACCACTACGCCTAGCACAGTTATTGGCTCGTTTTGGTAATAATGCACTGAAATGTACACATGATTTTCATGCAAAGCCACAATTTTTTGGAAAGTCGGCATATTGGAAGATTAGACCTTCTCTCTCCATATAAGAACTTGCTTACGTGATTTTATGTATTAGGGGGACCAATAACTAATCAATTATTCTGCATTCATAGACAAAATGTTTTTTTTGATATGACATTTTTAGTTTTTAATCGTTTATGTAATCACCGTCGTTTGCGATGACTTGT
>KK502565.1:428696-516071 GCA_000688735.1 Glossina austeni
ATAACACCAAAAAAAAGTATGCTTACACTTGTCTGGTTGCCGCAGGGCTAATGCGAAATGGCATCTTGCGAAAATAATTGATTAGTTATGGGTCCCCCTAATATGTTAGAGTTCAAAAAAATAGACGTATGTGATCCAAGTTCCCCACCGTTAATTTTTTTGCTCAATCGCTACTAATTCGTCGGACTCTCATAGTTCCCCTCAAACGCAAGATTACTATCGAGTAATGTGTTTGAAGAGAAAATAAAATAAAACATTGTTACGTATAGCACGTCTTCAGGGACATGGAAAAAAGAAAAGAACGAAAAAAATTCCAAAATGTAAAAAATTAGTATTAAAAAGTAAATTTTTGAAAATAAATAAAAGGCGAATTCAAGGACTACCAAAAACTACGACAATAATCTATCTTTTCAATACGTCCAACGCGAGATACAATGAACAAGTCCAGGCTTTGAAAATGTAACCATTTGAAACAGTTATTTAAAAAAAGAATAGCAAAGACGAAGAAAGAATTCATACGCTCTGAGTGAAAAAATTTGATTGAATTCAAAATTAATATAAACTCAAAAATAAAACAATTTGCGACAGTCATTAAGAAGAGCGAATGGGAAATTTCCAATAGCACTTTCGAGCTGTGAAACTAAGAAAAACCTAAAAATTGGATTGGTTGACGATCCGTACTGCAAAACCCAAATTAGTTAATTTTTCTTATTTTTAAAGCCTTACTAGCATTGCATTTGTTTAGGGACACTCATAACACAATCAATTTTAAAGGCACGATGTGTAAAAGTTAATCGCTCTTATAAAAGTAACAAATAAGAAAATTAAAAATTTCTAAAATATCATCACACGGAAGTATTTTAAAATTAGCCTTCCACGGGAATGTTTTAACGTGAGCTTTCCATTGCCTATGCCAAGGCGCCCCGTTGAAAATGACTATTCCATATCAATATCAATCAAACCGGAAACATAACTTTATAAGGTGAAGCAGAGGAAAGAAACCCGATATATCTTTAATTATCGGTCGTAAATTCATTGGCATTTCGGAATCTCAAATCGGACGCCGCTTGCGAGTCATGTTGCGGCATTGTGGGCAGTTGAAACGTGCTTTTCGAATGTGATGACTTTGAAAATAAAAATCCATACATTTCCCTACGAAAATGAGCACAATCCATACATGTCCATAGACATACGTACATATTTGCTACGGTAAATTGCTTTTCCCTGACCGCACTAAGAAAATATTCCCGACCATATATATCTGCTACAGTATATGTCAACTAAATTTTATAAAAACAAAAACACATTTTTTGTGACGGCATTATATTTTATTTCACTTTTGATTCGGTAAATCGAAGCTAATTTCCAATTCTTGTTTTGGACCTTTCGAAATCATTTCACCAAGCAGTTCAAACTGATTCCACAATTCATAGAATTTTTACCTGCGCAGTGCTGTATGAGCTAAAAACGAATCGAGATCAAGAAGAGAAATCAAAAATTATCAATCGTTATCAGGTTAGGACATTGCGAAGGCAGTACAATATTAACAACTCCAAAATTTTATAAATTCGTCGTGGACCAGTTTGTTCCCCAGAATATCAGTCAACTAAGTAAATACCAATCATTTTATGAAGGGTTTAAAAAATATCTCCAGAAACTGTATCTTTCTCGTGGAAGTGTTTCGCAGAAATTTCTGTAATTGCGACAACATACGCCGACCGTTGATTGTATACATTTGCTTTTCTAAAAGCAAAGCTGTACTATTTGAAGACTTTTTCAAACAGATTAAACACTTAAAACTTATCCAAATGTTTTCATTGCTTTCTTATTTCTTAGTTTTATTACTTCTGCATAATTTAATCAAATTCAAACATCAGATGCGGAACTATGTAAAATGAGTCGCGCTGGGTTTTATAATATGTAAATAAAATTATTATTATTTTTTGCTAAAGGAGGTCTCATTATGAATTTATCTACTATTGCACTCTTTTGTCGATTGTCAAATGATACCAAAAATTGCAATACTTAGACCATGAAAATATATATCCAAGCTTATTCTGTAAATAACATCACGAACGCGCTACTTTCTGTTAAGTAACATCACGAACGTGCCGCCTTCTGTTAAATTACGAACGTGCCGCTTTCTGTTAAATGGCAGCACCAACGTCTTGCATTCTGTTAAATGGCAGAATTCTGTTTAACTTATCCAAATGTTTTCATTGCTTTCTTATTTCTTCTATTTCTTTCATTCTTTCTTTCTTCATTCATTCTTTCTTATTTAACAAATTTTAACAAATTAAAAGAATTAAATTAATTAAAACTAAATTCAAAGAATCGATAAAAAAAAGTACTGCCAAACTTTGAATTTCAATTGGGACGAATATTTATTGTGCCCAGATGTTTTGTGTTTTTGTGTGCAACATATGGTTTTGGCAACAACAAAATACATAGGTGCCCGTCTTTGCAGAAGCATTGGCAACAACAAATATACAGACCCACGTCTTTGCAGAAACAAAAACAGGTGTTTTTTGTTTGAAGCCAAGTTGTCCTGCATTGTTTTTTTGCATTAGTATTGATTTTTTTGATTGTTTTGTAAATAACAAAATCAGAGAAGCTTGGTATGCAGATCTCGTGCTCATTTAAGCGATTTGAGGCTAAGGCAGCCCTTTTTTCCGTAGATTTGTGATATACAAATTTTCCATTTGAAGCTTTGCATTTAATATCGAATAGTTTGCACGCTCTTCGTCCCGGAATGCTAGTGCATGCACCTTTGCGGTTAGCCATGCATCTAAGAAAACATCAAAAGTCTCAAATTGTGCCGCCAGAATGGGTGGGCATCGAGTTATTTGCCACAAGAAATCCATTACATTACCAAGCAGAAGTTTGGCTAAGTTCGTTCATTTGAGTCCTCTCAATTTCAATTTCTATCATTTAATATTCATGTCCAATCTTCTTCATCTTACCGTCACTAACTTTTAATTGACAGGAAGGAGATATTTTAAACTGTCATAAGAAATTTCTTTTAAAATATTGCTATTTAATTTTTTGGTCACCATGATACACTAAACTGATTCAGTTGTCTGTATTCCGGACACCCATTCAACGTACAAGCCGCAAATCGACCTAAAAAGACTGCATATACGAAATTAATTGCGCCAATTTCGCAGATTTATATACACATACATACACATCAAGGAAATTGCAAACAGTCAATTGCGTATATGTCAGTTGACGATCACAATAATAATCTTTTGGCAAAAACCTAGAATGGTCGTTGCAAAGGATAACATTATCAAGTTTGAGATGAATATCTTAAATTATTTGCAAGTTACAGTCCTTTTCGGCTTAGGGAGTACAACATATTACATATACACACATAATTAATTAATTCATCAATTTGTTTGCGTTTTCTTTAGAAATGAGGAGATTGAATGAAGAAACTTTTTAATCGACATTGAGTTAAACGTATAGTAACAAAACACATACATAGATTAATCCATCTGGAACGAATTTTGAGAACACGACCAAATTCTCTTTTGGATTCACTTATATGGCTAAACATCAAATATTTGAATTGCTTTAACATACATGCAAGAACTTCTTTGAAAGATTTGGGTAATTTTCAATATAACAATTTATTCCAAAACGTAATCTTACGCTAATTATTAAAGAGTTCGAACCTCGCAAAAAATTAAAGAAAATATTAGAGCTTAGCTTAAAAAGCAAACTGACCTTATTTAATAATCGAACTAAAATGAAGATTTCGTCTGCACATTAAATGTATAGAACTCATCATTGACGACCTACCAAATCATCCTTCTTTTGCGTTATAAGGTCGTGAAGTTTAGATAAAATACTTAAGATATCCTACATTGTAGAAAATTGCTATTTTAATATTGCAATTAAAACGCAAAAGTTGTTGAGAGGGTCGTTTCATAAGAACAAGAAGAAACATTAAAGTTCAGAAAACTTAAATTTTACTTGACAACCAAAACCATAATCCTGCAGCAACAGGAGTTAGAAAAATGCACGTGTGTTAATGGGAAAGTTTATCAAGTTTTCTCAGTAATTTTTTGTTTAATGAGGCGTTTACGGTTTTATAACCACCTTGAAGGACAGTATGAGACGCAGAAAGGCGTAATCACCTGATATTCTTAAATCTTGTTATAGGCATCAATCTTGAAAGTGTTCAAATAACAATTTTTTTTAATAATTTTTTTTTATTATCTAAGTTTGTACATCTAATGCTTTAAAACTTTTTGAAGCTTTTCTTAGAACCTTGGCCCTTGGTGACTTTTAAAACATTGAAGCGCACAGTTTTAGATAAAGGGCGGCACTCGCCCACTGTAACAATGTCGCCAATTTCAACATCCCTGCAAAACAAAAGAAAATTACAATATTAAAGCTTATACTCGGTAATAAAAGAATTATAAATATCAAGACAGCCATAGGGCGCGGTCTTTTCCACCGGCATAATAGCCTACACCACTTCTACTTAACAATTGCTGTTGCAATAAATTTCTGCCAGTACAAAACTACCCACCTACCACTATTTTTAATGCACATTTAAAAGCATCATGTAATTCAAAAACCAATTTTGAACTGCTGAACAAATAATTATCAAATAATAAATAAACTGAGTGTTGAACCTCTCTCTTTGATTGTTTTATAGCAAAACTTGTTATTTGTCCTCTACAGCTTTTAGACGCTTATGCGTGCATGAAATTTCTGTTTAATTAGAGAAATAGTTTAAAGTTAATAAATGTTACGAATACAGAATTCATCGGATAATTTATAATTTAAAGCGCAAAAACAATGCAGTTGGGTGACTATTTTATCAAGAAAATGTGTTTAGTTAAAATATGTACAACTATCAAAACGGGCTAATTGTGGTGTAGGTTACAAGAAATCAGATTTGGGTTTAATGATCAAGTCTTTTCAGCAATTATGTTTATGAAGACCGTCATGATTTTCTCATCACGAAAATATGTGGACGAAATTTAAAAGAAAAAAAATCTTTAAAACAAACGCTTTTACCTAAAGCAGGGAGATAGATGGACGCTCATGTTCCTGTGGCGTTTTTCAAACCGGCTGTACTTCCGTACAAAATGTAAATAATCGCGACGTATGACGATGGTCCTTTGCATCTTGCATTTACGCACGGCACCCGTTAAAATGCGACCACGTATTCTTACGTTACCCGTAAAGGGGCACTTCTTGTCAATGTAGGTTCCATCGATGGCCTAAATAAAAATTAATTGAGCTTTAATAAAAAATAAAGAAAAAATGAAATTTACTAAAGAAAAGGGGAAAAACAATCTGTTAATCTTATTATGAACTTTTTTATGCAAATAGAATACAAGTATGAATCTTACTTACTTCACGAGGTGTTTTAAAGCCCAGGCCAATATCACGGTAGCGACGAAGACTCTTCTTTTTAGTGGTGCCGGGCTTTATTTTCTTGTTTAAATTTATGCCAAATTGCTTTTGAAAAGCTCGCTCGTTCTGGCCAATGCCAAATTAAACGTTCGTCATGACGGATAACATAAATGTGTTATGTAGGGTAAGGATTTGGTTTGGTTATGCATTTTAAGGTTTTCACATTTTAGGTAAAATATAAACAAACCGCATACATGCAAAGAAAACAAAACAGACAAGCATTAATTTTAGGTAAGTTCTCACCTCGGCCGGAGTTCTATAACCCAGACCAATGCTACGATGGAAACGTGGTTTTTTCTTAATATTCAAGGGCTTCTTGCGTATTACCGGAACACTGAATTGTTTGCGAAAAGCACGTTCAGTTTGCTAGAGTTTTTATACACATAACATGAAACAGCAGCAAAAATCATTTTTTATGCAAATATTAAAATTTTTTTTTTTAATTTGTAAGCAACTTAAATAAAGTAAAATCCTCTATTAACTGCTGTTAACAGTTCTGCTTTGTTGATTTTTTGTACACGTTTTTTCTATGATGCTTTATAACTGAAATGAAATTCGCACTTCTCCACTGTTCCCTCCTCCTTCAAAATTACACCATTTAAACCATTCTTCAATTTTCCCATGTTCAAAATCGCGATAAAATAAAAAAATATCACACAAAATCGCCTCCGTCTTACCTGATCGGCCATGTTGAAGAAAAAGAGAGAACTCGAATAAAGGAAGTTGATTTAATGATTGTGTGGATAGTAAACAAATGTGGAACTTATTTTTACAGAGCTGTAAAGTTGGCTGCATTTGATAGGTGGGCTGTCCAGCTTACTTTAAAATTTAAAAAAAAGCCAAAAATAGTAAATATCAAATAATAAACAACTGGTCAATAGCCTTTGTTCCTCCTGGAGCATTAAAAAAATCCAGAGTGGGAAAAGCTTGCGATCTGAAAAATTAGAGAGGGCATTGTTAATGTAAAGAAAATTGACATTACATTTCGCCTATCACTAAACAATATATTCCTCTTGTTCCTTTTTACTACTAAGTTTTTTGAGTGTCTTATCCGGCAGCTTTTAAAAATCCATACTTACAAAATATATAGAGAATAAATATCTTTTCGTACTTTTGCTAAATTTTAAATTTCCTTTAAATGTATATAGATTCATCAGGCAAATTCAAATGCCCGTGCACAGATATATTTCAAAATAGCTGACCACTTATAAGACACAAGTATAAAAGTAGACAAGACGCCAACAAGATGTTTCAAAAAAGCGAAAGGAAAAAACAAGGAAAAAGTTATATTCGCTTTTATTAGTACACAAGCCTGTTTTTATATTTACTTGTAAGGTAAAGCAAACATCAGCTTATTTGATATAGTAACTGTATTTTATTGTATTCTATATTGCATCGCAGATGCTTGTATTTTATTAAAATACTTTTATTTCTTCTGTAACGACTTTGCCTAACAATAAATATTTTAACATCTCTGTACACGAAAATTTGTAAATGGAGGCAGTGATGTATCGTTTAGTTAACGTTCACCCGCGACGAGCTTTTGCTTCTTGTATTACATTCGCTAACGCTTTCGTTGTTATCTTTCATGCCTGAATTATTTTATGGTGTTATGTTTCATAACTTCCTCGAGTATTATTATTTTATCTTAACCTTTGTTCGATTCCGAACAGATTGTCGAAAGTAGTCCCTTTTTAAGCTATTTATTACATTGACTAGAATCATTTTCTAAATCGATCTAATCTTATGCATTCATATATTTTTGTCTTCAAGCTACATGTCGCAATATTTAAGCTATTTTGACGAAATTGCGTATAGCCGAAGACCTAACACTGTTGAAAGTGGATATAATCGCTTTGCAAAGAGTTGCTAATATAACGCCTTATTTTCAAGCAGACGCTATTGAAAAAAATTGCCATTTGCAAATTTTCTCTACAGGCACCGTTAATTATTAATATTTCGCCGTCGTATTTGAGGTGAGAAAGCATGTCCCTGAAAAGTAAGCTTTCATATAGCAAGGGGATCAAATTTTGATTATAGCATGGTGAAAACAGATTCATAATAATTTTACATAAAAGTTGACTGGTGATACAGTCCATAAAATTTGCAAAAGTCAAGACAAAAAAAGCTGGCAGTAAAAGGATCTCTCCGCTATTGGATGACGTTTTGTATAGGAATTTGTTTGAAAGTGTGAGCATAGGTATTATTTTACACATCCCAGCAAATCTTCATATTCAAGCTGAATAACAGAAGAAGAAGAAGAGTATAGGAATTTGAACTGTTGGGAAATCGTTCGAACTTATATATATTGAAAAATTGTTCGTTTATTTTTGAAATCTTCAGTTGTGAGAAAAAATATAATAAAGAAATGGCCAACAAAATATTGCAAACATTATCTGGGACTATAACGGAAGTAATGCGTGCAGCCGAAAACGTAACTAATTGCGGTGTCACGACAAATGAGAAAAACGATTGCAATCTTAAAGCTACTGCTCTCGCATGCATTAGTATAATGACAATGGCTATTCTATCAATAGTATTTGGTTCCAAGCGATCAGTTAAATTGCATAAAGAAAAAAAGGTTTCAGTTTCATCATATCATTTAATACTTGAAAAGAAACTGAAACGTTGTCACCGATTTTAATTGCAGATAAGCGGTGAAAAATCCGATGCTATGAGCGAAAAGGAAGCAATGTATTTTCCTATTATTGCTTCGGTGGCGCTTTTTGGCCTCTACCTGTCTCTAAAGGTATTTTCAAAAAATCATATCGACCTCGTGCTTACTGGTTACTCCTGTCTCCTTGGTGTCACTGCTTTAATACATATCTCCAGACCGTTAGTTAAGATTCTGTTGTCGGCTGCGGTGTCAGAAATAACATACCATATACTTGTTAACAAAGGCAAAGGTAAACCCGAAGAAAATCTCATAAGTTTCAAATTCTCAGTCTACGACGCGTTGTGCCTAATAATTTCCACTACAATTGGCGCGTGGTACTTGATAAAGAAACATTGGATAGCAAAGAATATATTTGGATTGGCCTTCACTATGAATGCCGTGGAGATATTGTATTTGAACAATATCGTTACAGGTTGCATTTTTCTAAGCGGCTTATTTTTTTACGACATTTTTTGGATTCTTGGCACCAATGTTATCGTTTCAATAGCTAAGAGCTTTGAAGCGCCTATTATGTTAGTTTTCCCTCAGGACTGGTTAAGAAACGGTATTAGTGGTTCCAATTTCATCACATTAAGCTTGGGCGACGTCATCATACCTGGCATATTTATAGCCCTGTTACTACGTTTCGACCATAGCACTGAACGCAAAAGTGATGTGTATTTCCATTCCACTTTGTTAGCCTACTTTATAGGTTTAACGGCTACAATTATCCATCGTATAGTGTATAAAGACGTTCACCCAGTAAGATTGTTTTTGTTGCCAACCTGTTTGAGTACACCATTGCTAGTCGCTCTATTACGTGGTGAAATGGGAACATTATTTGCGTAAGTTTCACGGTCTTGTTTAAATGCAAAAGGAAACTCAACCTTAGTTTTATATCCTGCAGCTATCACGATCACCCTGAGACGAAAACTAAAAATAAACAAGGCAAAGACATTGTGAATGCAAAGAATTCTAGAAATGTTACGCTGGCCGCAAAGATTATAACGTCAACAAAATCCCATGGACGATATCAAAGACTTCCTGAATAATCTTAGAAGGATGCTTTTCGCTTCTTCCACGCCTATTGCATTTCTTTTTTAAAATACTACATTTAATGCTCTACGCACGCTCTTTTTTTGGTAGCACGATTGTTCAATGTTGGTTGTCTAAGAAGATTGGGAAAACAATAATATTATAATAGGTATTGAAAATATTATTAACAAAATGCACGCAGAACAAAATCTTTTACATTTCCAAAATTGTATTCTAATATTTAAATTAATGAATTTAAACTCAAAAGTGCATTTAAAAAACAAAATAAATTCTAGTAAATAAATTCCATGCTCGCAATTTCACTAAGGCTTCCGCTGTAACTATTTGCTAATCGAGCAAATTACCATCTGAGTCCAATCTTTCGCAATTGGTTTTATCTGTTCGAGAAGATCTTGACACCAGTTGGTTGAAAACGCAAGCATTGAAGTCATTGTGTGGTAATTTATGAGAATTTCTGCATTATTCAAGTGATTTTATATGATAGGATATATTCTTGGCATCGGTTTACCATACAGTTTTTTGCAAAGTTAACACAAAACTTTCATCAGTGCATTTACGTCACACATTACACTTTAGCAGAATCCTCATCTAATAGTGGAAGTAAAAAAATAGTCATCGGTAGCTGGCAATTCCCTAGAGGAAGTCATATTCTTTTAATTCTTAAAACTTTTTCTGGTTAGTTGAAAGGGCATGAAGAGGAAGGATGAAAAGAAGTGGAAGTGGAAGAAGTTGAGTAACAGCTGAACGCGTCCGTTTTTTGGAAACGACTGAGCATTTAGACTTGCGAATAGACAATCTAAGTTGAAGAGACGCTAAGTTCCTAGAAATAAAATCAATGGCTGCTTGAACAGCTTGACTAGCCGAATCTGAGCCAAGGTGCGAACTAAAGATCACAAAGTGGTCAGCGTATCCTAGTACGGAAACATTCTCACGTAAAAAATTAAATACATCATTTATGTATATGTTAAAACAAGTCGGACTTAATCTTGAGTGCACCAGTGCAAGATTTTCTATGTACAATGGGGCCATTATTATTAATTGAGTTACTTTTGCAGTGAAAAAGCTCCTATATCATATTACAGAACCTTGCAGTCAACCCCAGTAAGAGAAGACTAGATCTTAGAATGCTGATGTTAACTGAGCAAGCGACAAAAACTAGACTAAGAGCAGACCAAAGAGCGATGACATAGTCATGAACAGACTTAGAACGTCTGAAGCCAAATTCAAAATTGAATATTTGAAATTCTGGATGCCATAGTAAACAAAAATAAAGTATTCTTTCAAAAAGCTTTCTGTTGGTGGAAAGGAAATGCCTCTACTACTACTCATCATTTTTAACGTTTATTATTGCAAAGCTTTACACGTATACAAGTGAATACATTCTTGAAGTGTTAGGGATTTTTTTCACAAAATCTAAAATTGACAAAAAATGTAATTCTTGGCTTCTTTAATATTGTCGTTTATATTCACAAGACACATGACTTCCACAAAAACGACATATGACCTCCACAAAACGACGCATAACCGCCACAAGTATGTGAAAAACGACACAAAACTGCATTCAATAAAAACGCACTCAAAAGCTAAAAACAACGTATATTTTGACAAGAGATAAAGAAGTAAAGAGAGTATTAGTTTTTGTTTGTGTAGGGAAGAGACTTTTGCTTTAAATCTTTGGTCTTTGAACCTAATTTTTTGCTAAATTCTTTCTAATGATAATAATATTACTATTTTTTTATTATTCGGTATATGCTGACAATATTGTATTTTAGTTATTCTATTCACTTTCTACTATTTTGCTATAATTTTTTAGGTGTGGCAATAACGGGTTAATTATGTCTTCCACAGCTGATTGATTTGACGATTTAATTTTATCATTTACCTACATATATTTTCCTGCGAAGAAATTTCGAAAAATTACTGACGATTGCCTCCGCTCAAACACAGAAATTATTAATTGAACTTAGCGCATCTATTTGTTATTATTGAAATAAGGAAATTAACAACTGCAAGTGTTCTTCCGAGCAATATGTCGATGAAAAAGCAGTTTCGTACATTGGCTCAACCATACTATTGGGTGAATATTTTAATGGCATTGTCGTATTTGCTGGCCAAAAAGACCAAGCCTATCTGTTCCATAGTGTTCGCAGGCGATGATATGTGTGAATTGGATAGCAGGGAAAACGAAATTTTGTTTTTCCTATTAATAGTAATAATGATACGATCACGAAAAACAGGCAGTGTGAACATGATAAATTATTTGTCATCGTCGTTTATATATACCAAGGTCGCTAACGCTATACTATGGGCTTATAGCGACTTTCGTTATGGTCTCGCTTTTCTACTACTGTGCATATTAGTTGGAATGCTATTACCAGAGCCTACCTATAAAGGTCCCGAACATATTACTTACTTTCGGACAATTCAAGCTTTTGAAGATGAATTGGCGCAAAATAAACGCATCACTTGGTTGGTATGTTTCTACACTGTATGGAATCCGAATTGCGTAAATTTTGCACCTATTTTTGCTGAACTCTCAGCAGAATATAATTTTGATACCTTGAAATTTGGCAAATTTGATATCGGTCGTTTTCCGGAGATTGCGCAGAAGTACCGGATTTCGGATAGTAGTTTGTCACGGCAACTTCCCACAGTAATACTTTTCAAGAATGGCAAAGAAGTAGAACGCCATCCAAAAGTAGACGCCAAAGGGAAATTATTAAAATTCTTTTTTTCGGCTGATAATGTCCGAGCTAGCTTTGATCTGAATAATTTGTATAAACAATGTGTGGAAGACAAACTGAAGCAATCCAAGCCGCAACAACAAATTATGAATAGTACTACTACTACTACAGCTGCCATAAAGAAAACGCAATAAATGTTTCAGCATCCAATCGGAAATATTATCACCATTTATATAATATTTGGCTTGGAAAAAATTATTTCATCGTTACGTTCATTACGCGTATTTTATTAAACATTAAACTTTTGAGTGGCTTGTTAAGCGAGAATTTTGACAAAAGTGGTAGCGGGCATTTTTGTCTATTTTACATGCTATCACTGTTTGTGTATATACTTTGTTAAGAATGTTATTGTCCTTCTTATGTTGCTTGTTATTCTATGTTTCCTTTGTTTTCTCTGTTGTGCTAAAAATAAAACCTTTGAGCGGGTTTTTAAGTCAGTAGATTATTAATTTTTAATAGTTGTAAAGTTGCATTTTCTTGTCTATTTTAATAAATTATCTGCCATAGATTGTAAAATATAAATGAAAATTACAAACGAATCGTAATAATTGACTTTTTTTCTTTTTCTTAAAAATAAGTGCAAAGTGTTAAAAGTTACAAGCTACACTTTTTATTACCTGGCATTCTTTTTAGGTAAGTACCAAATGCAAAGATTCCATTCTAATAAAGGCGTCAGAGCCAATGCAGTAATTAAAGTAAAGCAAATATTACTTCAAAATTATACATATTAAAAATTTAAAGAAATTTTGCTCGGTCTTGCTGTATTGGAAGTACTATCAATATTTGCGCTGAAATTTTAAATCCAGCTTAAAAGTAAGATTCTCAAGTACACACCAAAGACCTTTCTTGATAAATTCAACAGTCTATTATAAATCGATAAAGGAATTCTTTTCAAAAAGACTTCAAATAGTCGGCACTTGTTTAAAATTAGTTTTTTGAAAAAAATTTGACTGCTCGCTGTATTCAATAAAATTGTTTTAATAAAATTGTTTTCTCTAAACACACAATTGTGTGGTATTCACATATAGAAAGCCATAAACCTTTAAATTTTCTTAGGTAAATTATACAAAAGTTGTCTTTTTTTTTAATGAGCGTAGGATGACATTACCCCTTTAGCTGACGTCGAAGGGTTGTTGAAGGTGGCTGTTGAACAGTGGAGATGTTGAAAGGGAAAATAAATTTTTAAAATAAACTTGGCAAACAGATAGCATATCAACCCAGATAACGAATGGTGCAAGTTTTTATCAAAGAAATCGTCCGTCTTTTCTACCTTTTTTATATAGCTTAGTAACTTGTCCGATTGAGAGCATAGTAAAATTTCGCAAATTGGTTGGAACAATTTAAAAAGTTGTCATAGCAGGCTATTAAATTTTGTTGTGTTATTCTTACATATCAAGAACGTTGCTCACTCGCTTGTGTAAATGTTGAATTGTAACTATCGTCCCGGGCGCAGTACATCAACACTAAATGCTGAACACGCCTCTTCTTATAATAAACCATTTAATTAAAAACGAAAACAAGAATCTTAATCTGCAATGAGTTACTTTCTAAATGCTTTAAAAGTAAAAAGAAGTTGTAGTTTATAGTTTGAAAAAAAAAAACTAAACAAAAGAAATTAAAAGCACATCGTCATGGTCGTCTGCCACCTTTGGCGCAAGACGCGTTTAATGTACTACATGAAAATCGGCCTGTGACGTCCATAGCAACTTCGGTCAGTGCTGTCCAACAACCTATCAAGCCGAATGGTATCGTCGTACTCAGAGAATGTATACTAAAATCCGCCACCGATTTTCAATTTCGTGCTTATATGGCTTAAAACAACGTTACACCCAAATTCACAAACGGTACTCCAATGTAAGTAAATCCAAGCATCAATTTGGAGAAAATTTAAGACAATAATTGCAAAATGGAAAATGGTATCAAATAATGAAGCACAAGAACATTGTACAACCTAAGTCAAATTTGAATAATTGCGATCCTGATCGTAATAAGCAGCAAAAAACAATTTTGATGAGTAATAAAGGTAAAATTCCGAGAAGAAAGCGTTGCTTGCCATGTAATCAGAACATAATGGCTTTGCATTTTCAATAACTGAGAAGATTCTGCAAAAAGCTGCAAAACAAATGTCAAAATATAGAACAAACGTTGAACAATTGCGATCACAGCCGATCAAAGAATAGCTCAAAAACTTTTCCAAAATCAGAAACACAATAAATGCTTTTCTACAATCGACTAAATGCAACCAAACGAGAAATCTCAATAAGGAGCAATAACAGAATGAGTTTCTAAAATTTGAATGTTTGGTGTGTTCGAAGAACTTTTATAACACGAAGAGCGGAAACATACCTGCGGACTATGCCAGCGAGAATTTAAACTGTGCATTGGATTGCTGCAGCATTTGAAAAGGTTCCATTCACAAGCAAAACCCTTTACTTGTCCCGTCTGTGAGAGGAAGTACCCATTAAAGGCGTAAATTGTATATGCTTTTGATCAGTAAGCGTTCACTAGTTTGAAAGCTAAGAAATCTATAGGAATCATTGATTATTATATTTTTGGGGAAATGAAAAAGTGATGCTTTGTATTTCGCTAAGCGTAGTAAATATTCGGTGGAAAAATGGTATAGAACGGACAGCCGTCGCACCAACTATTAGCAGAAGATTTTGCGTTTGTTTTCTTGAGGTGAATATCAAAGGTTATAAGTACGACCGAACCATTCACTTTTCCAACTTTTAACTTATGCGATGTAAATATGCATTGCCGAGGACATATTTAAATTTGGTCTGATTATTCAAAACTAATAACATAATCATATTGGAAACGGAGTTTTTAAATGTTACAAACGAAGTAATAAGCTTAGTTAACACAAAAAAAAAATGACCTGATAGTTTGATGCTCACTTACGTCTTCTTGTATATCAGAGAAATCCATCATAGATGCCAATGCTCTACACCAATTGTGATTCGGATTATTCCAATATTGTAGTGAATTAATGTCGAATGGATGGTGCGGAAAAGTATAGTTACGAGTAACCTCAACCTTCAATACAAATTAAAAAATTCTATAATATAAAATAAGTTTAAGAACACTATATAAAGCAACTACTTTCGCAAACTTGGTTGAGGCTAAATAAAATTCAACGCGCAACGAGTCAGCACCAAATATGTTTATTAAATATCGCACCTGGGCTGCAGAATTAGAAGAAATCAGTTGCGCCCACTGCATACTACAAAGCATGAAAATTTTCCTCTTTTACTTCTTTTGTCTATTTTAGGGTAACGGTGATGGGTATAAAAGATTCGGCCCCGACCAAATTTAATTTTCTTACTTGTTTTCTTGTTTTTGTTTTTTTTTTTTTAAATAAAGAGAAAAGCGCTCGTTTCAAGAAAATTTTCTTTGTTTTTAACAAATAGTCACCATAGCGACCTACTCTTAGAAGTAGTACACGCTATTTGAACTAATTTAAAGGAATATTTTTATGCATAAATCTCTAGCGATTCTGGGCGGATGTTTATTGCGTTTAATTTACCGCATGTTAAAGATTCAAAGTGTGCTACTTTACGCAGAAATGAAAAAAAATTTAGTAAACAAAATGCCGCAAGGTAATTGTATTTCAGAACAAGTCCGAAAAATTTCGCGGTAGATATTTGGGGGTAATATTGCGAAAACGTTTCCGGCTATTTGGCGTAGATCGAATATTATACCATATTTTATTTGACGATAAGAGATAAACTACTTCAAGAAATTCATGCGGGAGCTTATTAACTATTTTAATGCATAGATAAGATAAATAAAATACACTTACAAAAAGGAAAAAAATACTACAGCCTTAATATATAAGAACTTTGGAATCGGTTTCATAGGCGCCACTCCACCACTTCGTCGCTCTACAAGTACGAAAAATAAATCGAAACGCACGAACATAATGGGAGCTGAAAGTTATGTTTTATTGTAAGCTTTTGGACCGATCGTAATGTCCATTAATGGGAAGAAGAAGTACGCGCATTTGCTGTTGCTCTCAACCACGCTTTGGCTAAAGAGATAGTTGTTCCATAGCTACGTGAATGGCTATCTGGTCGCAGGAATTCATTTTCTCGAATTCATCAATAGAACCTACACCGTTGTCCGCTAAGGCGGTCTGTATAGAATTTAATTGTAATGTGTAACTAAATATATCTGAAAGAGCATACAAATTTCGTATAGGCGTTGCAGTTTTTCTGTTTGTTTACTTTTCTTGTTCTTCCTCTATTCGTTAATTTTTTTCCTTTGATAGATTTTGGAGGTTTTTTAACAGAAAAGGAGAGAATTTGCTAAATTGTGTGTTAATTTAACAAAAAATTCGCGACATAGGATTTCAAATGAAAAATTTTGTTGTTCTTCTCTTTCACTTCTTGACAAAATACTGGTATTTTGAACCCTTGTTGAACCCTTGTTGATGACGAAGAACTTCCTTACGAGCTATGCGAAGCAAGTGCGTGAAGTTTGAAGAAGAGAAATCTTAAATTGTACATGAAAATTTCAAAAAAAGATAATTCTGCACAATAAAATGAAGTCAAAATTCACCAAACTCTTAAATTTTGCAACATAATGACAACAACGTGACATTCATTAGGCCGAATTCGTCTTAATATATTTACTTTCTGATATCTTCCGTCTTGTACTTTCATCCCTATGCTCTTTAATATAGGTGTTTATGTCTCACATTTATTTAACGGTGGGTCGCCTTCTAATAGCGTGGATTTCATTGTTGTAGAAGGAATTTTTTGAACGAAATTTGGCTTAAAAAATTTATAATTTATTCACGAATTTTTTTTAAGCTAATCAATAAATTTAGAAAATAAATTAACTTAAAATTTCTCAACTTTCATAGAAAACGTTTTATCAGTCGACGTGAAAGTGGTAGTGTGCAATAGGTGTACCGTTGACATGCATTCCTTCCAATATTTCAAAAACTAATTTACGAGAGATAAGAACTTAGAAAATGTTACAAAATCCGGCTTCTCTACGACTACCCGCAATTGACGGCATCGCTGTACGCCAAAGCGTCGAGAAATTTGTATGGCCACAAATATTACATAAAGATCTTCTTCAAATTGGGCACTTTTTCAGCGACATCTACCTAGCGACCATGCAGGCGGCATTTCCAAGATGAACTTGAAGCGGCGCCGAACACCTGTCAGCTAAACGCTGTGAAGCCCAAGTTCGCCAACGTTGTGCACCGGAGTTTAACCTCGGACACTTGGATGACGCATAAAGGAAGCCTAAAACATGGCTCCAAATCATCGAAAATTTCGTCGAGCTAGCGGAAGTGTTGTTGGCGGCTTACCTTGGTACAACACGGTAGATAAGCACGGTAAGCCAAGATTGGTTGGAGCGGTTTTGTGATAACATAACCAACGACGGCAACTAATGAAGAAAATCGTTGGCACAAATTGTTGGAAATATACAGAAAACGATGTCGTAGTAGATCGCCATGTTATTAAACGACCGTAAACCCGAAGAGGACCACAATGAAATCAACAGCATCGATTACAAACAGGAAAACTTGGTCGAAGAAGAGTTCGAACAAGCATTCCACCAAGATAGCGAACTATTAAAAGATATGAAGGTACACTTCCTTCCCCAGGCCGAAGATATACATACAATACATCCGTGAGTAGCTGAATTGCCACTCACGCTTGCGGAAGCTGACCAAGTATGACATCTACGAAAAAGTGAAGGATGAAAAAACTGCAAAAAATTATAAAAACAACTTGAACCTCACAAGCCCGGATCCCTACAAGGCTGAACGCGCACTGCCCAAGAGAAATGGTACACCACGCATTTGCTGAAGCATACAGCGTCTTATTCGATTGTATGCAAAAACATATGCCCGAAAAGAACATCGTATGAAGTGTTCAGGCAACGATAGTATCCAGGTATAGCTTTTTCACCGAAACAGGATGCTGCGACAAAGGCCGCAATCATCGAATCAACTTGTTAGGTTTTATCTTATTTTCTTTATTAAATTGTACAAATTTAGGGAACAGAAAGAAAAAAATATTACGTAAAACATGTTTTGTAAATGTAATGCGTGAACATGTCTTTAGTTCAATGTTGTCATTATAATATTATTGTGTTAGTAAACGTATGTAACTTGTGTGGGATTTTAGTAACGAGATTTCTCCTAACGCCCTTTTAATTACTATACTATTATATTATTATTATTACATGCATATATTATTGTAAATCTTATTTTTCCGAACTCTTAGTTATTCTTATTATATTATTTATCATATTACTTGAACTATGTTTTTATATTATACTATATTATATTACATATATGCATTTATATTAAATTATATTATATATATATTTATATATATATTATATATTATATTTATATATGCATGTATATATTATATTAACGTATTATTTAAATAATATATGCTCTCTGCAGCGAAATCGCCTGAAAATAAGAAGGCGTGGGCCGATCAGAAAGCTCATCATTAAGAAGAACTTGGATAGTTTAGAAAATCCAAAGTGTACCACATAAACATGTCTTGAACTCAATGTTAATAATAACATCTGGGAGGTTTTAGTTATTATTAATATTGTATTATTATTACATTATGTATTATTATAAATATTATTATAATTTTAAAGCGAAACGACAGGACGAAAAAAATAACGGCTAAAGAAGACAATATATTGAATAGGGAATTGCCAACCAACCAATCGGCCATACGTGAATTTTTACAAAGTCCAAACATGGCAGATGAGTCTCTCCATAGACACTCCATATTCCACTGAAAGGAAGGAGAATGCTCTCGTTAATTAGACCTTTTGCTTTTTAGTTATTTGCTTCTTTAGTCTCTAAGTGAAGATTTGTTGGAGAATAGTAAACCAATTGTTCTGAATAATACATGAAGTTAACAATGGGGACCTGTCTGTTTTAAAAAAGATTGACTCGATTTAAGATCCATAAACTCTCATTGAAAAATAGCAAATAAGGAAGAAAGCCTTATTTCACTCCAGTTGGTCGATATGCAGTCGTAGATATTCATTATCTCCAGTAAATACATGAAAACTTCACAGGATTTTATTAGTAGTTGGACGTCGCTATTTTTAAGAGTACTTATGGGCATTACGTCCAGACGTTGTACTACAACAGCTTCTATTAACTTGGACTGCCTTTACACTCACAAATAAATTGGCGAACATTGCTAAATTCTTAGACGAATCAATATACCAAAGTACCAAAGATCCAGCCCCTGCGTAAGCATTATGTAAATAACAATTAACATAATTTCTATGTGGTTTAAAAGGTATTGCAAGTAGTAAATTAGAATAAAATCATGATTTTCGGACTTCGCTTTTAAATGAGTGGATTCCCTCTACAATCTGAATATAAAGCAGAGATTCATTTCTACGTTCGATTGTCCCAACCTGAAAAACTGACAAAATACTCTTAGTACGAGTGGTGGATAAGAAAACCTTGAAACTAGTAAAAATGAATATAACCCCATTTCCTGAAAATAATGACGAACTTGATAGGTTAGCACTCTACACAATTGTGCTAAATTTCAAATTTAGCTGAGACACTATTTGTCGAACTGGAGATCAACTTGATTTTCAACAACATGTTTCAAAATTGTTAGTGGATCCTATTTTATTTATTAACTTTTTTTCTTTTACTAAATTTTAAATTTTTAACTTAAAAATATTAGAACTGTATTATGGTGTATTAGCGAAAAATTAATATTTCTCTTCGGTAATCGTAAAAAAAGATAGGTTAAGTCTTTAAAAAAAAATCTACTGCTCATATATGTCTGATAATTGTAACTTTGCCATATTTACAGATTAAATTAATGGATATAAAGCATGTTTCTTTTCTAAATGTGTCTGGTTTTGAAAGCATTATATAATAATAAACATATATATCGGCTTTTGTATGCATTGGATACTTTTAAGGATATTTTAGAACAATTTAGGCGTATGAATTAGGGCGCTGTTGAAGGCGTTTGTGGGGTTTCATGGAACTTAAATTGCTGGCGGGCGAGACGACAGTACTTAGCTGGCCTGCTAATCATTTCGCCTTTTTAGATTCTTTCTTTTTATTCGACTTTTCACTGTCCTTGTTTTCCTTCTTTTCGGTTTTCTCCTCAGGATGATCTTCATAACTGCATCCAAAGACAAATTATAGATTTATTATGACATTTAAAATAATATTGTGTAACTTACGCGAACAAGGTTTTCAATTCGCCACGAACTAGCGCGACCAACAATGGTGTACCCATGCAAGCTGGCACCAAATACAACAGTGCAGGCTGAGCATGTTTAAAGATATGCATGACGAAAATTGTCGCCATAAGACCCATGAAGTAGGCTATTAAAGTGGAATAGAAATAGATACGACTTTTGCGCTTCGTACTATGATCGAAACGCAATAAAAGGGCTATAAATATGCCTGGTATGACTATGTCTCCCAAGCCTAACATGGCGAAATTGGAACCATTAATGCCGTTAGTTATCCAGTCCTGGGGAAAAACTAATT
This sequence comes from Glossina austeni, assembly GCA_000688735.1. Lineage (NCBI taxonomy): Eukaryota > Metazoa > Arthropoda > Insecta > Diptera > Glossinidae > Glossina > Glossina austeni. Next base: position 449,125 of record KK502565.1, read on the forward strand.
TAATTGGCGCCTCAAAGCTTTTAGCTACCGTCACCATGACATTAGTGCCGAAAACCCAAAAGATATCGTAGAAAAATAACCCACTCAGTAAAATGCATCCGGTAACAATATTGTTCAAATGCAACATTTCCACACCGTTAACAGCGAATGCAAGGCCAAACATGTTATTTGCAATCCAATGCTTCTTTATCAAGTACCACACACCGATCGCGGTTGATATGATGAGACACACAATGTCGTGTGTAGAGAATTTATAATTTATGAGATCTTCCTTGGTTTTCCCTTCACCTTTAGTGAAATGTATGTGGAATGGTATTTTTGGAACTGCAGCGGGCATCAAAGAGTTCACAACGGGGCTAAGTAAGTGGGCCAAGGCAATAATACCCAAAAAGAAGAAGTAACCAGTAAGCAGGAGGTTAATATGATTTTTTGAAAATATCTTGAAAAACAAATAGAGACCAAAAAGCGCCACGGAAGCAATGATAGGAAAATACATGGCGTCTTGCTTGCTCATAGTATCAGCTTTTTCACCGCTTACCTACAATTATGATAAATTCTGATTCTATAATTTTAAGTTAAAGAGTAATAATCACGAACCTTTCTCGCTTTGTGTAACTTTACTGAACGTATGGAGCCAAAGACTATTGGCAACATAGCCATAATCACTAAACTCCCATAGGCTATCGCAGTACCTTCAGGTGTTGAGACTTTTTTTTCATTTGTTACCGTTTCGGTGTTGGTTGCATTTTTCACTGCATCCACAATTCCTTTTACGGTCTCCGATACTGTTTCCATTATTTGCTCGGCCATCGTAATCTGGTACTAACCAAACCAACAATTTTTAAGTATATTAATTAGAACTATTTTTCGACAATTTTCTCCGATATATAATGGAAATCGTGACGAAAATTGACACGCACTCAAAACTATCAGAGAAGAGAGAACTGAAAAACCACTGTTGAATTGATGCTTTAATTTCGATATTTTTTAGTGTTGCATTTTTCATCATAAACTGTATATTAAGCAAAATTCAAATAAAATAAGGTTCGTTATAAACTGGGAAATCCGGAACTGCAGATAGCAATATGTTGTTGTATAAACTGCAAAAAAATGAAAATTGTTTTTATATTGTAGTCTAATGTAGATGTTTTTCGTAACGCAATGACAAACCGCGTTACCGTATTATTTGTAGACAGGAGTAAATAAATCAATTACAATATAAACAAAAACATATGGCGTAAGAAATAACAATAAAGCAATTAACTTAAATATAAACAATAAGTAAATAAAATTACATCATAAAACATCTAGTAATCAATTAATCAAATAAACAAAAGTAAAAGAATGAGTTTAAAAGAAGCATGTGGACATTTTGATGGGGACTTCGCATTGGTTTGAGAAACATATTTTAAGTTCAAAATAAACTGCTCTTATTACTTGTCCTTATAAGATAGTATAGAGTATAAGCTAATATTTTAAATCAGATTTATATTAGTGTCAAATATATGTAAATTGGATAAATAACTTCCGAATCATCATCATTGTGTCGGACCCTTAAGATACATTACATTTGCGGCTTTTATTGCTTTAAAATAATGTGTTTACTTTTTAACCGCAGCCAACTTCGTTCAACATATAAAAAGAATTGTCATTGCCGATAAATCAAAAATATTTGCATTTAGGTGTTCTGAATAAGTTTTGGACTGATATAGATAAAATAAAAGTAGGAAAAGATGGATACAATTTTGGGTATAAGAGGTCCTACGTTTGTGATGCTGGCAGCGGATGCAACACAAGCTAGATCTATTGTGGTAATGAAGCAAGGTAAACAACAGCAAAATTTATCCACCATCAGTATCATGACACAACGAAAATTGAGGGATCTTAAATTAAAAGAATTTTATTTTCTTCAGATGAAAACAAAATACACAAAATATCCAATAATTTAATGATAGCTACTGTTGGTGACTCGGGTGATGCTGTTCAATTTACTGAGTTCATTTCCAAGAATATAGCGCTTTATAAAATGCGCAATGGCTACGACTTGAGTCCAAAATGCGCTGCACATTTTACACGTAAAAACCTGGCCGATTACTTGAGAAGTAGTTCCCCCTATCAAGTTAATATGTTGGTAGCCGGGTAAGTTATTTATTCAAATAAAATCCATTCCCTTTTAAATTATTCGTTTTAATTTAAGTTTCGACCCGAAGGACTCTCTGCCAGAATTACATTATATAGATTACTTGGCTAACGCTAAATCTGTGAAATATGGTGGTCAAGGCTACGGTGGGATGTTTTGTGCCAGCATATTTGATCGTTACTATTATGACAAGATTACACAAGCGGAAGCTTATGAAGTACTAAAAAAATGTGTTGCCGAAATACATAAACGCTTGATTATTAATTTACCAAAATTTAATGTCGCTGTTGTTGATGATCAAGGAGTCCATAACCTAGAGCCGATTACTGGAAAAAATTTAGAACAACTTCAATGAGGCAGTATTTAATACAACTACCAAAACCATTTTTAAATAAATCGCGGCGGGTGTTTAAAAAAATATTTATTTGGCTTTTATTCCTCGGAATTACTATTTTTGATTGGGTTGGGCCAATCTAAATCGATAGCCATAACATCGAGCGCCACAATATCGATGGGTCGGCCAATAAGAGCAGCTATTGATGGAACTGTACGCCCAAATTCACCATGCACCAATTCTTTGATGTATGTACCAGCTTGGCTGACAATATCTAAAACCAAAATTTTACAATTTTCCTTATGTACCCAAGCCTTGAAAAAATAAAGACACAATCAAATCGTATTTCTACATTGTACGTAAATCTATACAAGATTCAGTACCTTAAGGCTGTATACCATGCGTGGTCTGGTGTGCAGCGGCCTCCGGTGTAATACCCTAATAGGTGTTTTCTGTTTTATTTCAAATCCTTGAGGCAAGTTAAGCTTTTCTAGAACATCCAAAGTTGCGGGTTCCTGCAACATGCACAAAGCTCTGTAGAACTTGCGTTTTTTTTCCTCACCAGATTTAATGTGCACTAATTCTTCCCTCTTGACAATTTGTAAATGACGTACAGAAATCTTTCTCGATTTGTCTATGTCGCATTCTATGCGATAGGCCTCCGCAGTCGACAGTTTAGTTGTAAAGGCATTGCTGATTTCCAGAACGAAAGGACGACCTTTTCCTAAACAACGTACGTCTACATCTTCTCTACCACTTGACATGAAAATAACTTTGCTTTGATCATTACTGAAAAGAAACGCTTTTTAAAAATTTACATTTGAACTTTTGCATGAACAGAATATTTACCAAAGCAATGGCGTAACATTTCTAATGATAATCTCTTCGATACTGTCTTTCATCACACGGTGGCCATTCAAAATCCAAGGCGTATGAGAAAGCTCTCTTGTTAATTTACAATATCGACCGGCCACAAAAATTGTGGGTCCTAACAATTCAATGGACTTTAGATTTAGTGGTTCGGCCACTACCGCAGGTGGTACTGGAAAAAATTGCTTAAATAACTCCCCTTTTAAACGCTTAGGTATATATTGCTTTTCTATAAGGCCTCTAGAGATATCCTGACGTTTGGTATTCGGTGGACGGGGAAACGCTCGTTCATGCAATTTTTGCAATTTTGCCAACTCATCCATTTCTTTGTTATGCACTAATGTGACATTAATTTGAACACCATTTGCTTCATAATTTCTATGCAATTCTTTGCATATGATCGGATTTAAAATTAATTTAGCTGCTTCTTTTAATGGCACATCAGGAGCTTTTTCCATATCAATAAGCGGGCTAAAACGTTCCAATAATCCATACCACATGGATAATTGCCTAATTTGTAACATCATAGGCATACTAATAGCCACTACGACATCGCGGTAATCATATTTTTCAATATCAGTTTTTAAAATTCCATCAATAATACATTGTTGGAATTCCTTAGAGAACAATCCCAAACAGGTGGGGCACACATCTTTGCGAGGTTTTTTCGTTGCACTCTCTTCTGAACAATTAACATCTAACCTTCCGTATTTAATATTTAACTAAAGAGAAAATTATTTTAATCACATTAGTAAAAAAATATGAGAGCACAGCTCACCTTTTCAAAAGTTTCTTTAATAGATTGATATTCGCTACCACGAGCCTTTAGATATCGTAATTGGCAAATTTGGCAAACTCCACAGTCTTCCAAAAAGTCAACTAAATCTTGATTAATTTTTTTACTAACCATTTTTAATATTAAAGAATAGTTACAAAGCATGCGAATATTAAGTAAGCCAGCTGTAAGGAAATATTATGTTCTGGCTGCGCAAAGTGTTCGTTCATGTTTTACATTCACCCTATACTTTAAGAAGCTTTACCGTGTATGTGATATTCCATTTATTATATCTTATATTAAGTTTGCACTGTTGTATGTAACACTAAGAAGGACGACGATCCATCTTTTATTTTGTCTATCTGATGTGTATTGATGTATTTTTGTGTTCAGCCTACAGGTTAAAAGTTTTGAAAAATGTTGACAAGAAATTTGGTATACTAGCGGACGATACACAACAACGCCAGGGCTCTTGAAAATGGATTAGTTCGAGGCTCTTTTTCTACCGCTCCCTACATAAAGCCTTATCTCGAAAAACTCGTAGGATTTTCAAAATTTAATATCAGAAATGAGAAATCGTCTCTTGGCATATGAAATTAATGGGAAAAATTTGGTTAAAGTGGTCTAATTATTTTAACTCCTTCCCATATGTTCTAACGAAAACTAAAATCTTCATAAGCCTAGAGAAAATACTTAAATATATTAAAAAAACATTTGTATATATAAAGATTTATATATATACATATATGCTGAGAGTAATATATCGGCATTTCGGTGTTTTAGGTAAAAGGGTTAAGTGTAACACGATGGAAAGTCCAATTAGTAGTTGGAATTCTTATCGTAATTTTTTGGAATAAGTGGTTTTATTCAAATATTTGGATAATTGTTAGCTCAGAAATAACTCTGCGTTATGCTTTAGTAGTAAAGCCTATTTTTAGTAGTTACTTGAAATCATACTATTTTAATATATCCCTGAGTTTAATCGATTAATTTGCGAGATTTAATGAAAATTTTAAAGATATTGCTTTTGCATTGAATGTTATTTAGTTATTTTCATATATTGAATCTATAAAACGAACAAAACGAGTAGTTAATCGTAAGTGCTTTTATAAACAGAAATATTTACTAATATTTATTTCGTACACTTAAGAGTTTGGCAAAAAATCCGTGTTACGTCATTTCATTAATTTGTGATACTGCTTTGATGCAGATCTTAATTATTTTATAATTTTAAGCATTGTTTCCTGTAATATAAATAAATGGCGTTAACCCCGTTTCTTCGTTTGCCGCTTACTGATTTAACCGGTTGCTTGGTCAATCATCAGACGTACGATAAATGCGGAGAACTTGAAATGGATATGATGGAATGTCTGGAAGCGTACGGTGGTGAGCGTGGCAAGAAAATGTGTAAAGATTTAATTGATGATTTTGGAGAATGTGTTACCATGCGTAAGCAAATGCTACGCGTTGAAGTAAGTTTCCTTCCTTTTGTTTAAAAATAAGTCAATATAGATAGTGCTGTTTTAGGCTATGCGCAAAGAACGATTTAGGCAATATAGAGCCGGCGAACGGAAAAAGGAAGAATTATACGCGGAATCACCCAGAATAGATTCCTATTAACTGCAAATTTTCTGAAAATCAATTTACTTACGTTTCGTGAATGTGGAAAATATTTGAGACGGTATTAAAATAGAAGATGTAACATAAACATGCGAATGTGTTAGAAATTGTCGTTGTACCGAAGACTTGTAATATAAAATGTAAATAAAAGTCATTTCAGTCTACGAGAAAGAAACCCTTAAATTAAATTTCTGGCTATGTGAAAAGATTTTGAAATAAAATTAATCGGAACTCAAGCACCTGGCACCTTATTAAAGTATTCTAACCAATCCTTTAATATATTTTAACACATTTCTTTACAAGTTGTTTGGATATGTATTCTCACCAATCTTAACAAATTTTGGCGTTAGATTTTCGACAAAAAAAGCTCAATAATATCTTGACAACAATTTTTTCATCTTTAGCTTTGGATCTAGTATTCCAAATAAATAGTTTTCGGTAAGTGGGGATATTTGCGATACTAGAACCTCTATGACTAACTAAATTTGCTGGGATAGTCAAATAAGTTATCGTTATTATGGACAGTATTATGTACAGCAAGCAAAAACGAAAATTTATTTCGTTTAAATGAAAACAGAACACCGGATAAGTGCAATATAACTGCACTGGGCGCAAAGTCAAGCTTTCCGTATATCTTAGCTCAATAGGATATAAACTGGACAACGAAGCATTTAACCAGCCTTTACAATTAAATATATTTATTATATACTTGCTCTCTATAAAGTAGAATGAAGTTTTTGTTATAGTGCTCTATGGTCCCAAGCATCACCTTTCTTGGCCTTTTTTGAACAAAATTGAAATTTGCAGAGAGAGAACAGAATTGCTTTCAATAAATGGTGAAAAAGCTCAATACCCCTTCTGATAAATGAGAATAAATGGTGAAAAAGCAATGTAACCGTTCTGTTAAATAAGAATAAAGAATAAAAGCACTGTACCCGCGCTATTAAATACTTTGGTTGCCCGTTTCAAGCATTTCGAGCAAGGAAGTACTTCAAAGTTCGCCATACGTTTAAATTTAACGAACTGAACTTTGTCATACAAGCATGTCGGGGTGTGTCTATGAATAATTTTAAGCATAAAAATTCAGTTTCTGAAATCTACATAAGTTGGTACTCTGTTAGTCGAGATTTTCAAGGGATATAGTGATATCCTATCATACCTGCGTTTACCGTAAACATATCTAATACGCTTTTTTACCGTTCCTTGAATCTCTAATGCTGCCCGTGGTGCACTCCAGTTTACGGAATTTATTTGTAAACATGTAAAGTACCCAATCGAGTGTTAATCCTTAAATGAATTGACTTATTTTAGGAAAAAAACTAGTAAAATAATTATCTTTGTGTTGCTTCTAGAATTGTTGATGAATTGCAATAAAAACTGTGTTCATAATTTCGATATACTACTAGCGGAAAAGTGGGTAAAGTTTAATTTTAATTGATATAAATTTAAACAGGTGATTACAAATCTCCGTAGTTGGCAGCACTGAACAACCCATTTGACGGATGTGGACAAAGTAAGAAAAGTAAATCTTATTCAGAAAATTCAAAACTGGCATTCATAACAACACATAGTAAAGTAAATTTTACTCTCAAAACGAAAAAAGTTTACATAGCAAACTCCTGCAAACATTTATATATTTAAGAAAAAATTTAAAAATATAAAAATTAATAATAATATAAAAAATACATTAAAGAAGTATGGAATGTATATAATAAATATGTCACAACAAATGAAAAAGCGAAAAATAATAACGGATTTGATTATTGACATATGCAACAAACAATCTAAAGATTAACCAATATTCTAAATTACTTGCAAACTTTATTATTAACGCTCATACAAAGTACTTTTTATTCCAACACGGCAAATCATCTGTTCTTGATTTGTTGAATACTTAAGAAGAAGAAGAAGGAGAAGAAATAAAAAGGCGAACTAAATATACGGCTTAGGAATTAGTTAAATGTTCTCTTTCAAATGCGAATTTCTTTATGTGCGTATTCGCAGATTACTATATAGATCTTTTTGGAACATGTGAAGGGAAAAATTTGTGATCGAAATTTACTTTTTAACACAAATAAAGTGCTTTCATTCGAACACATTTCGCGTCGAACGTAAATTGTGCAGTTTTACATTCCTATCACGCAAATGGATTTGTATACATTTAACAACTCGCAAAAAGTGTAAATAAATGAATTTGAGAACTAAATAAGAGTTCGGACAAAGTAATCGTTTAATACCAAACAAATAGTGAATGAAGAAAGCTGAAAAGATGTAGTAATAACAATAAGGGTAAACGAATATTTTCAACAAGTGCAGAAAACAGTGAAGAACACTAAAAAAAAAAACGTCAGACTTGAATAAAAAAAGTATGATAAGTAAATCTATAGTAATATATGCAAGAGAATGACAAAATACATATGCATAAATATAGGCTGTGCGCGGTAAGGCGTAGTAATAGAAAACTAAATCAAAACATTACTTTTTAACAGAATAGAAAAATAAAGTAGAGGAACTACGCCGACCTTCAGGTAACCTTCAAAAAATTAATATGCTAGCATTACATTGTACGTCTGCTTAGCTAAAGTTATAGTTACAATCTCGCGAAGGGCGCACTTTGTGACGTCACCGAGGTCAATGAACGCATATATCAATAGATGAGCTTTTAAAGAAACTCTTCTAATACTAAGAAGTGTGGCGGTAAAAGAATTCGAATGTTCAGAAGTAATTTTCTTCTCTTAAATTTATCAAAGGTAGACTGTCTAGATATTATATATTGGCTGCTAAGTAACAGAAATAAACAGCAATTCATTCAACCTGAACTAAGCAAATAAGTAAAACTGGAAGATTCCTCTGAAAAATACCCAGTTCTCGCGCAAATACGAATGGAATCATAATCATTTGAAGCAAAGCTCGTTTTTCTCTAAATTATAAAAAAAATATAAAAAGTGAGTGAGTTATTGATTCGGTACAAAGCTATTGTGTGTAATTATATGCAAAATTTTATTTGGGTATTCTGTTGAATTACCACCACATCTCAATAACAGAAGTATTTGAATTTATTTTTCCTTTTAAAATCTTCGTCTCACATTCGTTTTATCTTAGATTACTTATTCTAATGAAGTACGTTAGGTTTGTGCGAGTGCATGCAACATTATGATATAAACGACTCTGTATCCGTCTGAGATCTATTGACGCATTTATGTGGTCAGTATACAATCGAGAATTTTAAAATGTTTCGCCAAATTTTGTTTTAGTGACATTTTTTGGGTCGAAAACGAGGCCAAAAGAGTAAATTGGACTATTTTTAAGGTTTTCCACACAATATTATTTTGGAAGAAGTGCCATATATATATATATATAGTAATTATTTATAACTTTTCAAAAGTTTCAAACATCAGAAAAACGTAGTATATTAGCTGGCTGAATAAACGTGGAGATTAGTTTATCTGCGACCGCAATTCATATTTCTATTAAATTCTCATATTTGACTTATGGTAAGCGTAGTGATGTAGGCTGTGCCTTGCCCGACTACAACGTGTTAACTGGTTTTTACAATAAAAATGTTTTCAACTTAGAATATTTCCAAACAAACCAATATATACATGCATATGTATTGCTTTTAAACATGATGAGAGATAGCGTTCATTCTGAATGTATTTCCGAATTTAAATCGTCTGAATGTGAATATTTTTTTAGTAAATTATTGATATTCCGAAAAATGTTGGTGCAGGCCTCTATATACAGTGTATATTTAAAATGCAAGAAAATTCTAAAAATTTTAGATCGTTTTTACGTACGTGTAGTTTTTACTTTCGTCCTGTCGACGCGCTCATGTCCAGTCAGTCCCAAGTTTTGAAATGGCAAGTAGATGAAAAATATTTACTTGTTGCATTTGTGTTTACTATCGTAAAATTAGATAGAAAGCTAAAACTTCACGTATATGTACTTGGTTAGTAATCGCAGATCGACTTCAAAAATGATTCTTATAAACTTAAAACATTTAAGAAAGTTGAAGAAACTTGAAACACAGGGTATTTGTTTAAGTTCACAAATCAAGTTTAATAATACATCCTATGCATTTCCGAGCACACCTAACGTTGTGTGTTGATGGTTAAGCTGTCACCCTAACGTGCATGTAGCTAACGCTCATACTGTTACGAATTTTTCAAAAATATTTTAATGCAAATATTGAGTCGTACAGGGTGCAACAAGCACGCAAGAAGGAAATAACTCATGCAGTAATTGCCTCTGTTAGGTATACGGCATCGTCCGGTCGCAAACACATGTGGTCCCCATTCATATCTAAAAATTTAAGCATCAAAATTTCAATTATCATGTCACGACGGCTACCACCATTAAATCTTAATGCTTAACAAGCCGCATTTGCTGACGCCTCCAGTCTAAATTCCGCATCAAGCCATGGTACGTTTTTCACGCATTTCGCAACAAACATTAGCGAAATTTCTGATATCTAAACGCTACAAATGTGTCGTTTACTCAAGTGATCAACTGAGAATGGTTTTGTTCAAACAATTAGCGTCCCCTTGCTGCCGTCCCATAATCGATTTTGATTAGTAATGAGAACTGATTGTTTCTTGGCGTAACACGCCATTTTTAATGACAATCCGTCAGCTGTCACGCTGTACAGCACACAATGCACATAATTCAAATTTTATATAAATTTTTATAGACGCCCTGTATAACATTCTCAAAACTACGCATAGACAATCTTCCTTTCTTATCATTATTTTCTGTCTCTATGGCTTTATGTGCGTCATCACGAACTTTTTTAATAATTATCAATACAAATTGCAATTTAAAAATATGCAGACTTAGTCGTATGTTCCTGAATTTCGAGAACCGACAAGCCTAGTAATTGCTGCTTGCTACACCATTTGAAAGAAAAAACATGAAAGTTTTTGCGATCCTGTCCTACAATTGAAATCTTTTTTTCCCTTAGCTGCATGTCTGGGATGGACTAGCTAAAGTTCTTAAATAGTTCGAATGCATATGCCGGGTATGCTAAAGGCTAACAAAAATATTACATTTACCGCTAGTGTTGGGATTTGTGTTAGGATGCTAAAGTGACACCATATATGGCAATTTTCAATGTTTAATTTACTTTCCTCATTCCTGAGGGCTTCGGAGACTGACTGTCAAGTCGATAGATGTTCGGACAAACGGATATAGACTATGCACGCTTGTATGCGAATTTTGAATACTCCGTAGACAACGTGGTTGCATGAGAATTTCAGGTTTTCCTTTGTAATGTTCGTGTAAGGACTTTGCCTGGGTTTATTTCTATATATAATATCAACATAGTTCTGGCAAACAGCTTTATGGCCGTTCTGAAGGTGTTTCTCGATTCAACTTTTCTATATTTAAATTTTACGTTTACTATGGAATTGAGTCAGTAACTTACGTGCTTGACGTTCTATTTTATGGTTTGGGATGGACAAATGATGGCAGAAACAGTGGACAGAGAGATGGACAGACATAGACATCAGTAAATTCTCTTCCTGATTGATATTATATATACTATATGCAGAGCTTCTAGATGCGTCTATGTTGGTGTATACCCGTCTTTCAATAACATTTTATCAGACACGTTGAACATTTCTTGTATATATGATAGTTTCGAAAAATTAATACATCAAAAAATATCCCGTGTTTAGGTATAAAGACTGTAAAGTTGTGTGCATAGGTGATCCATTTGCAGTCGAATTCAAGTCTTCTCCCGTTTACCTGGAAAGTAAATGAAATAGAGATAGACAGAAACTATTATCAGATAACATTTTTATTACAGTTTTGTTACACTGTTGTTGGCTATAAAAGTTGTTTTTTTTTTTTTTTAAGGAGTGTTTTTAAAAATCTTATAATAATAATCTTATATAAAAATAAATGCAGCTAATTAGACCTTTTGTTATTCTTTGTTTTTCTTGAATATCAACAAAGGGTATTATTAAATTGAGTTCTGTTGATATTCAGTCAGTCTACTTACACTCAGCCAGCGAAAAAGCTGAACTCCATCGTCATTGACCTACATGCGTTAAATAACAATTCTTTAAATATAATTATTCCGTAGTGTTTGTTTTAATCTTTATATTAATCGTTTCTTTTTTCACACAATGATTAAAATGTAGTTGAAAAGTTAAAAGAAACATTAAAATAACTTCAGTTAAATATGAGTGATCGTGAAACAAGATGTAACGCAAGCGGGCAATTTATGGATCGCGGTCGTATGAATCAAAATGGTGTTGTCCAGCCTTTGCTAACCGGTAAGTGTAAATGTTTGTAAATTCATTTTTATTATATTTTCGCAGCTTTACTTGCTCCTCGTCACTTTTATCCGAGTCCGTTGACTTCCTCTAAGCATAGGATGCAAAACATTTATTTTTCAATATTGTTCTTTTCCCGTATACTACAACAAAGAGCGTTTCTAATCTTCAAACCAAATTTTTGACGAAAAATGAAAGTTGTATTTACGATTTTCAAAAGGTATACTTAAGAAAGAACAAAGCGAGGAGACAATATAATAATAAGAAAATTTAACTCAGCATTTTGCGAAACTATTCGATAATCGAATCGTGCAACATAAAGACGAACGTTTTGATATCTTGTGATATGCGTTTTCAAATTGCTTGAAATAGAGTTAATTTCGACTAAGTTTCAAAAGCAGCTGATTTAGGTCACAAATGGAATGCTGATCTGATGCCAAAATCAGGATAACCCATCTACGTTCAATTTAATTTTATTTGAGTTATAAAAATTCCTTAGAAATTAGAAAAAAAATTTTTGCGGTGTTTAGATAACAGTGGCTTAGAAGAAAAAAATGTCCTTATAGGATCAACTAAACGAGGTCAATAAAATAAATGTAAAATAGAGACTTGAAATAAATTTCAATTCAACGTAAACATGTAAAGACTATAGTGGGCCTTGGTCCGCAATCACATCCGCCTTAGTAGTCGAGTAGGTAAAAAACGCGACTAGCAACTCAGTTTTCGCAGGTTCAAATCTCAAGTGAGAGAGAGAGAGAGAGAGAGAGAGTTTGCACAAAGTTAACATACCCTATACCACAATTGGTATAGGTATACGTATTGGTAACAGATAATCCTATCGTTTTAATTTTCTCTACAGACAATTATTAATATTGATAGAGTCTTAGCCGGCCCTGTTCTCGTCTCCTGCTTTTGATTTTGATCGTTCCTTTAAATCAATTGTATTGAGACATTAAAGTGTAGGTAACAGAACAAGCAGGTAGAAGAACAAGCAAGAAAACTAAATTCGATCGGGACCGAATCTTTTACACCCATCACCCTTTACCCCAAAAAAAAATAAAAGAAATAAATGAACAAAATTCTCATGGAGTGGGCGCAGTTGATTTTTTCCATTTTCAAAATAAAAGTTTTTGCCGTAGAGGCGTGAAGGGTTTGCAGGCGTGCCCCTTGAAAAGTTTCGGTTAATTCCAGATGCTAGCGGGAGAATGTTTACCACAAATACTACAAAGTTACGCAAACAAACAGATGGACAGACGAACAGGCGAACATGTTTAGGTGTATACAAGGGTTGCAATTGGCCAAGAATTTGTATACTTTAGGGGGTTGTGAAGCTTGTTTTCGCGTTATTGAAAAACTAATAAAATTTTAATATAATATAATATTGAGTAGGCGTTGTCGATTTTTTCCCATATTTGTACGTAGATGCTATAGCATCGCCCATAGAATATGCGTTCAAATTGTACATTTATTTGTTATAGTTTATGAGTAATGAGCAAAAAAGAGAGATGTTGCCAGTTTACATGGTGCTGTGGACGTGTCCTTCGGCCAACTCGGCCCATTTTCAATACCAACCTGCGTGCAAGAACTCCCACTGTTTCTGCTAAAGTTGAGGTCGATAGCTTCATTTCTGCGGCCAGGAGAATGTTTACAACAGACATTGCACAGAAGGACAGATGGACATGATTAAATCGATTTAGGATTTGATGCTGATGCTGGGCTCTCCGATGCTTCCTTCTGAACGTTGCAAACGTTTTGACAAAATGAATATACCCTTCACCCTTCGGTGATGGGTACAAAAAATAGCTTTATCTACGCTTAATACTTTTAAAGATCAACCTGTAAATAATTTTTTCTTTGGTCTCTCTTTCCCATTAGATTTATATCAAATAACAATGGCCTATGCTTATTGGAAATCCGGAAAAACTGATGATCATTCGGTGTTTGATTTGTTTTTTCGTTCAAATCCATTCCATGGAGAATTTACAATATTCGCTGGTTTAGATGAATGTTTAAGATTTTTAGAGAGTTTTCATTATTCCGAAAGCGGTGAGTTTAATATCAAAATGAATTGTTAGTATAGAAAACAAAAAAAATTCTTTTCTCTTATTCCAGATATTGAATATTTGCGAAGAACTTTGCCAGAAGGCACAGAAAATGAATTTTTTGATTATTTGGGTGATTTGACTGCAAAAGATGTTACCTTACATGCCATTGATGAGGGTACAGTGGCTTTCCCCAGAGTGCCTATCATTAAAGTAGAAGGACCTTTGATTATAGCACAATTATTGGAGACAACCCTATTAACTTTAGTTAATTACGCTAGGTGAGTTCATGTGCTTACTTTATAGATAAATCTTAAAAATGTTCACCAAATTTTTGCGAACTTATGCCAGAAATTGTTCAAAATATATCAAGGCGATATTTAAGCGATAAGTTATTAGGCGTACTAAGCGCAGTACTTCACATCTGAATCTTGCTTTGATATCTATTTCAAATATAGCAACTTGAGCATTTTTTTTTTATATCATTATCAAATAAAAGAGTTTGGAAATCGAAATATCTCTCGAAACATCTAAAATCCCACAAAAATCGTTTATATACGCCCCATCCTATCTGCATATGACTTCTTTATGGACAAATTCGTTTCAATTGATTTTCGAGCGGTAAAGACCGATTTTATCCAGTTGAAAATTTTAGTACCAAGATCACAGACCGAAGACGTTCATCAACTGTGTCAATATGAAGCCAGAATTGTTGTACAGAAAATGCATCTCTACTGCATGAAAAACATTTTATTCTAGTTATTTCCCGTTACTAGCAACACATTTTCCCATTTGTCTGAGAATTTACGGATTTCACTACAAAGAAAAAAATTCTGCTCTTTTGAGGCAAATCATTCATCCAGCCATTTCCGCACCTTTTCGTACATTTTCGCAAGAATTTCAGCATTGCTAAGCAAGTTCGTATCCTATCAATGCGAAGAAGTAGTAATCGGATGGAGGCAAGTTTGGCGACTAAGTCGCATGGACTAGTATTTCCTAGTTGAGTGCATCCAACGTATCATAGACCTGTTTCGCCGTATGGACTGGTGGACGGAAGTGATGTAAAAAATCACCTAGTGTTGCTTTTCTTGATATCCTTCCTGCTCGTTCGATTCGATCGATTAAAAAATGACGGAAAAAAAGCAGAAGTTTTTGCCTTTAGAAAAGTGTCGCTGCTCCTCAAGTCAAAGAAGTAAAGTTACTACGTATTAATTACATAATGAATATATGAAAACTTTGCTTTCAAGGAAAAGTTTGTCCTTTCATCCTTTTTATTCGTGAAAACCAGCTCAGCGAGTAAATAAAATAAATTGTTGTAAATCATGGGTCGTGTATACTTTGCTTTGTACGTCTTTCATTTATTTTTTAAAAGAGAATGACAGTCTGTCCTTTGCCATTCCATTAGAGAGTATCAGTATCGAAAAACTTGGCATATATATATAAATTTTAAGCATTCGTTTAGTATTTAAAGAGGTTCTTATCGATTTTCAGTTTAATGGCTACAAATGCTGCACGTTATCGCATGGTTGCTGGTAAACATGTAAATCTATTAGAATTTGGCCTAAGACGGGCTCAAGGACCAGACGGTGGCCTTTCTGCGTCAAAATATTCCTATACAGGTGAGTGTTAAAGTCATTGGCGTTTATCTATTAGTATTCTTTTTTTTTTTTTTTTGTTCCTATTTCGTGATTATGAAATAAAACACGTGTTTCTGATGATTGATAGATAGACAGGATGGTAAATAAGGTCATTATTATTTATTTATTTGATCGTACTGTTCATTAAATGTAACTCACGAAATTTATATGCTTGAATACTGATTGATTGAATACCTTTACATTATTATTGTTGCGTCATTTAAGGGATAATACAACCTTGTACTTTTTTATACCCATCACTGAAGGATGTGTGTATACTCATTTTGTTTTTTTTTTTCCGTAATGTACGTAACACCCAAAAGGAAGCTTCAGTATATATATATATTGTCGATTAGCGTGAAGTTCTGAATTGATTAAAGCCATGTCTCCTGGTCGCAAAAATGTAGACATCGACGTCAAATTTGGTAGAAACATTGAAAGTTTTTGCACGCGGGTTGGTATTGGGTAAATGGGCTAAAAATTGGTCGGAGCAGAAGCCGACAGCGGAGAGTAAACTTCTTAAAAAAATTTATTCGTTTTTGCTCATTAAGGCTAATAATTTACGTCTAAAAATGGAAAAAGTCGGCTATGTCCACACGAACTTACAAGGGATTACATTTGATTTTTCTGACTTTTTTTGGGTTTTATGCTTCAAGACAGAATGTTTAAAAGTATTTTGTACATTCCTCAAATGAAAATATATTGTCTGACTAAAAATGGGTTAATTCTAAAAAAAAGACGGGGCGACCTGATGTATTAGTTTTTTCTTAATAATACCAGTGAGATGGGTATCAAATAAAAGAACTTGAAGAGTACAATGCGAAAAGCTAAGTTTATTAGGTCCAAATTAATTGTGGTAGACACCAAGCCGTAGTGGATTCATTTGGTCATCACAATAGCTAAGTACGTTAGTTCTGCATTAATTATGGTAGATGTCATGACGTAGTGGATTAATTTTTTCCTAAGTAAAAGCAAGGTCTTAGTGGTGGTGGGTATACGAGATTCGGCCCAATCCGAATATAACTACTTGCTTACTTGTTTTTTTTTTTTACATTTCCTTTACATCCTCTTAAATCTTAAATATTCAAAAGGTCTAAGTGCTTATCTAGCTTTAAAGTGCAATAAAGTTTCTACTTGCGATTGCTAAAAGCTGCCATTACTTAACGTTTTACTAGCATTTTGCTCGAAGCTATATTTTCCGAGCCGCACCATTGCGTACCATTTAAACGTCCGATTTTAATCGATTTTTAGGCGAATTTTTGAAATAATGAAAACGTTTTCACCCAAGGCCTTTTTTTATTGTATATTATTTTTGTTGCTATGCTAAGTATACTAAGTTTTTATTCAGACTCACTTTCCGCATCGACCCTAGCTTCTTTGTCTGTCCTGTTTTTTTACATTCAATCTATACGTCGAAATTATCGAGATATTTTGATGAGATTTCATGTATCGACATCGGACTACTTTCTCGACCACTTTCAGTCTAAGACCTTACTACTATCGAAAGTAGTCATATGAATAACTGTACTAAGCGAAATGGTATAGGGTATTTAATGGTTGGCAGTATCGCACTATAGGGTGTTTACTTGTTTTTAGATATATATATATATATATATATATATGCGTTTTGCGTTCCAAGCGTCATTAAAATTTATGGAATATGGGATAGTATGGGAACTCAGGTCCTATATCTAAATTCTTGAAGAAAATGAATGTCAATGAATAGTAGAAAAATTTCATCAAATTTTCGCTTCTCGGTTTTCATTGTAGTTTAAAATCCCAGATTGACAATAAAAATTATATTAATTCTCTTATTATGTTTTGCTTAAGTGTCACAAAATGGATAACAGAACTAGTACATCTTCAATATTTAACGGTGGGTAAAAGAACAGACTGATATGAGGGTGTTGGAACGTACCATTGCTTTAAAATTCTCTGACGAAACATTCGCTTCAACTCTTATCTGCAATTTTTACATGTGTATGTACATGTGTAAGCATATTTTCCGACATAAAAAGACGTAAGCTTTACATATGTGTATAAAATAAGTTTAAATAAAGTTTTTTTGTGCTTGTCGGTGCCAGGTTTTATATTTTACTTCTGCTTCGTTCGTTCTTTCGTTTAATGATTGCGCAAAAGTGTTTTTGGTTGTGAAGCAGCTAACACGTCGTAAATTAACCTCTTCTTGCAACAGTAGTTATCAACTCCACGAAAACAAAAATATGGAATTCCCCAAGCATACACACACACACACACACAGGCACACGCACACACAGGCACACGCACATGAAACATATTCAAAAAACTTTTAATGTGCCTCTAATTACTAAGTTATTTAACTCAATCGACTTCTTATGCGGATGAACAGTAGCTTAAAACCGGGTCAATCAATCAAATTTCTCCAATATATATAACAATTAAGAAATACAATATTTTTAGGGTCGTTAGTAAGAAATCAAAGAAAAAAAATGCAAAATTTAATTTTTAGTTTGCCAACTCTCTGCCTGCCAATTGTCGAAAATGAAAGTTTTCTTGCTTCCTTCCCTACCAATATTTTCTATAAGAGTAATTTAATAATTGGCGGAGGAGAAATATGAATGCAAAAGGCTATATCGTTTTGCAATCGTTTCGTAAAGAAGAAAGATATATCCAAGATTTCTTTCTATTTGTTATAAAAGAAAGGGTGACAAGGGGTTGGTTATAAGAGGTTATTCAGGACTTTTTCTATCAATAACAAAACCGCATAAATTAATGAACGAATTTATATTTATTCTTTTGTCTATAAAGCTTTTCAGTTAAATTTATTTACATGCCATTGCTTGGAAGGGCTTCAAAATATTTCTCCTACATTGTCGTAATTGTTTCATTAAATTGTTCGAATAACAACTCGTAGGAGTCCGCATGAGTAACCGAGTAGATAAGGAAGTGAGATAACCGAGTCAGTGTTCGCGGGTGTTCTCATCTCAAGTACGCTAAAAATGTACTTCCGTCATAGTTTACTGGCCGCTCAGCTCAGCAGTAAAGGCATAACACTTATGCTTAGGCCACTGCCACCTTATCCTGTAAAAAATCGTAGGACAGCTGCTTTTATTAAGAAGCGATTCTATATCGAGGAATGCAAACGTAGACATTTTACTAAGAATTGGTGCTTACGCGATGTTGCATCGAACGTATGCATATATTTCAACTAATAATATCTTTCGGGTATTTTGGTTGGTTAATAAAATTCCATTTGCAGCCGAGCTCGAATGTAAAAAACATCTTTAATAAATCATTTAAGCTTTTTTCCTTCGTGTCAACACAAACTGGTGGTGGTATTAAAGAACTTCAGTTGACGCCGAATAGAATTTTTCCCTCGTTTTTATTATGACAGGGTATGCCACAGGTGTATATAGGATGATCGTATTAAGCAATGTCGGTGTACATTAATTATAGGGCACATAAGTATAACATAAGGCGCATAGGAACTTCTTCTGACACGATTTGTGTTGATCTAAATGAAACATCCACAGCAGCATCAGCAAACCACCAACTCTTTGATAATCTAGAATAGCGTTGATCTAGAAAATCGGTGTAAGATGATTGGCTTCACGATCAATTTTTAAATATTGGTTTCATGTGGTGAACATAAAATCCTGGCTAAAGGACAAAAGTCTATATACTTTTTCTATTTGCCTTCTTTCTCTTACACTTAATAAAAAAAAGTCCAACAACAAACCGGTAGTCCGGTATCGACAAAGCTACATTTCCTGAAAGTGAGAGTTCCAAAATCAGGGCAAGAGTATCAACAGGCATTTTCCTTCCAATTAGATAGTGGAATAAATTGTTTGAAAATTGTAAATCTAGACCATAGAAAGGTTCAAGTGAGCTCGCCCTGACTTCGCTAAGGGCAGGCGTGAACAATTGTTAAGAATTGTATTCGGTTGAATAGTCATTACAAAAATTCGTACAAAAAATCGTACACAGAAGCAATGAGAGCATCGCACATATTTTTGCTATTGAAAGCGACCGCAATCGTGCCGAATAACAAGCATTCGCTGCGTGAAGTGTTTTTCTTATTTATTCTAAAAAAATCGGCGGATCTTCAAAGTTTTCTTGTGAAAATTTGCGTTGAACAAGGTGCACGCGTTGTATCATCTGACCCGTGGACCTGTTTTTATTAACTAAAATATTTCCCCGAAAACTTTGAAAAAATCTGAAGTTCATGAATTGCTAGCAATATTGGATGGAGACAAGCAGAACAGTTAAATTTGGGAAACGAAAATTTGCGCGTGAAATGCTGCTTCAAAGATATGAAAGCGTTAGCCACGACGAAGAATGATTTCATTCCATCGTTGTTGATAGGGTAACCAATTCACTTCATTATAAATCGCAAAAATTTGGTTAAACTATTATTCCTGCAAGCTACCGGCAACAAACAAACGATCAATTTAAACGTGGTAATGATCGAAAAAGAAGCAGAACGTGTCATGGTAGATTAATCTGTTCTGGTTAACAGCTTGCATGGCTTTCACAACTGCTTTCTGAACAACATTTCGACCATTATACAGAGGTCGAGGTGTGACGAATGGTTTGTTGTAAACGAAGACCGGCTTTTCTAGGAATGGATCGCGTTCGTAATTAATTTCTTGGATTTTTTGCGTTAAGAGTTTTAGTATCCGGCCATAGCAATAATTTAAATCTCTGTGTGATCAGTGAAATATATGTTACATGGAGATAAAGTATTAGGATTTCTTTTCCTCAAGAGCCGAAATTATTCCCAAGATGGCGATGTAGAGATAGCTTAAGAGACTTAATAAAGTGTATATATTATTAATCAATAACAAAAGCTCAATCGATTTAAGCACGTCCGTCCGTCTATCTGTGCAAAGTATTCATTTTTCTCGTCGCAGTAGAATTTTACATGAAAATTTACAATGACCGATGTCGATGATTAGGTGAGCACAACGTAAACCGAGAACATCTTTCAAAAGGAAAAAAAAGTTGGGCGTTTTGCTCATAGCACCTAAGCTAAATATTCGGGTACATTTTCCAGCTGATGTATAAAAAGGGAAAGATTTGCTGCGTTCCTTTAATATTATAGAGCATCAAAATTCCATTCCTTTGTTTTTATGCCCTACACAATTTGTGGTGCAACGGTATATTAAGCTTGCGCGGATGTAAGCAACATACAGTAGAGCTTGAGATGCATCAACTTTTTATTATATCGACAGTAGTTCCGAATCGATCTAAGCTTGTCTGTCGGCCAGTCCATCTGCCCGCCTATCCGCTCGACCATCCGGTTTAACCTACAGTCCTAGCCACAGTTTTGAGATATTTTCATGAAATTTCGTACACTGACGTGTCTAGGCCTAAGAATTAAATTAACTGGAAATGGTTCGGTACCTTTGCGACCACTTTCCATTTAACGTGTAATTTGGAAAGGTAGTTATACGAATAAATGCAAGATGGTGATCTAATGGTGGTTCACTATAGTGTTTTTAATTGCTTCCCTCTTTCTTATTTTTATTTTGCTGTGCGTCTTTTCGAGACAAGGCGATCTGGGTGTAAGAAATTCGCCCACTTAGTTCTTCTTCTGCTTTTTAAATTTCAGGTGGTTTCGATGGCACCTCTAACGTTCTGGCAGGCAAACTATTTAATATACCCGTAAAAGGCACACATGCACATGCTTACATTACCTCTTTTTCTGGCATAGAAGAATTAAAAGCACGTCTCTTAAAACATAAACTAACCGGTATGTTTGAAAAAATTTTAACTCTAAAGTAAAATCTAAAACATTTCGCTTTTTCTGTGTTTTTTTTCACACTAGCAGGCGTTACCGGCGATTTACTAGAATTGGCCATTAAGTATCGGCAAAAATTATCTACAGTTTTAAACGTATCAATGGAGGAATCGTCAGAGGGCGAATTGGCTGCTATGGTGTCTTATGCTATCGCATTTCCTGATGGATTTATGGCTTTAGTCGATACGTATGATGTCAAGAGGTATTTTAGCTTATAGGCAAATTCTCTCGGAACAAAAATCACAAACAAAAGCCAAATATTCTCTTCCAAAATTATTATTGCATTAAATGGAAATGTTCATAAATATATAAAATTGCACTCTAACCTAGTTAGTGTTGATTATTTAGATAAAAAAAAAAAAAAAAACTAAATAAAAGTTTATCGTCTTGCCAATATAGATGTATATGTATATGTTTACCAAATATTGATATAATGATAAACGGTTATGTATTTCTACAGCCCTGCTAAAAGTACAAACAGTAATAATATTACAGCAAAAACTGTCACTAAAGCAGTTATTAGCAAAAGCGATGCTAAAAATTTAAGTGATAAACGCTCGACTGATATAAATGAAACAGAATTGCCAATCACTACTACTAGTGTAGCTGGTATTAATATGACTAATGGTTGGACTGTTCATCCAAATGGAAATATAGATAATATTAATAATGCTGTATCTACTTCAATGGAAAATGATACTAATAAAAATGATCAAAATATCAACAACAATAATGCTCAACCTCATGATAGTAAATACCATGCATGCATGTCACGATTATCACAACGATCTCTGTCCAATCTGTGCAAAAAAACCGAGAAGTCATTCAGGTAAAACATTGCTTCAAAATTATCTTAAATTAATAATTATTTCCATAAGCTTTGAAATACATTATTTAATTTTAAATTATTTTTTGCATGGGCTTATCGAGTTGAATGTTCTGTGATTGATGCAAAAAAACGAAAAAGAAATTAATTGGTTTTTTTCAATTCAATTAGAAAATTATATTATTATCTTTACTTAAGTGAATTATGTTGTTACTTATTTTACTTTTAATATATAATGACTCGCTTTAATACCATTTACTCTTATTTTTGTTCGCATTGTCTGATAGGTAGGTGCCATTTTCAATGAATTTCTATAAATTACTAACAACGTGAAAAAATTAGTTTTTAAGCACTTAAGATTTTCCGATAATAAGCGTTTTCTTTTAAAATTTTTAAGGTTCGATGTCGGTTTATAACTTCGGAAACTTGTTATAAATAATTTTGAAAATTGTGAGGCAACCACAAGAAAGCAACGATTTCAATGCATAAAGTGAACAACAAATACGATGACAACAGATATAGGGCATGTAAGAGCAAACTTATATACGTAGATTCAAGGGTTTGCTTTCTTAAACTCTCAGCTCAACACGCGAGATGTGTACCACTCTCGGGCGCACTTGTTATCCTTTCTTCAATCGCTTCGCGCTTTATCTGTACGAGAAGTACCCTAGAAGTCGCCTATACAAATGTTTTCAGAAAAGTTTTAATTGTTCACTTTTCGCATCGATTCGCACATACGTACGTGTCGCAAGTGAATGTAAATTTCAATTAAAGAGAAAGAGAGTTTACAAATGATATTAAAATGTATGCTGTTTGATGATAGAATATTGTAATATGTAATACCAAATATATTCAAAAACGGAAGGGAAATGAAGTGAAGTGAAGCGAAGCGGAGCGGAGTGAAATAAGCTGAATAGGTGCACTAGAGTCCGTCCGAATAATTAAATTTCGCAGAAATCCGTGAATGGCGTAAATGATTTTCTGAAATCGGCATTCTTATGTTAACTGTTTAGGTCATGGCCCGCCATTTCCTATCCTACATGATCCTGCAATTGTCCATATATCGACTTTTCAAAATAAGGCCCTATATGCTGGTGGGAAAAGTGGTTCGATCCGAATCATTTCATATGCTATGTTTGTTTGGAAAAACATTGTGGAAAAACTGGCCTCGTACGATCACGATGTGGTGACTGACGAACAAAGTGTAAATTGGTCGACTTATTATTACTTTTCCACCAATTGCTAGGCCAGGACTGCGTCACGTCATTTAACGACTTTTCAAAATAAGGCGCTATATGGCAAGTGGTTGAAAATTGGTCCCATCCGAATCATTTTCAACAGCGTTCGTCCTTGGCCCAAAACAGTGTACCAAATTTCATCAACATACATGAAAAATTGCTGCCTGTACGTGGAAGACATGAAAGCAAAATAGACGGACAGGCAGGCGGACAGACGAACTTGAAATTTGTTTCTATCTCAAGTCTTTTTTGTTATCAAAGACATCCGCATACACTTAATATATTCTTGCACCACATGTGGTGTAAAGTATAAAAACTCGAACGCTAATATAAGAATCTTGAAAACTCGTTCTCTTTTGTTTACATTTCGACACTTCTCTTGTAATACCTTTCGTATTTTGTATGTTCTAAACTTACGCGCAGTACGGTCCATGCTGGTTATATACCAACATACATGTCTGCTGATAAAACTGGAAGCATTGTATTTGAAATTAAAAGAGGAGCCGCTAAAATGGCAAAAGACTTTCTCCTATTATAGCAAAAACAGTACATCTGTCATAGTACGCATAACCATAGCATAGATTATACTAACGTACTATAAGTTCCTAATTCATGAGTAACAATACCTCCCACCTTCGAATACTGTTCCAGAACATTTTTCCATGATATCTTAATCATAGTCTTCACTACATGTTCATCGGCTTTACTGTATGTGTTCTTGGGGAAATTTCTCTAAATTCTATTTTGCATAATTTTCCTCTTTTTCATCTGCATTCAAAAGACGCTGATATACTAATTGTTATCTTGCACAGTAAAGACAACGTGAAAGATTTATAAGTCTGTCCGCCCATCCGCCTGTCCGCACTTTGACTGTAGTTGGAAAAAAGATGCTTGACTTATGTGTTTTAGTTTACACAAATCATACTGAAAAAGGACGTGATTTAAACAGACAGAAACTAACAATCGGAAGAAACGGCATTTAAAACAGGGAAGCAAATATAGCTTTCTAATAGTAATACCCCCGTAAGATTGTCGACAATCAATATTCGCCTTAGGGCGAATTACACTATTTTGTTTAGCTTATCTCTAACAAAAAAAAAATGTGTCTTTCTTCCAAACTTTCCTTTTTTTATTATATTTTTGTTGTGCTTTCAAGTGAATAATTTTTCTCTCGTTCTTTATCTTTGTTTGCTTTAATAAATTAAAAGATTAATTTTCTTTTTTAATCCAAGAAATAAAATACAAAAATTAATTTACGAACCCTTTTTTAACAACCAAAAAAAAAAAAAATGACTTCCCGGCACAGTTTCGACAGAGGTATGTACATCTAAACAAAAAAAAACAAACAAAAAAAAAAAAAAAAAAAAAAAAAAAAAAANAAAGAAAGAAAAAACACATTCGTACTAGAAAGCAAGTTGTGTTTGTTTAAATGGTAAAATGCTAAATTGTGTATGTGCGTGTGTTATATTCACAAAAATTTAAATTTCAATCATTGTTAATAAATCCATTGTTACGTTCAATTCTCGCCTGCTAAATGTCAAATATTTCTCATATTATTTGGAAATTTCATAAATAACTTCATACGACTATCAATCAAAGGATCCGAGAGATAACACTGCATGGCTTTACAAGTAAAAAGCGAAAATAAGTGATATGCCTGCGTATAATTAAACATAATTTCAATGTGAAGCTTAACATATGCATTACTTGAGTTTAGCAAGCAAAAGCGAAGGCAAAGGCTTCAACACACTCCATATTTCAATTTAATCTTAACTTTTTAAACTAGTGGAACGATCGGTATAATTTTTAGTTTTTCGAAAATTATTTCCATTTTTTCTTTTTTTTTCTTTTTTTTTAAGATTTCTCTCCATTTTTTAAGAGTAATGATTTTAACTTACACCCCAACACAACAGTTAGCGATGCAATTTTGTTGTTGTTGAAATTACAAAAAAATTTTCTTCTTTACGCACGAGGGAATTCCTTTTGAAAATATTTCTTATTTGTACACATATAGAAGTGGTCTGCTGAACTTTTGTGCTGTCGCTTTGGCACTAAACGATTTGGGCTATCAGGCGGTTGGTATACGTATCGATTCGGGCGATTTGGCATATCTATCCTGTCTCGCTCGTGAGACGTTTGAAAGAGTAGCCGAACGTTTCAAGGTGCAATGGTTTAATAAACTTACCATAGTGGCCTCCAATGATATCAATGAAGAGACAATATTAAGCTTAAACGAGCAGGGACACAAAATTGATTGCTTCGGCATTGGTACTCATTTAGGTAAGTATTATAATATTTATAAATTATACGTATGTGTTGCATTCACACATTTACTTGTGTTCTCTTCTTAGTAACTTGTCAACGGCAGCCAGCATTAGGATGCGTTTATAAATTGGTGGAAATTAACGGCCAGCCACGTATTAAACTAAGTCAAGACGTGGAAAAGGTCACTATGCCCGGTCATAAAAATGCTTACAGGTAGATACTTATCTAATACCTTCACAACCTCCACAACAGAGAGGATACGTTGCATTTGTTTAATGTTTACAATGCGGCGAAGTATGAAAAACCGAGAGTAGCGTAATCTTCTCTCGATCATCGCGAATAACTGAATCGATACTGTACACTATGTTTGTCTGAAATCATGATAAAGATCTTAAAACTAGACTTAGAAGAATAAATTTAGTATCACATGTCTTTTGCGGTTAATGAATTTAAGAATTAGCCGACATTAGAACCAAAAGCCCAAGAAATCAAGCCTTTATTTACATTCTTCCTTACGGAGAATCTTCCCCCTATCAAACTTAAAGGTCAGCCAATTTGACGTAAAGAAATCATTTACCCATATCTCTAGTCCACACTCATAACTTTACATGGTTTATGTTTTTGCATTTGAAATTTTGATGATGCTTTGATAATCTCTTTCATTTACTTTATTTTTCAATAGCTAATGAATAATATGAACGATAAAATTGTTTTAATATATATCAACAATTTTTATTGCTTAAACAGAAACTAGTGATGAGCAAAATCTCCATCCATCATCCTGAATTGATATATTTATTTATTAGTCAGTCCATCTATGCAATCTCTGCGGTAAAGATTCTCCTTGTCCCAAAAAAGAAGCTATCGATTTCAAATTTGACAGAAATGCTGAAAGTTCTCATCTGTTGGTTAGTGTTAAAAGTGGACCAAATAGATCGAAGGAGACGTGCACTGTACAACGTCGCCTAAGATCACCTCTACTTTCGAAAGCAAAAAAAAATTTTGTTTTTTGGTCGTTACTTATAAATAGATATTGTGGTCACAATTTCCACTTCTGTTCTATGGATAACCTTACAGTATTTGCACAAAAATTGAAAAAATCCGCCAAGCCCACTCAATATAATAGAGTATCGGAGTTCAATTTTTATTCACCCTTTTTTTTTTGAAGGAAGAAGAGGTTTACATAAATATGATGCCATACATATGCTCACAGTCGAATAATGTGCTCTAGTAATCTTCATATCGCAACGCCAGGAAAAATATCCTTGTTCAAGCAGAAATTGTAAGATAGTTTAAGCAAAACTTGATATTCAGTTTTTGGCGAAATTTTCACAAAATAAAAAGGTTTCACTTTGGAAGGAGAATGATTTCTAACCACCAGCGCGTTTTCTTAGGAAGCGCCGAATTTCATTTTCAGAGCATTTTGTGCCTGCATTCTTCAATTGTTGGAAGAGTAGTGTGTTTGAATGAAAAGAAAGGAGAACAATCTCGCTTTTGTGTACTGCTTTTCGAGCGAAAAGTTTTTTTATCATTTTGTTTTTTCATAATTCAAAATTTGCTTTCTTTTGTAGACTTTACAGTTCTGATGGTCACGCCTTGATTGATTTACTGCAAAAAGTATCGGAAACACCGCCAGAAGTTGGACAAAAGGTTTTGTGTCGTCATCCGTTTCAGGAATCTAAGCGTGCCTACGTCATTCCCAGTCGTGTAGAGCCTTTATATAAGATTTACTGGCAAAATGGTAAAATTACTCAAAAGTTACCTACATTGGAGCTGGTCCGAGAAAAAGTACAAAAGTCCTTGAAAACACTTAGGAATGATCATAAACGCACTCTGAATCCCACTCCTTACAAGGTTAGTCTGAATGCGGTTGCTATAATAAATGAAACATTATTGAATTTAGTTCGCAATATCGCAGGTATCCGTTAGTGATAATTTGTACAATTTCATACATGATTTGTGGCTGCAAAACGCCCCGATTGGTGAGCTCTCATGATCGATATAAGAGATGTATTTATAATACATTGAAGATAAGCTTGGTTTGTTATTTTATACTTTTCTTACTTGAAATTTCAAAGAGTGAGTCTTGCGAAGTTTTTACGGAGGTTCTTTAATATTTTTTTTAATTTTTAACCATGCATATACACCACCACCGAACGATGAGGGTATATTTATCTGGTCGAAGCTGTGCAGAGATCCTACTCTTGATCAATGTCAAATTCTAA
Organism: Glossina austeni; assembly: GCA_000688735.1. NCBI lineage: Eukaryota > Metazoa > Arthropoda > Insecta > Diptera > Glossinidae > Glossina > Glossina austeni. Next base: position 477,157 of record KK502565.1, read on the forward strand.
ACGATTTAAATATGTCCATCTGTCCGTTGTGTAATGTCTGCTCTTACAGGCAATTTGATATTGAAAATGGGCGAAATCGAGCAAAATGCATGTTTATCGTGCAACGTCAACTAAGAACATTTTGGTTTTCCAAATCGAAAAACAACTATACCAAATGAAGCCATGGATATTTTCACATATACACTGCAGTGCCTATATAAAAGTCGAAAAAAAAATTAGCCACGCCTACTTAATATTGCAGAGAAAAAGTGGTGTGTGTAGAAGATTCGGTCACGACCGAATATAATTTTCTTACTTGTTGTTTTTGGCAAAGAGTAATGTTTACTTAATTAGTTATACTTACCAGGGTTAGTTATTATTACAATAATACAATCACAATAATATCGTGACGAATTTAAATATTCAGGTGAAATGCAAAATCGGTTAACTTGTTGCAAACATTTTGCTAACAATTCCTTTATTTGTAAAATAAAAAAAAAAAAAAAAAAAAAGTAAAAAAAAACACAAAAAACACAAGAAATGATATCAAGAAATGCTAGATTTAAATCGATTGGATTTATTTAAAATAACTGCAGCAATTAAAAGCACAATTCGAAGCATTATTGCATCTGAAGAAAAGATGTAAAACACGCATACGGAATGCAATACAAGTCCACGACATAAGAAAAAAGGCTTATATAATATAACAATTCATTCCTCCCCGTTTTATATATGTATAATGTGCCTTAAAATCAAAAATTTTACATACTACAGCGAAACTATAAAGAAAAAAAAAACAAGATGAATACTGTAATTGTTTTTTTTCTTTTTTTTAAAATAACTCGATGAAAAATAATCAAAAAAAAAAGAAAAAAAAAACAGAAAAAGCTTTTACTTTGAAGTTTTTGTTGCTAATTGAGATTGATTTTTAATTTAATTGATATTTGACGCTTTTTCTCGTTTACAATTTTCACTGTAACGTTAACTTGGCCGATTCGTTCTCGTTATCATTAGTTAATGATGCCTACAATTCAGACATAATAGCAATTACTTTCTAGCGCGCTTCTTAGCTATTAAGATAATTTAATAATTAAATGTTAAGAGTTATATATAAAGGGATATAAAATGATTGCACAAGAACGTTAATGGCATACATTCAAACTAAAATATAAGAATAAAGCTAAAGCTTATATAAACTGATAAACTGAAATTTTGTATTTATTTCTCAACTTTTTTTGTGCCGACATCTCATGCGTGTGCGTTGACTTCTAGCAAAGAAACAGCCTTTTGCGATCTTTGCATGCATGTTGTTTGGTTCTCAATATTCAATAACGCGGCAATTACGCGACAGTACGATGGGAAGTTTTTCATTCGACAGTGAGAACAAGTATTGGGATACAATATTGTGACCCGTGCACCGTTAAATAACCTTGATCGCTTTACTGTTATTTATATAACGACTTTGAAAAATAAGATTTTATAAGGAAAGTAGCGGAAAACGTGGTGCGGTTCAAGCGTCCACTTTGCTGTGCGAAAGTCCATCAAAGTTTTTTAAAAACTTGCGAGTAGCACATAAAAATACAATATAGACAGACGAGCAAACATACTTAGATCGGTTCAGAAAGTGACTCTGAATCAATTGGTATAATAAAAGGTGGATCTATCTCAATTCCTGCTGCGTGTTGCATACATACGCTCTAACTTAATGTACTCTTATACCACAGATGCATGCAAAAATGCATACTTTGTTGACCATTATACACCTTCTGCTCATTACATCTTGTCTAGTGTTTACTAGATATCGAGTGTTTACTATAAACCGACTCCAGAATAAAATTCTGAATTCTTATTCTGAATGCTTATTTCGGTCGATACCCATGTCCGTCCATCGGCTTGTCAGTTTTTGGGTAAATTTGCTGTGATTGCAAAAATGGGAAAATAAAGTGAACGCGGCCATAGACCAACGAAAATCATCTTCCTACGACTATAGTTATTATGCACTTACCGAACGGGCACGTCCGTCCCAGGCTTCGATAGCTCTCTAACTTTGTCTCCTTACATCTGATCTGTCTCGTATCACATACAAACGGGCGACATCCCTTGGGAAAAGAAATAAAATAGCAAAAATATTAATAATAATAACAGCAAGAAAGTTTAATATGTAAAGCATGCCAATCGAAAACTTCATCTCAACAATGGGCATGATCCATCTAGCACTAACTCTGAACTGCATTGATCTAAGCATGTTTGCATATCTATTTGTCTGTTCGTCTGACGCCCGTCCATGTAAATTTGGATTCCAGCTATAGGTCGCAATCTTTGAGATATTTTGATGAAATGTGGCACAATGACGTGTTTTGACCCAAGGACGAATACTATTGAAAATGGTTCCGATCGGTCGACTTTTTCGACCGCTTTTCATATAACGCCCAGTTCTGAAAACTCGTTATATGGGAAAAAATTGTAATTTTCAAAATTTCTCGACAAAAGTGGCTAAGCAGAGTAGACGCAACGGCAAGCGCAAGAACCGACGAACGAAACATATATCCGAATTTTTGGGTTTAACACAAGAAAGGTAGGAACTGGTAAACGTATATTAGCGAGTTTTGTATTTTACACAACAAATTATACACCATAAAAATCTACTAATGGGAAAATTTGTGGGAAATTTTTAACATTAATACGGGCAGACAGTATTCCATATTCGATGAGTTTAGATATTTGGATTCAAAAGTAAATGACCTGCGACATACATGCCAAAAGTGGTGACATTTTATTTTCACCATAATTCATCCTCCACAGATGGTGAATTTTTTATAAACCGCGCAAAGGATTTTGTATAAAAGTAGCCGACCGTCGTTTCAATTCAATCAATAAATTTGCCAAGTTCGCGAAGCACACTCAAAATATTACAAAATTAAAAAAGAAAAAAAATTTAAAAAAAACATTGAAGAAAATGTAATTTTCTTGTATTTGCATTAAATACAGATTAAAAAAAAAAAATGTTAACTTTTTTGAGTGTATTAAAACAATTTAATTAAATTATAGCGAGAAATTTGTTTAAGACGACACCTGTGATCAACTTTGGACGCTTTATCTCAATTCCGCAAGCGGCGAATACAATAAGCAACGTGTGGATGGCAGCAAGTATACAGTCGTACACATGTACGACTGTATACACATCCTGGATGCATTCCGCCAAAAAACGGTTCATTTAAACCGACGATACGACGGCGCACTTTTAACCAAAGTAGAGAAGAGGCAGAGAAGAGGCGCCACCTCACCTAGAAATTTAACTGAAACAGGTCAATTTTTCACTCCAGCAATGCCAGCAATGTTGGAAATGGCAATTAAACGAAAAATCATTGGTAGTGCCAAAGAAATTCGGACGTACGAACTCCTCGCCGCTATGACAAAATTTAACACAATATTTCACAGCGGCAAAATCAGCAGCACAAAATGGCAGGCCCAGAAAGCGGTGCTAGAAGAAGTCATAGACTACCTCAATACCTTTCAAGCGGATATGCTAGCGGGCGAAACCGTGCAGACTATTCATCGATTCATGAAATTAATGGATGGATTCTGTATAGCAATTCAGACTCGCTCATTTAATTGTTACTTTTACTCTCAGATGTGACCATATTCCCTGGCTATGCTAGTACTCTGGCTGGTTATTTTCGTCTTGGATGCTGTTTGCTGTGTACAGCAATACGCAGGGCTGCTCACAAAGTAGTCTTTCGGCATTGTACATTGGTATTAAAAATTTTGGGCCGACTGGGGAATTTTTTAAACCCCGTCTCTTATAATAAAAACTGAAGGTCATACAAATAAAACAATTTTCAACTTCAACTTCATCAAGAACATTATATTATGGAAGTAATTTAACATAAAAAATTAACTGTAGGAAATTTAGCCCATCTCGTCCTGTTTTTCCTGAATTTTCACGAAAATTGATCGTTTGTAGAGCAGAAAAATCCAAAATTTAATACGTAATGATGAAAATTGAGCCGTAATAGTAATTTCTGACAAAAATTACAATTGTGTTGGACAATGTGGTATTTTAGGGTATCGGCCTTGACCGATTATAATGTTCTTACTTGTTAATTTTTATTAGATAAATGCATAGCCTACGTTTATGTATATTTACAAAATAATATCCGATTTATTCAGGGCTAATTGGCGTTCTACGTTGTACCAGGTTAGACATTTATGGATACATTAGTTGCAAGTTGAACCTTTTAATCTACATCTGCTTTCTTAGGAGGATATGCAAACTCCCGTTCAAATAATTTTCTGTAAAGGGATTTATTTTTATACTTACCTTTGAAGGTTGTGCGTATACTTACTTTATTCGTGATACTATAAAATTCTTCATCAACATAAAATTGTGTACCGATGTGCGTGTCCTTTACTACCTATACAACAACAAACCAAGTAGCCTTTCCTTGTAACATTCATAAACCAAATTATTTGCAGTGTAAAAAATTCGCCGCACATTCTGTGGGTGATCCTACAGCGTACGCAAAAAAAAAAAAATTAAAGAAATATCGGCCAAGCCGCTCAGTTAAGTGCCGAAACTTCAATTTTTTGTTTATTTTTTGATTTTTTTTCAAAGATAAAGCTAGCGGGTGTAAAAGATATAATTTTTTTCCCTTTCAATCACATACGGTAAGTGAATTTAGTATAAAAGCTAATAAAAAATGAAATGTGCACATTCTTCTGCACACACTTATTCTTTATCTTTTTTTAAACTTAAGAGGTCCATATGGAACAGCTGCAATATAAAACTGTCGAATTTGATTTGCTATAGTGTACTGTTCTTAGAAAATCCACGTAAAATCGAATTTTCCTTCCCCGCAGTCATTGAAGTTATTGGAATAAAAGCCATTTATGAGGGAACGCGTTGGCCTTAAACACAATGAAGCGTGGGAATGAAAGTTGAATACCGTGACAAATATGACGAGATTTCCCGATTAATCAGGCAATCACGCCTCATTATGTTTAAGACCATCATAGGAGCCATATCTCGAATTTTGCGCAGCATTATGTGGAGATGCATGAGGTGGTTTTAAGTGCATTTTAAGTGCATTTGGTTTCTAACGTTTCTAATAGAAGGGTTTAATTCTTGAAATCGTCTAACGACTCCGTATGGGTCTTGTACACGGTAAGCAACAACCTCAATACTATAATACTAGGATCCTCAGTACCTAACAAGTTCATCAAAAGATGCACAGCTTCTACATCCAGTACTGCTTGCATTTTGATATTATTATCGACGGCCATATACAACAGAGCCCAGTAAGCATCTCTTAAAACTTGTACGGTGTACAAGTACAGGCGATGCCATACATCTTTATCAATGAAACAATTCCGTGACGATTGAATAGAAAGAAAGACAGAGAGAGAGAGAGCATAGTAATGCGGTTATATCCGAATTTGACGTCGTTACAAAATATTACGAGTATGGTCATCGCTACTATTTTCGAAACCATAGAACAACTCTAACTTATATATATATATACTAAGGATTGGAATGGCATGACATCCTAACGCATTTCGCTTGTAAGCACAAAATCATACGAATTTGTCAACAGTCATCCTACTAACTTATTGTGTGGTTTGTTATCTCCATTCTTCAGGCAATTACTTTTTCATCAATTGTACCCATTCTGTGTTCAACAGGTGTTTTTACTATTTTTTTTTTTTTTTGTGATTCAATTTTGCCTCACACTGCTGCGTTTCGAACAACACACAGAGCAGCAGAACAAATATTATTATTGGTTTATGTCTTGGATAGCTTCAAGAATTTCCCATAAAGTACGAATGATGCCACCTTAAGCAAAAAAAAACAACTGTTGTTTTTTCTGTTTTAATATTTTTTTTTTTTTGTTTATTTCATTATGTTTGTTGTGTGTTGTTAAATCCTTGTTTATTTTTGCATATATAATAATATTTATATAATAATTTCACTGCGCAATTGTTTATTTGTATTTGTATTATTATTATTATTATTATTAATAAATTAAGAGTTTGCATTTTTTTTTTTATTTTTTACTTTTTCATTTTTATATTTTATATATATATATATATTTATATATATATATATATATTTAATATATATTTTATACAGAATACATACATATATATATATATATATATATATATATATATATATATATTTAATAATTTTAATTAATGTTTAATTTTATTTAAAATGTAATTTATTCCGGTATATTCAGAAATTATTGTTAATTTTCTACCATTTTTTGTTTCTTTCTATTTTTTTTTTTGCTTTCTCTTCTTCTTCTTCTTCTTCTTCTTCTTCTTCGTTTTCATATTTTTCAACATATATCGCGCTACTAATATTAGTAATTAGATGAAACTTTTTCTTATTTGTTTGCTTTTTTCTTGAAGAATTTTTTTGCCGGTTAATCTTTGAAATGTTGACGCGTTAATTTGATATAAATGAGTTTTGGTGTATTATTCAAAATGGTTACATAGGGGGAGTTAGCTCATCAAGGGCATCGACAGACAGTAGGTATATACTTTTCATATATTATTATAATAAATTGTTTCTAATGCTTTGTTTATTTATTTATTTTTTTTTTTCTTTATAACTTGATTAACGTTTGTTATATAAATATTTGTCGTAGCGTACGAATTTTCGTCATTTTTTTTTCATTTGTTTTGTTGATTGTTTATGAAATTTCTTAATCTTGTCTCTTTTGTACACATTGTTGTTGAAAATTTCAATTGATTAATTTTGATGACATTATTATTATGATTCCTTCAAGGCTTAGAACGTATATTACTTTTTATTAATTTTTTTTTTGTTTGTTGAAATTGTTGTTAAATAATTTTTACAGTAACAATAGGTTTATGTTATGTTACGTTATACTCAACTTTTGTTAATATATATATATATATATATATATATATTTTTTTAATCAGATTTCACATTTAAATTATAAAAAAAAATGAAAAAATCGCTGCAAAAAAAAAAAAAGAAACTGAGAAAATAAATTTTCCTTTTGAACTGCAATTATTTTACTTAAAGAATAGTTTAGCGGGAAGAAGGGTCTTAGACGTTAAAGAAATTACTTTTATATTTTTATATATATATATTTATTTATTTTTTATATTCATTTTTCTTTTTACGTTTTTTTTTTGTTTTTTTATACATGTAAAAAAATTTGTACTGAAAACCTTTAAGATTGAGTTTATAGTTCTTTGAAAACTCTCTCAATTGTTGTTGTTGTTGTTGTTGTTGATTGTGTTCCTTCTTTTATTGTAATTGTTTGTAGAACTGAAATAAGGATTCGCTTAAATAAGTTTATATTTTTGCAATAATTTTTAATGAAAATTTTATTGTATATATATTTTAATAATTAATTTGTTATTTATTTCTAAATTTTTTTTTTTTTTTTTTTTTTAAAGTGAAGTTTGGCCTGTTTTTATAATTAATGCTATATTGAATACCGTTTGTTTGTTGTTATTGGTTTTTTGTTTTCTTTTTTTTATAATTTAATTAAAAAATGTTCTGGTCTTTTACGTAAGTCTTTTACGGAACTGTTTTAATCTTTTTTGAGATTTTTTGTTATCGAAAGCGAAATGAAGTGGAATGAAATGAGCTGAATAGGTGCATTAGAATCGGTCCGAATAATTCAATTTCGCAAAAATCCACGAACGTTATAAACGATTTTCTCATTTCGATATTCTTATGTCAACAAAACTACAAAAACAAGCGAGAACGCTATAGCAGGCCATGGCCCACCATTAAATAGCCTATAACGCCCTGTAGTTGTCCACATAACGATTTTTGGACATAAAGCGTTATATAGGCAGTGGTCAAAAAGGCTGTCCAGTCAGAACAATTATAACCACCGTTCGTCCTGGGATCAAAATACGTCGATGCACTAAATTTCATCAAAATATTTACAAAAATTACGACCTGTAGGTTAAACACAGGAAAGCGAAATGGTCAAACGGACAGACAAGTTTAGATTAATGCAGAAAGTGATTCTGAAGTCCTCCTGGGTGTTGCCTACATCCGCACAAACTTAATATACCCTTGTACCACTGGTGGTGCAGGGTGCAACACTTACATTAAATACAATTTACGGAGCACAGTACTCATTGCACTCAATTTGTGAATCATTTGCAGCGCTTTTTCCCATAGTGAGAAACCTTTCGCTATCCCAGGCAGACTTTTTTGGTTTTGTTGCTTTTCACATGACTAATCATACAATGCGTGTACTCTACGCGTTTAACACGGTGAAGGTTAGGAAAGAGAAGGACAGAAGTAATGGCCACATTCTAGGTTGGGTACCTGCTCAGAGAGAAGCAAGGAAAATGGGTAGACGCACATAGGGTAGACGCATGTACAAATCGGTGAATGTTATGCGTTCATCGATCGAGCGCTCACTACAGCTAAGATCAAGTACTGTGACCAAATTTGTCTTATTTATCTATCATGTCAATAATAGGAAGAGCTTTTTGCATTCGCGACCGACCAATTTTCTCTGGCCATTCTAATGCTCAAGAGTACGAACTAGAATCGTAAATATATTTACAAATAACCAGTGTCAGGTTTTGAGCGATTTCGTATGTCTGTCTGTCCTTCAGTTATTACAGACCAACCTTGAAATAAATTCGGTTTGCTTGTTATTTATTATTCTAAGGTTGTTGGTATTTGGTCGAATTGTACAAAGACTTCGCCAGTTGCTTATGAGTTAGGAATCATTTTCTAACTAAATTTTTTAATATGTTTTTCATCACCATATTAGATATCTGCTAAATACAAGATCGTATTTACACGGTTGCTTTTTTAATTTTCTTTTCTTTTTTTTTGACTACAGAAGACGGACTTCTTGGTTAAGTAATCACATTATCAAGCAATCAACTAAGAACGTATACAAGAACAAATCTAAGAAGAAGAAATTTTAGTATTCCGACAACATCAGGTGGTGGGGATCTGGACGAAATTTACTAAACAGATTAAAAGTCCTTAATGCATGCCCTTGGTTATTACCACTGAAACGATCAGTTTTGTGCCTCTGTATAGTTTAGTTTAGTATTTGGTACACACGCACTTAATATTATGAATTTTGTTCGCTTTTACTTCTCAGAGAGTCAAGAATATATCTCATGCTATATTTGAATTTTCTCACTCAATTTTTGGCAGACCGTGAAAGTTTTACTCTCAGACTAGTCGCATGATCGAGGCGAAATTAACTTGAAAGTTTTACTTTCATCAGTAACCTAAATACATTTTACGGCTTCGCGGCTTCGGATAAAATAATAACTGACGATATACCATTTCTTTCTATCTATGCAGATCATGGCGTAGTGCACCTCCACAAATCAGTCAAATTTTTCATTGCCTAGTATTCGGTAAATTACACCACGATCTGTACCAATTTATGATTCCGTGCAAAAAGCTCGAACTAATCTCACAATAATCTCCTCTCAATAACGAATATAGTGAATAATGCGAATGTAGGAGAAATCCTTAGCTATTGTGAATTTGTTGACGTCTATAGGTTTATATGAGATGCAATTGGACAGAAACCAAATGGTGCTTAAAGTTTTCACGTGCATTTCCGCTGTGAAGATTTAAAGCCACATTGAGAATACGTCACGCCATGGATACTTAGCCACTCAATGTACTTAGATGAAGACATGCTGTATAGGTGCGTCTTCCTCGTTGGTCGATGCGTGTTGAATACGCAGTTGCGGTTCCTTTTGAGCAGATCCTCTCGCGCTATTTGGGCTAATCTTACCCGCTACAAAAGCTCTATAAGAAATGTTCTCAACCGGCAGATCGAACCGTAACTTTGCCACCGTCAGCCGTGCTACACGCAATTAACAAAGGTTTGGCGTTCATTTGGTGGCTGTTATGCCGGGTGGTAAAAGTTTCTTTTTTGACGAAAGAAGGCACAGCCCTGCTGGATGCCTTTCTCTTCTATTCGCTCGGCTACTTGTATGTGGGTTGGTGGAGTTAAAACTTTCACAACCGAAATTGTTCCAAATAAAAGTGACAAATGTGGGATCAGGGTTGCATTTTCGTACAAGTTTTCCAATCGCTATAAGGTTTTTAATTGATCGATATACAATGGACAGAAGAGTGAACATATCCAACCTCTTAGGGGCAGAATCGCGGGATACAAAAATTCAATGTGAACATACAATATATATATAAATGTATTGCATTCTATATATCCAAAGAGAGCGTGCACTGCTTCTTTCTTAAGGGCAGATTGCAAAAAGAAGAGTAGAAAGTGCGGTGCACGTTTATGATACTCAGCCTCGCAAATTAACATATAAAATTTATCGTGGATGTGTGAATTAATCAAGGGCCTTGTGAAATATTTTAATAACTCTTTGATCAAGATTGCAAGACGCAGTTGTGGTAAGGAGTCATGATAAAGCTCTTGGTACGGTTTTATTGACTGCCTGCCGTGAACAGAAGAACTCACTTAGACTCGCTGACGAATTTCACTAATTTTGCCATCTACTAATTTTTATTGCAGCATTTACTGGCTTGGGTGTTGCAATAACGGACAGATAGACATAAGTGACTGATCAAGAACTTTATGGCTCATGATCTCCTTTGCGTAACTCCGGTTTTTACAAAAAGAAGACTGAAATCAATACGTCCTCTTCCAGGGCGGATGCATAAATTTTCAATCTTTTCTTTTTACTGGGGTGCAAGACAGTTGGTCAATTTGAGGAGTTTTCATATTGACCTCACTGACTATATCTCGGTGTGCACATACACTGAGTTTTCACCCAATAGTCACTAAATGTTTGAAGCCATTATAAGTGTGTTTGTAGATTATAGCCGTTCTCAACACCGTCTGCGACCGCCAAGGAAGAATATACATACAGCGGAGCCTTCTACGACACGAGCAATCCGTGTTGTACGGATGTTAATTTAAAATTTACTTTTTATTCTTAAAATCAGGCTGAAGACACTGCATGACAAGAATTCTTTCGGCCGCTCGACAATAAATACTTCTTTTCAGAAGAGGGAGAGAACTGTATAAAAATTTATCGATACACATTTTCTGTCTCATTCTATTGCGGTTTATGCGACCCTTTTTTAGCGCATTATACGCTATACTCCATACGGGCACGGTTGTAACTTGTTCGTCGTGTTATACGAATCCGTCCTCTATGAGTGCGTGTTATTGTGGAGCTTACTGTATTTCCAGTTGTATATTCCTACTTTTGCGGGCAATGAATTGACAATGGGACGAGTAAGCTAAGTTGAATCAACAGTTTACGCCCAGAAGGAATGCGTATACTTGATGGAAGAGGTATTCAGACGCCTGTTTCTCGAAGTTGTCCAAGCAAGCAACGAATGTAATACATACTCTTCATTGGTTAGATGTCCAGTTTTCAGATGTGTTTTTTAATTTGTGAACTGATTACTAATTTTAGGAGGCAATAAGACTCCAACATAAGAAAAAACGTTTGGAGCTCATGCGTGTAGAAAGAATTTCAAATTCGCAAACATTGTTTGTGCGGACAGACATTTCGAGCATTTGAAAAATTGAACCGTTTGTACGGGATGGGAAAGAAAAATATGTATGATGGCAGTCTGTTACAACTAAAAGTAAAAATAAAAGAAATAAAAATGTATATTTTTAAAATATTTTAGATATTGAATTTTTATTTTATTTTTTGTTTTTTGCTTTTTATTTTTATGAATAAACTGATTTTCGATAAATAAGTTTTTGTTTGATTGTTTGTTTTCCTTTGTTTTTTTTCTGAAATTTCATGTGTATGTTATTGAGTTAAACGTTGTTTTCTTTTTCTCTTTATTCTTTAATTTCAAAAATTTTTGAAATATTTTACACTTTTTCGCTTTTAGGTATGCCATAATAACTCTTTATTAAAAAGTTAATAAACTAACATCTGAAGAGTTTTCTTGTTTGTTTAATAGTTCATTATGTAGATTATGGGTAGATTTTTGTATAATTTTTATTTTCGTATTTTTTTTCTTTTACTTAAACTTAAACTTTAATTTCTTTACATTTGTTGCTTTTTTTAATAAATATTAATTTGGAGATTTTAGAAATCTGTTTGTATTGATATATATATTTTTAAAAAAAAATTTTAAATAAAAGTATTTAAATAAAAAAACAAATTCATTTTTTATATCTGTATTAAAAGCAAAAAAGAAAAAAAAAAAAACGTAAACAATATTTACAAAAAGTCCTTCAAGAGCAGCCAAAAATAGTTAAAAAAAAAGAAAAAACAAAATTAAATTTGAAAAGGTATTTGCAAAATAATATATGAAAACATTATTATAACTCCGTAGATATTTTTTCTGCTCCAATTACGTGTTAAAAAAAAGTCATTATTTCCTGTTATATTAAACGTAATACTCAAAAAAAGGATTTAAAATTGTTTGTTTTGTTTGTTTGTTTGACGTTTATTTAAACTCTTGTTTTTTGTTTTTTTTTTTTTTTTATATTTAATGATAATTACAATTAAAAGTATAAATTAAACTGGTGGGTTCTTGATTTGTGTGAAAAATGTGGTCACATTTTTTTTTTTCGTTTTTTCTTTGTAATAAATTATAAATAATTTGTTTTATTAAATCTAAAAAAAGAATTTTATTTAAAATAAAATTTTAAAAAATTATTGAAGAAAAAAAAAGTTTATGATTTAAGAAATACTTTCTAAAAAGTCTCTGACTTTTGTAAGCAAGAAGAGAATTTTGTTTATTAATTAAATTAGTACGAAACTTATTAAATTAATTTTGTATTAAATTATTTTAACAAAAACTTGTATAAAATAAATAATTTTTTTTTTCACTACTGAAATAACTTTTTTCATTGTTTTATAGAAACAAAAGTATTTATATATATATATATATATATGTATGTATATATATATATATATATGTATATATATTGTTTTAAAAGTAATAATAAAAAAAAAAAAAATTTATATAAATTTAAAGCTTTGGTTTCCATTTGTTTTATATTTTTAAACATTTAAAAAACTTTTTTCAACCTTTTTAATTCAAAAAAAAGTTGTTTTTACATTCTTTCAAAAGAAAAAAAATATTTGTTTTTGGGATCAATTAAATGAATAATTAATTACAGAATTTATATTTTTTCTTTTTTTTCTGCAAGAGTTTTCAACAAAACCATTGGCACATTTTATTTTGATTATAATAAAAAAGATTTTCAATTTATGTAAACTTACAAGAAAGAAGAAAAGATAAAAACTTTAATTTAAATTCCTTCCACGGAAAGATGATGTTAAAGAGCTTACCAGATCGATTTTGGAAGAAAAAAAATAACGAGTCTTTTTTTTTTTGCTCTGAAGCGGATCTTGGGTACTCAGAATTAAAAACAATTGTAGCATGAAGTGGTTCAAGAGGTCGATAGGATTCTAAGCTCGAAGTGTTGGGTCGATTAGTGCTATAATTTCGGGATTTTTAATGAAAATAATTGGAGACTGCAAAAGCATTTCCTCGATTTTCGTAGACAGCACGAGCACACGCGTTCGATTGTGCTAAAGGTTTTTTTCATTTTTATAAACATTTGATTATTTAAGAGTTACTTAAATGCCTCATGTGAATAATTATAAACTTTGAAAATATAGTCTACTACAATAAATTTCTACGCAGAATTAATATTGAATTGCAAAAGGAAGTGAAAATTTGTATTACGTTCTATAAATTGATAATAGCAAAAAAGTAAAAAGCGTATAGTGGGCTGCAAGCAACTATAAAACTAAAGTGGCTTGTGCCACTTAGGCGTTATATCGCAAGTAGGCGAAAACGTTGACCGATCCGAAGCATTTTCAATAGCGTTCGTGCTTTGGCCAAAACACGTCAGCGCAACAAATTTCATCAAAACCTCTCAAAAATTGCAGCCTATTAGTTGAGTACAAGAAACCAGGACGGACAGACATGCGATATAATAAAAGATGTGTCAATCTCAGGCCCTTCGGTAGTGGTGGTGCGTGATATAAAAGGCGTGGTACGGGATATAAAAAGGCGTCGTCGAATTAAAAAAAAAATGATGTAATTCAAGGTTTATTTGGATTGTATTCTTGCTCTTAGGGTAGTCAAAAATCGTCTAATCATTTTCGAAATGGTAATTAAAACATGAAAGATAATTGATATCATCTATGATAATATGAATAAAACTGCAAGGATTATTAGTAAGATTAAATGGTGGCAATTGAGTCGCAATTTATCATTTAAGAAAACCTAATGTATTCCCACATGTTCGCAGAAGGAATTTGCAATGTTTGCATCTTGTTTTTATTCCTCTACCCCGGTAAAAAACCATTCTTTCTTAGATTTCTGATAAGGGATTTTAAAAATAAAAGTTTGGAAGGCTGGAAATGAAAGAAAAAATACCTAACGATTGGACTTTGGGCTGAAGGTTAGGAGCACATCTTTTCAGATATTTTCCATTTAATATTAAAAAGCCGGATATGTATGTACGAGTGAACGTTCGAACGAACAAAGGTTGAACTGATCTCAACTATCCATATATTTTGCAAGAATGCGTAACTGCTGTGACCAAAAATACAGAGTCCTTAAGCGTTTTTTTTTTTTGTTTGCATAACGGAACCGGCGTATGTGGTAGTGTAGAGGAAATGCTAAAACCAGTATGCGTCCATACATTTGAGGCTACGCCTTCGCTCTAACAGGAAATGAGAAAATCCATATTCTTGCGCTACACCGGTCAGCCATAGTAGCAATCTGTTTAAAAAATTTGCGGTGGTAGTTGGAAAGTAGCTCAGTAAATACGGAAAAATTAGTAATAAAAGCTTAATGCAATTACAAGCCAGATAAATGCAACGAACAGACAGCTACGCTATGAAAACGTTTATTAACAGGAAAGGCGTTGTGAGGCCCAAAGGATCTTTCAAACTTGAGCGTATAGATTCAGGTCATTTTGACAGCATGTCTACCATGTCTCTAATTGTTAATTTGCCCTTTTTTAGCAGCACAAGTTCTTGACGGAGTGTTAATCGGTTAAGTTTCAAGGGAGTCCCTGTTTTCTTCTAACAGTTTATGTCAATTAAGTCGTTCGTTTCCGACATTTCCGGCATTTCCACCAAAACTTTTTTTTAACGTTTTCTACGCATTCGAAGCTGAAATTTCATTTTGAAGTTACGTTATATGCAGCCCTCTCGGTGATAGGTAAATATGAAAATGAAAGTACTTCTCCTTCTTCCCCAATAGGAAAGGTTCAATGTGAACATAAAGTTCTTTACCTAACCTTAAATGAAGTTGGCCGTTAGCTTGCTTGCAGATGTATACACATACATACTTATTTTTTGAGGCTCGCAGCTGTGCCGATTGACTACCGAAAGTGTTGACATGAAAAAAATTCGACGAGAGAAGCTAAGAAAAACAAAACTTTGCGTTTGGGTAAACTTGTGTGCTTTAAATCAAGTATTTTTTAAACGCAGTATTACATCTTGTGGTGAGGAACGGTTTCAATTGAATTTTCAATTAAAAAAAATTTTTTTATTTTCTTTATTTATATGTGGTAAGCAGAGCAGAAGTGCCTATGCTGTATATGCTTCTTTCATGTTTATGGATCCAAATCATTTCCTTATGAAGTGTTTTATTAACATTTTTTTATTATTATTATTATTATAATTTATATAGACAGAGAAATAGATTCAAAGACTAAAGTACTAGTGAGAACGTGAGAGATTTCAACCCGGGGCCATTGAGTTGTTAGTCGGCATCTTTTGCCTACCGGGCCACTGAGGTGTTCACGGAATCAAATCTCAAATACTGTACAGTTCTCTTTATTGATTCTTGTATTTCTTTATTAATAAAGCCGATGGTAGCTTTAGATACGGTAGTGTTTTAAGACTTTAATCTTTGAATTTATATCTCCGGCTTAATTAATTATAATAATAATAATATACATTTTTTTTTTTTAACAGAGAAGAAAATTAAATAAAAAAAAGCAAAGAAAATCATATTAAAGTAATAATAAAATAAATAAAAAAAATAAATAAATGAATGAAAAAAGTAAATAAAAGAAAAACAAAAAGAGATGAAAAAGACAAAATTTTCTATCTTTTCAATTGATTGATCAATTCTTTCAATGATTATCTTTTTGAGGTTATGTTCATAGGCTTTTTAGGCTACGATCGTGACTTTCCTCTTTGTATGGTTAAATAAATTTTCATTTCGAAACTCTTATTTCCTTCAAGCCTTAAGTTGCAATTGCTTAATTTATTCAAGTTTAAGCTAATACAGAGAGATGGTGAGAGAGCTTAAGCTTCTTTTCCTAATGGTATTTTTAGCTTCCTTTTTTCTTTTTTTCTTTTTTATATAGTTTTTAAATTAAAAACGGTTTTTTTTTTTTTTAGTTTTATAAACTCAAAATTGTTATGTTTGTTGGTTTTTCGATTTTTCATAATTTTTACAATTTCACAGTTCATGGCTAAGGTCTATATATAATATCGCATTGGGGTTTTTTTCTTGTTTTGTTATGTTTTTAAGTTTAATAGTTTTTACTTTTTTTCATTTTTTTCAAAATTTTCGTTTTAAAAACAAAATATTTTTTTAGGGAATTTTTGTACTTACATCTAAAGACACAAAAAGTTAATGATGCGCTAATTAAATAATTTTTGTTTATGGATATAATATAAAGCTTTTAAAAAAGCAAAGCTTTTAAAGTTTGCAAAATTTATTAAAAAAAAGAGTAAACAGAAAGAACTCCTTCGAAAAGATTATATAAGAATTGAGAAAAAAACAAAAAAACAAAAAAAAAAAACGCCTAAAGATAGAGAGTATTTTGCATTAAAAAAATATTGAAAATTTGTTTGCAAAATTATTATGCAGAGTGTGAAGTTGGTGTTGTCTTGAAAGCTGTACTGTGAAAGTTTTCCTCTTTTTTTTTTTTTTTGTTTGTATTAGTCTAATATTGGCTTTTTTTACGTGTGAAATAATGAAATTTGTGATTATTCCTTAATTATACATATTCCTGTTTGATTTCTATGTCATTGTTCGTTGTAGGCGTTTGTTTTTTGCTGGCTTTTGTTGCCAGCACAACCGTGGTAGTAGCAGTAGCAGTTGGCGTAGGCGGAACTGCTGGTAAAATTTTGGAAGCGGAATTCTTTATGACAGATTTTTTCTGTACGTAAGCTCCCCCATGCTGCCTCTTATCTTGATGGTTATTTGTGTTATCCTTATCATCGCCTTCGGCTTCGTTTTCTGATATAATATTGTTGTTATTATTACGGTGACGGTGATAATTTTTTTCCTCTCCTTCCTCTCTACTTTCTCTATTTTCGGTGTTGACTTCATCATTCATTTTGGCCAGAGCGTTAGAGGCACTCATTTGGGCTTTTTTCATTGAAGTCTCGTCACTACTGTTGCTGCTGTCGAAAAGTTGCCCAGCCGTAGCTGCTGAATCTGGAGATAACGGTGTGGTGGCCGTGGGCGGTTGTCCTATGCTCTGACAGTGTGGGGCTTGTACACGATTTGGAGAAATTGGTTCATCATTCTCATCTTCATCTTCGTCCTCATCTTCGTCGCGTTCCCCTTCGCTATGTTCTTTTTGACTGTTGTAATTTTGTGAGGCCTTGTCTTCTTCGCAACTTTCGGCACAATAATTGTGTCGATGATTCGAAATTTTGCGACGATTAGCTGATGATGGATGATCAGTCATGTCTTGGTCTTCCATTTCTTCTTGCTCGGAATCTGACGCACTAGCTTCGTTTTCTTCTATCGGTTTACGCGTGCTTTCTGCTTGATCTTTCCTTAGTGGCAGTTCTTGTATATTCGCCATTTCTTCATCTTCTTCAATATTTTCACTAACCTCCCGCTTTATACAGTTAAGTTGTACACTATTATGTTCCCTTTCCTTCGTTACGTTTTGTTGATAAAATTTTTCTTGTTGACAATTGTTTGTCTGGCAATATTCACGCTCCATCAACAGTTCACCATTCTGGTTTGAATGGTTAGTAATTCTTTTATTTGTTTCATTCGAAAGTATCTCGTACTTTCCAGGTTCACGGCGCTGTGATTTTTTCAGTGGAACTCGTAAGAGCATCTGTTCCTCACTGTTCTTAAGCACCTGTTTCGCAATTAAGCCGTTACCATGCGTGTGATTTAGCTGAAGTGAGTCCAGCTGACGTCGACAAACTTGCAAATCGTGATTAAGTTTACTAATCTGTTCATTTCGTAACTCAAGCAGCTCTTTGAGTTGTTGATTTTGAATACGATAGTGTTGATTTTCATTTAAAATTCTTTGCAACATATTTAGCAAACGTCCACGATCTTTGGGACGTGAATCTCTTAACGCTTCCGTGGCCAAGTCCCACGGTGTTAGGCTATTGCTACTATCAGGTTCGCCATCATTGACACTCTCATCATCCGTGTCGGTAGACAATTCGAATTCACTGTTTATCATAGCCGAGCGGCCGTTGGGTGGTGGATGTGCTGGAATTTGGTTTGCGTACGCATGCGATGAAGGGTGAAAATAAGATTTACTATGTTGAGCTGTTGTAGTCAGCGTAGCATTTGTGCTTAAATTAAGACCCGTATTACTGTTGCCGGAAGACTGTGTAGGTGAAGGCGATTGTTGCTGATTCTGTACGTTGTGGTGATGATGATGATGTTGCTGCTGATGCGGATGATGGGTGGGATGTGTTGTCAATGGTTGATGAGGCTGATGCTGATGCTGATGGTGGTAATGCTTTTGATTTTGTTTAAAATATTCATATTGCTGTTGTTGCTGCGATTGAAGAAGATGTTGATTTGGTGTTGTAGTAGTTGTAGGTGGGGGAGGCGTAGGAGATCTTAGTATATTGTTTTGATTGATTAAATTTTTGCTGATGCGTATACGTCCAGTCAATTCGTTGTGATTGTTATGATTAGCACCGTAGCTAATAGCTGCCGAAGAGGGCAATAATTTATTGTGGTGATTTACTGTTGCTATTATCGTTTGAGCGTTGCTGAGTTGAGGCTGTTGCTGTTGTTGAAGATGATTGGGTAACGGTGAGGTTGATGAGGTGATTTCATTAGATCCGCCGAACTCTTCGGGTGTACTGCGTGGATTACTGCAATTGGAATTGTTACAGCTCAAAGCAACGGTAGGCGATGGTGATTGCCGCATATATTGCTGCGGAGGCAATCCGACCACATGTTGGTTCCTTTGTGGCTGTGCGTGCTTTTGGTTGCTACTAGTGTGACCGTGGGCCTTCGGATGCAGGGCAGGTTGAGGTGGCGTTGATGAACAGGTCGACGATGACGACGAAGAAGCTGATGCATGACGTCTTGGATGTTGTTGATGTTGAATTGATGATGATTGACTACGATTTAAGGCTAAGGGTGAAATCATGGATATGGTAGCTTCCTCCCCAAGAGGATCTGCATGGCTTTGCCTTTCGTCACCATTTGTGTGACCCACAGGCGGGGAAATTGAGGACATTTCAGTGGGCGTTGGCGCCCTTTCCTGTTTTATTTGGATATCAGTGTCACAAACAACTACACTACCATGAGTAGTGTGGATAGCTTTCTGTTGTTGCAGCTGTTCGTGTTGGTGTTGCTGTAGATGCTTCCTCTGCAGTTCTCGTTCTCTTTCCAGTTCTCTTTCTCTCTCTCTTTCTCGTGAACGTTCACGCTCTATTTCTCGCGCTCGTTCTCGATCAATTCTTTCCCGTTCACGTTCGCGGAATTCGCGCTGCTCTTTTTCACGGTCTTGCGACAAAATGCTTTTACGAGGAGCCAAAGCGACATTCGGTTGATAGGTGCGTTCGAATCTTTCGCGATCGCTACTACGCACCACACGTTCCGGATTCTGCAATACTGGGGGCTCCTGGCTCAGGTACGGCAGTGTCGAAAGTGCTGCTGCCGTAACCGCATTGTAAGCATGTTGAAAAGTCTTAGGTTGTGGCCACGGCCGAAAGGCGGACATCTGATTGGCGGCTGCTGCTGCAACCCTTTGTTGTTGAGCGCAATGAGCGCTGTACATGAGCGACTGATAATGTTGATATTCAAGTTGGTATGCGAGAGCCTCATCGAGGCTTTTTGGTTTCTTTGTGGTTGGAATGTCAGGCTGTTCGTTACGATGCTTGACTACACTGGCTGGAAGAGGTTGATGAGGTGGAGGTGGTGGTAGACCGAGTGCTGGCACCAATATTGTACTTTCCAGGTGCATGTCAGCCTACAAAATAAAAAAACGATATTCTAATTAAGTTTACCAAGTATTTTGCAATGATTGTCGTCTTCGATCTAACAAGCTAAAGAAACCGCAATAAGCAAAAGTCTATGTAAACCAAATAACGTGTTTCAATTTTTTGATCGGAAAGTCGATGGATGTTTGAGCCTATATTTACAGCCTTAACTCCAACGTCAATTGCTATCTTATAAATTGTAAGTTCTACGTCCGGCTTAAAAGTACTTTAGAACCTTCATTTATATAAAATCAGTTTCTAAATATATAGCTAGGCTTGTCTGTCCGTCTGGCATGTACTCTTCTGCTCAGCCTGCAATTCGCAATTTTTGAGATGTTTTGATGAAATTTGACGCCCCGATGTGATTTGGCCCAAGGACGGGCACTGTTGAAAATTGTTCGTATCGTTTCACTTTTTCGATATATTGTTTTTACTTGTTTACGTTTGAATATGCATACAGGGAGTTTTTGAATGATTTTTAACTATTTGCGTCTCAAGAAATGGCAGAATAATATTTCGATGATTGGCTTTTGCAGACTTCTGCGTTTTTGTTTGCTTTTGTTAAGCTATCAAGCAGCACTTTTTATGGCTTAATTCAGATATGAATTCGCTCCGCTTTATCGTAAATGATCAAGGAAAGTGTTAAAATTTTCAATACATACGAGAAGTACAAGAAAATATGTATCGTACGAATTAATGTATTTCCAGCTTGATGAGCTGAACATTTAACGGTTTGATAAATAAATAAACGTTTTAAACATTTTTTCCCCCTCTCTTTAGCGCCAACATTATTAACTTAATTGATCGTTGAAATGAATGGTGTTAAATATTTGAAACTCTAATGCTTTCTATAACATTTTTTTAAAGCAATTTTTGTGCTTAAAATTAAAAGCTCAAGTATGTGTTTTTTGTTGTTTCTTGTTTTCGATGGAAGAGTTGGAACATAAATTTTCAATGAAAATTGTTAGAAAAGAACGTCCGTTGCGATTTGTGTTAACAAGCATACAGCGGAGCAATACTACTGATGTTTATGACTAGTGCAATGGTTGCCACCATTTACGAAAAGGAAAGAACGGCTTTTAATCGCTGACAATATTGGTTAAACGAATGGCGACACTGAGACGTTATGGTCCAAATTTACACGCGCGCTTGCTCACAATTATTGTCAATAAGCAAAGAACATGAAATGACGCTGATGACGACAAGAGAATGAAGCTGACGAGACTATATAGTAAGTAAAAGATACAACAAACGCACCACAACAATGTATTTAGATGCATGCATTCATTGGCATTTGAATTTTTGCAAGTAGACACGGTGACGTATAGAAAAAACCAAATCAAAGAACTAAATCGACCGACAAGCATGTATATAACTAAGGAAATTATGCAGGTTTGTATGCGCGCTTACACCGTTTAGCGAATAAGCACAACGGGAACATTATGCTGAGCCAAAAAAAACAGTCACAGCAAGATATCGTCGTACACAAACGACCCATTAAGAGACATAATCATAAAATATCAAGACACTGCTCATAAAAAGTGGTAACTGCAGTCACAGCAAACAACATTTAGCACATTAATGGTTGGCGGAGAAGAAACGGAGCGCACTGATGATGATATTCAAGATAATGATAATGACGATTATGATGATGATGATGATGATGATAATGATGATGATGGTTAAACGAGTATAAATGTATGTATAAGCACACATAGACATAAAATAATGTTGCATTTGCAACAATGTGCAAGAAAATCTTGCAGGCATGTCGCGTAAAAAGAGTCAAGGCTGACAAGATCTACTGGGGGCCATGCACATGCATACATTTGGTGCATACGTCTGTTTGTCCTTTACACATTCACGTACAGACAAGTAGTTAAAGTTGTTTTTTGCCTGTGTATATATATATATATATATCCACTTATTTGGGTTTTCTCCGTTTTTTTTTTTTTTTTTGGTGTCATTTTGTGTTACAGTCATTTTCTGGCAACACAGCAACCAACTGGCGATGAACATACCCGGCCAAAGAATGATGTTAACTAAAAATTTCATGAATCCGTTAGGTCATAAATACACATACACACGCATACATATACAAATATCATTGAGTATTAGAGAGCTGCGCCGCATTAAGATGGGTAAACGACTTCGTCAAAATCATTCAACTGTTACAAATAGTTTAGAAATATCGTTTCGAAAATCTCTATATATTATATATGAATGATTTGCATATGGAAGCAAGACGGGAAGCATTTATTTTAAGTGCATTAAAACGACTTTTTTTTAATATTGGGTGTGAAAATGTCAGACAAATCTGTTTTTATAGTCGTCAAAAAACAAGCAAGCACGTGCTTGCTCTCAATCAAGCTTACATCAATGATAGCTTGGCCG
Source organism: Glossina austeni (assembly GCA_000688735.1). NCBI lineage: Eukaryota > Metazoa > Arthropoda > Insecta > Diptera > Glossinidae > Glossina > Glossina austeni. The sequence goes on from KK502565.1 coordinate 499,720, forward strand.
ATTACATTTAATTGAGAAAGGGACTCTTGACCATCTGATTGATTACACGAAGAGTGGTACTGAGTTAGCAGTTTGCCGTGTAAAGATTCGCAAAATGTCCTTTAAATAAGAGAAATCCGTTCACACAGAAACAAATCTACTATTATTCCGATGCGTTCGGAAGGGAACGTCGCTATATATAATAGAACAGTACAGAGAATAATAATGATCGGGCAAGTTATTAAATATACATTTGATGAACACCAAAAAAGGTTATGTTTGAAAAATATTAACAAGCGGCAACTCTCGCAAGGCGTCCTTAATTTAAGGGACTCTGCGATAAGCAGCGTAATTGGTCCCGAATAGAAGAAATAAAAATCGTATAATCTACCTGGCTATAGCTAATGAAATGTGGGCAGATTTTAAAAATATTGATTTTTTTGCGATTGGCGAGTGAAAAATTTCAACTTCTCCTTTCGAATCACTTCCCGCTTCATATCTACTTAACAGTCGTCTCGGCGCGGCTTCGCTAACGTATTTTTATTTAAAAATGCTTCAAAGCAATCTAAACATTTTCTAAAGACCATTCAGGAGATTACAAAAGTTAGAAAGCGACTGGACACAGCCTATGTAACTTCCAATTAACCAGCAGAGACTTATTTGACACCGACAGGCCGTCTTTGCCAATCGCTTGGCAAGGATTTTGAAATTTCCAAGAAAAAATTTTTCTTAAATAGTGAACTCTCTAACCCATATTCGGCAAAGTTCAAAGCATCTATTAAACTCGTTAAAGCCGTAAATGACATCGCAAGATATTTATAATGACTCTGATTCCTTGAAAATGAGTTTTCATAAAGCTTGGATAAGCCGTATTCTGTAAAAAATCCATCAAATCTCGTGCCAAAAAAAATTGTTTTCTTGAGACTTAGTAAACAAAGGCAAGTCTTCGTGGCGGAAAGGGGACTTTAGCACGGTTCAGCCTTGTGGTGAATGTATAGTTGTTAGTCGGCAGCAGAGACATTCGTTACGTACAGATTGCGGGCCGTATCAATTTTCTAAATTTTCGTCTAATCAGCTACATGAGCGTTTATAGAATCATTACTAACCTCCTTTTCTTTTTGCTGCTTGCGGAGAAGAGGGCTTGCACAAAAGCCAGAGTTGCATCTCTTACCGTTATATAGTTTATTGTAATTTTAATCTTATCCCACAGACAGTTCGATGGACCGTGCGTTTATTTATATACGGCACTTGAAGTTGCATTTATTTGAGAGCAAGTCTTCATCATATACTTGTATCGATGAAAAACTATATTCATAGACACTTTGCTTCTGGAAAAATTTTATTCATTACTACTATTATTGTGCTATTGCAACTTTGCAATAAAAACGGGGCCTGTAGGTCTTTTAAAAATGATTTGCGATTGCTCTTATGAAAAAAATCGAAAATGTTTTACTTGGCATTACCAAGTTATCGAATGAGGGGGCGAAGGACTTACTGTAAATAAATTGGAAAAGTGATGAGAGTGGACAGAATAAAAACTCCCGCATTATTATTTTATATAAAATAAAGCAAACGAAGGGGTCCTCAAATTGCAATGTAAGGGAAATAGCGGCTGCATACGGGGTGCAAGAGGTCTTAGTTAGCATGATAGACGCTTATGGCTCTTCCCCTTAGTGTGCAAAGAAAAAATGGTGATCATCACCGGAATGAAATAGAAGATTCAAGCAGCTATGGGATAGCGAGGAATTTTGTTTTTTGAACTGTGATACTGATACTGTGCCAACTGAACATCGAGTGAAAATATTTATGGCTGGCGATGCAGGCGGAAATATCGTATACCCTAGCGAACAAAGAAGACGAGGCAAATATGACCTGATGGTTTTGCCTATTTGACAATCACATATATCTACAGATGGTAGGCCGCCCTAAGTGTCACATTTTGTTGCTAGTTTCAGTTTTTTTTCCCATCGAAAGTACAAAACGAGAAAATAAAAATGTTAATGAGTTGATCGTAATTGTGTTGAAGGAACTTTTTTAAAATCATTATATTTTACTATCACAACTTTGAAAACGTTTTTTTTTTAGTCACGACTTTCCGAATTCCCAAGATCTTGCGCAGCGCTTAAAAAAAAAAGTATAAAACTTCCAAAGTGAAGTAAGGACAGTACACACTGCAAACAGGAATATTCCATTAAAGAAGGGAGCACGAACTGCTTAAGCGTATTGGACTAGGCACGTACAAAGCATTTCAAAGTTTGCGGAATTTTGCAGGAATGAAGCCGGTGCTGTATCTTGATATCTTACTACCATAGGATAAGCAAATTTATTTAGCTCAGCTAAAAGAAAAAAAAGGTACTGTTTTATAGGTTATATACATAGTTTTTGTACCTTCGAAAGTTTAAAGAAAGATTTAAGTATGTCCGCCTGTCCGTCCGTCCGTCTGTGTAATGTCTGTTGTAAACATTCTCTTGGTCGCAAAAGTGAAGCTATCGGCTTCAAATTTTTCAGAAACATTTGACGTTCTTGCGCGCAGATTGGTATTGAAAATGGGACAAAATAAACTGAGAACACCTTCGTTTTTCAAAGGGAACGAAAAATGGGTTTTTTGCTCATTACTTATAAACTAAAATAAATAAATGTGCAACAATTTGAACGCTTATTCTATGGGCGATGCTGTAGCACTTGTGCGTAAAAATGGAAAAAATTGGCGCTCCTACTTAATATTATAGTATATCAAAATTTAATTATTTTTGCGATATCTGCATAACGCATAGAAACCATCTTCAAAAGCCCCATAAAGTATACAAATACAAATTCTTGGCCAGTCCATCTGTCTGCTCGCGCAGCTTTGTAGCATTTGTGGTAAACGCTCTCCCGTTAGCAAAAATGAAGATATCGCCGAAAAATTTGGAAAAGAAGGTAAAATTGACCTAAACTTTTGAAAGCACACGCCTACAACGCCACATGCCTATATGACAAAAACTTGCTTTGAAAATAGAAGAAATCAGCTGCGTCCACTGCATGTTATAGAGCATGAGAATTTTGTTCTTTTACTTCTTTTGTCTCTTCTAGGATAACGGTGATGGGTATAAAAGATTCGGTCCTGACCGAATTTAATTTTCTTACTTGGTTTTTTTCACTCACTCACTCAGAGGGTACTACCTATTCGCGTAAAACGTCGATGGTCAGAAAGAAGTGTGGCAAAGAGGAAGAAAGAAAGAAATGGGTGGATGGTGGCCGCAGTCTAGTGGAGGTGTGTCCAATCGATAAAGTGTTTACGTTTACCTATTGACAACTCACTGTAGCTACAACCAAAAGCCCGCTTGGCCTGACTACGCCTAAGAAGAAAATAATAGTTGCATTTCATAATTAGGGGGAAACATTCGATCAAAGCAATGACGAGACGAATCCCTTTTCGAAGGAAATCATGTTTGATTGATTTGATTTTTCTTCGTTTTAATGAGTAATAATGAAGTCAAATGGTTTCCCATGAATTAAAATAAAAAAGCATTTTTTTACATGATTTTCGCTTCGTGAAAAACATCAAGCCTGAAGCAAAAAAAAAAAAAAGAAAAAGAAAAGAAAACAAAACAAACATCTTGAAAATTGTACGCAGTTAAACGCGTTCGTATGCTGACAAGGAAGAAAAAATGAGGAAACTATGCAACACATTTGTAGCCTTTTTTATGGTAGCATAAACGAAAACAATTGAATCATTGCCACCTTCAATACCAACAACAATCAACAACAAGAACAACAAGAACAACAACAACAGTAACAACAGCGAGAAAACTCTTTTCAGTCATCTTAGAAAGAAAAAACAAAACATCTTAAGGTTGGATCAAGGTAAAGCAACTTCCACAACAAATCGATAAAAATCGTAATTGTGGAGGAAAAGCAAAAAAAAAAGTATAAAACAGCAGCAGCAATGACGATGTCATGGTCTAACTATAAAGTCTTACAAAAGTGCCTACACGTTTATAAATAAACAACACAAATAACAATAATAACAGCAACAACAATGTTGAGTTGTTGGTTACCAGATATTAATTTTGGTATTTTTACGTCTGCAACCAAACAGAAGATGACGACCACGAACGCTGATTATGATGATAGTAATGCAACCGTTGAGAACGCAGACAAGAAAGCAGTTAAGTTTGAAAAAGTCTGTACACAGAAGCAATTATAGCACAGCAAGTGTTGCGCTACCAACGCATTATCAACATTCACATTATCGTTATTGGCAGCTGATTTTCGTATACTTTAATATCTTTTCTCTTCGCAGCTAAATAAAACTGAGGCAAAAACAAGCGAGCAGTTAAGGCAAAAATTTACTGTTTTATAGGCTATACATACATACATACATACATAGTTTTTTGTTATTTTGAAAGTAAGTCGTACATTCTTCCATCCGAATCCGAACCACATCAAGTTGGTGATCGATTAGTTTATCTTTTTTTTTTTTTTTTTAAAATTTTATTTTCATGAAACACGACCGATCGTATAGCTATGTTTTAATGAACGGTTATAAATTACAATTGATGAGCTTTACTGTTTAAAAAGTTTTACAATCACATGGGTAAAGTCACGTTAACCGTTGGTTGCCTGCCTGCGCTTTCTGTCTGCGTCTGACACTGATCGCGTTAAACGCAGCACCTGAACCGCAACAAACATATTCGGCTTAACACACTTAGGAATTTGAGGATTTTTCAGGCTTCACTCAAAAGTCATCAATTTGCAATAGCGTGACATTTAATGCCTTCGTCGTCCGTTCTGCATACTAGCAGACGTCGTCTAACAGTAAAACTGGGTTCCGTATATGCGGTAATGCATTGATTGAAAAAGATTTTTATGTGTTTTGTGTGATTTGTTTTTAAAACCATATTTGTCGTTTTATCGATTTGATTGAGGCTGTCATAAATTTGCCAGAAAACAATTCCCTAAAGACTATTTATGCCATTCATGGTTATGTCAATAGAATGTGATGGCAGCAGCCGCAAATATGATACCGGGGGAAGGATACCTCAATTAAGTTGAGGAAATCGAAATTCAAATTTCATGCTCATTTTCCACATCCAGATTTTTGTTTGTGCTCGTGGAGTTCTTGCAAACATTTTTTTTTCAAATTGCATTGGATTTCTTCTCCATGTTATACGAACATAATCATAATTTTACCGTCATATACAAGCAAATACACATCTTATGTGAGACACTGTTATAGGGGAATCTACTGCATGTTCCAACGTTTTGATGAGTAAAAGAAATTAGAAGGACGATGAAACGAGTTTAGGGGGTTTTGCAATGTGTACCAAGGGAATGTGTATAAAGGGAAATGCTAGCGGGGATATGCGAGATCAAAAATGTACTTGAAGATATATTAGACTACAGCATAGTGATGGTAGAAAGAGTGGTTAAGTTGAAAATAATGCGCGATAATCATTAGCGCCAATCAGAAGTCCTCTTATTAATACCTAAGGTGCTGGTTATTGCAGCTCTTTCCATACAATTTTTTTTCATCGCAAGTCTCAAAAAGAATTTTAAGCGAGAGGTTTCTTCGTAGACGGGAAAATATATGAACAACTTACTGATATGGGAGTCGACCTTGTGTACAGCAAAACGCGATTAAGTAAAATTCACTTTGACGTTTTGTTAATTTCGGGCGTTTGTTTGAATATTTTGTTTGAATATTTTATCTCGATGTCTGAGCTATTTGTTAGTTTGCAATGTTTTTTTCATTAAGTAACATATTCTCAACCTCTGTGCCATTAACGTTCATTTCAGATGTTGCGAAAACAGAAAGATTTTCGAACATGTCTCCCTTCTCCAAACCCTCCAATCTTAACTTTTTAACTCTTATTATTTGTATTTGCTTATACTACTCAGTGTTGCATTTTTTTCCCCACAAAGTCTTTATATTTTATTTTATTATCTTTTTCCCTTGGTTCTTCTTTATTTATTCGGGTGTACAAATAAATTCTTTTCGTTTTTTGATAAAATTCAACCTTTCCTAAAATATACTTATTACAAGGATTAACAATCGAGATATGCGCCTTCATTATTTACCGTCTTTTGCCATTTACCGGGAAGCTTATGGAAGCTGCCTTCGCGACAGAAGATTGTCGGTTTGACCTCTGTGAAGCGCTGACCTACTAAATATGAATACGTCGATCACGAAAGAGGCTAGCTTCGAAGAATAAGCGAGATGGGGTAGTCTAAGCTGAAAATTATTTCCTCGATTGCTTTTGCTGGACACGGACGGACGTATGCGAATCTTATCGTCTCCAAGAGAAGAATTTTTTACTCGGACTCTCTCAAACCCCTTTCTAATTGTAGCCTGAGCTGCATTCTGTCACGTTTAGCTCATCTCAGCGCAAGGAATTTGTTTGTATAGGTTACCGTTTAAATGTGTCGATCAGTGATCAACGAGATCAGTCTTTAGTTGAATTAATTTTAATTACACCAATAAGTCAAGTTTAATCAATCACTTTGAACAGCTTTGAAATAATAAATCTATGCATAAATAATAATCCAAAATAGTTATTATCAAAAATAATTAGGTGAGTGATTAAATTTGGCAAAGCAATAAAAAAAGAAATACATTTTTATAGAAATTCCTATTGGGATTATTTCCTCATGCCGTGAACCCCACCTTAATTGTTAAATATTTCTTAGCGACATTAAGAACAAAGCATATAATCTTTTCTTTAGACTTTGTTCATGTACTCAATGGCAAGCAATAATGCTTTTGAAATCATGATCGTTTATTTGGAGGATAGAGTACAAAAACAACAACAATAACAACAAAAATATACTTCCATGTGTAGGCAATCATGAAGCTATGGATCATTATGTCATATATGGTCATCAAACAACATCATTATCAACAACATTGTAATCGGACGTACGGACGGACATATCATAATACGCCAACATTATGGCCAATGACATGTGTGTGTGTGCTGAGTTGTTAGCAAAGCCAAGTTCTGCTGTTCGTTCTCTTTTTAAAACCAAATATAAAAACTACAAAAGCAACGAAAAAACAAAAAAACGAAAAAAAAAAAAAAGCAAAATGAATAAAATAATAAAAAATCTATCCTTTTACACAGCTTTAAACAAGGTCTGCACAAATTGTTGTCAATAATGATAATGTTTGCTAATGATCATGTGAACCGACAAACGTTACTTGTAATTTACTACAAAGTATTAGAATCTCTTTCAAGCTTTTCCATTGCCTCGCATAGTGTATGTTCGGTTGGTCGCCCGTTTTGGTGTGCACTTGGCTTTTAACTATGGCCCGGCCAGCCAGTTAAACAGTTCTGTATAATTTTTGTAATATATGTTTACGATCGTATTGTATTGTATACTTTGATTAAGTGTTATGGTATTTGGCTACCATTCATCAGCATTTACTATTACTTTTTATTTATGATTTATCAGTGCATGAGCACATACATTTCTGTGTGTCTTTGCCTTTGAATACGTTAGGTCAGAAATCATAGTAGTATAGTTTCGATTAGAATTTCTTTAAAAAAAAAACAAAGCATTCTTTATTTCATATCACATTAAGCGGCTTATAAAAAGAAAAAAATTACATATTATACACACATATATATTATATATCGTTTATTACATTCTCTATATAATCTTTGATTAGGGAGATTAACTGGGCTAATGGAGAGAGAGTACAGAATGAAAAAGAATAACAAAAAAAAAGTTGGAGGAAAGTTGGCCGCATATTTCTTAATTGCGTTTATTAAAAACGACTTTTGCGCGAAAGAACACGAAACCAACGAAAGATGATAGTTTTGTACCTTCTCTTGTACATGTCGCTCGCAGAAAGTAGATTAATAACAATATGGCGCAAAATTAACGATTGGTCAAATTAGTTCTATATGTGTCTTAAACGTCATACTATGCAATTTTATTTTTAGATTCCCATCAGAATTGACATTTGTGCTTAGTATTGTTTGGCAAGCCATCAAGAAAAAATACATAGTTGCATAGCCTGTGAAAATTATTAAAATTTATTACAAAAATAATGAATCTATCTAGCGCAACTACGTTTCATGAATTATTTCTCAAATTTATGTTCAAAATAATCGAACTGCACAGATTGCTATTCGTAACGTAATTAAATTCAGGTCAAATGTAAGATTAAGTCAAAATGTAAAAATATTGATGCTGTGAAGCAAGATGTGTATAAAAATCGGAAATAATAGAATTTTCGTGGTCCGATTTAAAAGAGTTTTGGCTTCAACCTGATGCTGATCATCTATACATTTCGTGTCGCGATCAATTCGAGTGAAGAGATCAGTTCAAAATATTTCCACAAATGCCGATGTGAACTGGATACCATGAAGATAATGCGATATAGCCCCATGGGAGGTTTACTTCAATAAACCACAACTCAAGGGTATATTCGTCTTGTTGATGAGACAAGTGCAAATTCATAAATTCATATAAACACTTGGCTAAAATTTGGTGTCTCAGAACCGAATTTTTACAAAGATCGAAAGGCGGTTATTTGCATGAAATTATTTTGAAATATGACCCAATAGCTAAAACAAAAAGGGATTATAAATACCTATCACAAAAGATGGGGGTTATGTTCATTTTGTTACACTCACCACCGAAGGATGAGGATGTCAAAGCGTTGGCAACGCCTACAAGGAAGCATCAGAAATCCCACAAAGTATATATATTTTTGGTCAGCATCAAATCCTAAATCGATGTAACCACAGCCGTCTGTCCGTCTGTGTAATGTCAGTCGTAAACATATTCTTCGCCGCAGAACTGAAGATATCGACTTCAAATTTGGCAGAAGTAGTGCAAGTTGTAACACGAAGGTTGGCATTGAAAATGGGCCAAATCGGTCGAAGGACATGCCCACAGTGCTACGTAAACTGAGAATATCTCTGTTCTTGAAAGTGAATGAAAAATTGATTTTTGCTCATCACTCATAAGGTACAGCAAATAAATTATACAAAAATTTGAACGCATATTCTATGGGCGATGCTGTAGCATTTGTGCACGAAAATGTAAAAAATTGACCATGCCTACCCAATATTATGGTGGACCAAAATGTAATTATTTTTTCAATACCTTTATAACATGCAGAAACAAGCTTCAAAATCCCATCAAGAATACAAATTCTTGCCCAGTTACAACCCTTGAATGCATCTATGCATGTCCGCCTCTTCGTTTGCCCATCTGTCTGTTTGCGTGATTTTGTAGTGTTTGTGGCAAACATTTTCCCGTTAGCGAAAATGAAAATGTCGCCTAAAGGTTCGCAAGAGAATTTGGAATTAACCTAAAGTTTTTAAAGGATACGCCTACAACGCCCACATGCATCTACGACAAAAACTTTTGATTTCGAAATAGAAGAAATCAACTGCGCTCACTGCATATGCGTATTATAGAGCATAAGAATTTTGTTCAATTACTTCTTTTGTCTTTTTTCGGGGTAAACAGTGATGGATATAAAAAGTTTCGGACCCGAACGAATTTAATTTTTTTACTTGTTTTATGTCAAATTAAAAACATATTCATTTGCAGCTAGGTTCTGTACCGGTTGTGGGTGTGGCTCTGTGCTAATTGTGTACATGCTTTTTTCTTTTTCTTTTTCTTTTTCTTTTTTTTTCTTTTTTTTCCTTTTATTTGTTTTGATGTACTTATACTAAGTTTTTTTAATAATAATTAATTTAAGATTTACTTTAAGAGTCATTTGAACTCGACTGTTGTTTGTTTTAGTTGAGTTTCTGTATAAGTGGAATAAATAAATAAATAAAATAAATAAATAAAATAAAATAAATATTACTTCATCATCCTTTACCATTTTTTTTTTAATGTTGAACACAGGGAATACGCGCTTGGATAAAATATTGATTCCCTTCTACGCATCAAAATAACGTGAAGAGTGAAATAAAGCGGACTAATGCCGACAAGTGCGCAAAAGTCGGGGGTGAGATTATGCCCACTTTCTTGGCCTCGTCTTCGTTGCATACGTTGAGAAACTTGGGGTAATAAGACAAAGTCACATAGTTCAATGTTATTAGATCGGTCTAGTATTAAAATCAAGAAGAAGAAGAAGTCCGCATTTCCATTTGCCGCCACCAGCTCATTCATACAGCACTACGCAGATAAAAACTCTATGAATTGTGGAAGCAGTTTGAACAGCTTGGTAAAATGATTTTGAAAGGTCCAAAACAAGACCTTGGGAAACAGCCTCGATTTACCGAACCAAAAATGAAATAAAATATAATTCTGTCGCAAAAAATGTGTTTTTGTTGTTATAAAATTTAGTTGACCTACAGCACATATATATATGTCTATGTTACATATGTCCACACCTGCATCTATATTATATTCATTATAGGATATGGACTATATATATAGTGGATTTCTTTTTGACTTCGACATAGGCTAGAGGAGACCATTGCTCCACCTTATAAAGTTATGTTTTCGATTTGATTATATTGATATGGAATAGTCATTTTCAATGGGGCGCCTTGGCATAGGCAATGGAAAGCTCATATTAAAACATTTCCGTGTGACCGTACAACTGAAGTAAAACTCGTTTCAAATATTTACAAGGGACGTCGAAAAGATTAGTAAAAAAAAACCATTTTTTGATCGAAATGATAATACCTCCGGCGGATATACCTCTAATGAGCAAACACTTGAGTATTTGTGTAAATATTAACATGTTTTGTCTATTTTGAGCTGCCCATATAGCGATATTTGTGAAAACATATTCCGATGGATTTCCTTATACGTCTAAGTCGCTTGTGCTGGAAATAAAAATATATTGCACTGGTTTTCGTTAAACCCTTCAGGGTTAATGCTACTAGAAGTTTTTTAAAAAAATACCTTTTTTTTGGTTTGTTTGTTTGTTGGACGCTTTGAATTTTCTCCAATACATGTGGAAAAAATGCATTCTCAGAATATTTTTTCTTTGAAATTTTATGCTTTTTCCAGAAGACACTACCTACGTACTATGAGGGCCTCCTAAGAAGTGACAGGTTAATGATTTACCAGTTGATATGTAGTTTCATTAAAGCACTCACAGATCTCTTTAGAAAGTGTTTCGGTTTATTTGAAACCTTTTCCGAACAAAAATATGTTATCGTAGCTTTAGTGAGAAATCGTTAGCATAGAAATGAGACAGAGAGAAGGGTGTGAAGTTATAATTAAATATAACTAGCAAAGACACAAACCAAATTTTTTTTACAGAGCTCTGTTAAGCTCTTAACATGGTTTGCCCACAGTGACCTTATCTTATATGTTAGCCTGTATTATGTTAAGTATGGCAATTTTCAAAGTCCCATTAAAAAATTCTCCGAGCAAAACTGAATATAACCTGCGCATCGTTGGAAAGGCTATTAATAGAGGATGCATGCTGTGCCAGTTTCATTTTTTCACAGAGCATGGTTTGCCCACAGTAGCTAAGCAAACTTTCGCTAAATCAGCTTTATTTATGACATAGTGTAAAAATACTGAGATTACAAATATTAACTAATTTACATAAATACATGTTTTGTTTATTATATTTTGTAAAAAAAAATTTCCAAAAGTTGTATTTTAACTGAATTTTGACTTAAATTCCTCCGAGACTTCGTTTTATAGCATTCTGTTAAGAGCTTAACAGAGCTCTGTAAAAAAAAATTGGTTTGTGTCTTTGCTAGTTATATTTAAATATAACTTCACACCCTTGACAGAGAGCGAATCGCAAGCTTTTGCTAAGAAATTGAAAATTTGGAATGGAGTTTTCGATGTTAGTTATAAAGCTGACCATTGAATTATTAATTTTGTTGTCGCTTTCTCCCCATCATTTCGAAACACGTAAGGAGTGAGACTTGCCTGTCTATCTTTAGCAGACGGAAACTAAAAGGGGCATTATCGACCTTAAAATTATCGAGGAAAAAGAATGAAGAGAATGAAGGAAGAATATTTGAGCAGATAAAGGCGTTTTTATGGTCGCAAGGCTAAGGTTAAAAGTTAATAACAAATTTATTGTAGTACTGCATGTCGATAATACGTTTTTGAACTTGAGACGCGTTTAGTTCTGAAAGGGAAGCATCATAACTTCAACAATTTTCATTTTTTTCATTCCTTACAATTCCTTACAGCGTCTTTAAAACAACATTCTGCAGTGAAAGACGTAGGATTTTTCCGACAAATTAATTCAAACACTTTTTATTAACAAAAGAGCGCCTTTTCGTCGTTCGAAAACTGAAATTTTTCATTCAAATACGCGCCAATCGTACAGGAATTGGTATTTTTAAAATTCGCTATGCACTTCACTCGACATAAGAAAGTAAATTAAATGAATTTTCTTTCTTTTTTTTTTTTTTAATTGGAATTTTTACCAGTTATGTTGCGTCCCGCAGGATTTCTTAAATTACTAGTGCCTTCGGAGAATGGCTCCGAGCTTGCCATTTCATAATGTTTCCTATTAATACGAATTATTTTTTAATATTTCATATACTGTACACTAGCAACCTCAAGCAATGTTATTATTACTACGCTACCTTTCCGCGCATTTAAAAAAGCTGTGAAAAGAACCCCTTTTGCTAAGTTGTTATAGAGGTGTTACCGCTTAAATAGTTTTTGTTTTTCGTAAAAAAATGTAGTAAAAGTGTTAAGCAATAATAAAAATTGATGTAAGTTTTTCTTTGAAAACACTTAACATATTTAAGTATTTATTTATGTTTGTTTTGAAGAAGAGTAAGAACAACAGATGAGAGTAAGAGTATTTTTTTCGTAATTATCTTTGCACATGAGCTTGTCCTCTTTACTTAGCACTGAACGTTATACGCTGCAAGCTGAAGATTTTTTTTTTTTTTTGCTAAAATCCAGGCAACGTGTGCAATGTGTATGACAGACATTTAAAGATGATATGTGATGTGCAAGTGTATAAGACAAGCTCGTAATATTTCCACCAATCGCTGAAATCTTACTTACATAATACATGGTATGTGTTTTAATTCCTTCAATTGTGTATGTGTGGAAGTTTGCTGCAAATGATGTTTGCAGTTACAGCTAGATGTGCATATATAATGTAAACAAATGAAAATGAAAATCTGAAGTCGTTCTAAGCATTCTAAGGTCTTTACATGTCCGTTCCGCAATCGTAAAGTCCACAGGATTATAGCGCATAAGAACAAGTGCGAAAGCGGTTCGCCAACTTTGATTAAGTACTGGCGGAATATTGAAAGTATAATATGAATGTCGACTAAATTTCCCAAACCGCTGCTACTTCTACGATTAACAAAATCACTCAGCGTTTCTCATGCGTGTTCATCAAAAGAGGCGCGCATCCGAAATTCGTCGTAGAACGAGCGCTTGCTTATACCTGCTCTTCTTATCTGCTCTTCTTTACATGTTTTTCTTTTTCTTTTTCATGGAGAGAAAAGTGTTCGCAAATATTTTCAAGTTTAATTTTAATCACAATTAGGGAAGAGATTTCAATTAGTTTTCACAATATTTACCGGCCAAAGTCAATGACTTAATGCTAGTGGGTATCTGTAATGTAACTAAATACATACATACAAATGTATCGTTACACGAGTTTGCGTATGTATTTGTTTTTTTAAATTTGGTAACTATGTATAAGCGCAGTCACTGAACTCCAGGCAAAATAATTAAAACACACTAGAGGTTGTAATGTTTTCGTTAATTTGTGTGCATGCGTTAACTTTAGTCATTGATTGTTGTGCTTTTACCTCATTTTGTGTTTTAGTAAATGATTATTTTGCTACCCTTGATTGCTTTGTCTGTTTATTTTTCGATAGATTTGAAATTAATCGAAAATTGGCGAGTTAGCCGATAAGCAAAAGATCTAAATGTGTGGGGGTTCGACATTAACACGATTGTATAAATGACGTAGTGTGTGTAATATATTATTAGTTTTCCTCTGTCCCCACCGACAAATTTAAATTCTTACTAGCCATCGCCCAAGGACGAAGTCGCTAAAAAAGCATTTTGATCAACAGATGTTTAGAGGCGACCGACTAAATGTGCCGTTGGAACATTCTTATTTTTATCAAATTTATCAAAGCTCTTTGAAGGAATTCTTATTTGCTCCTACAATGTCTGCAATGATTTCGCCAGAAGGTTGAATGATTTATTTCCAACCACAGCTGCATAGTTCGTGATGAACGTACATAAAGAAGTCGGTGTTGCTCTTGCCTTGGCTGAATAGGGTTAAGCAAAGGATAGGTTCTCAGTGGGACATTCATGTCTTGGAAAAACTCCAACGAACACTGCTTTCTAATTTTTTACAATAAATGTCGACTTTTCCCATATGTGTCAGGAAGAAATTTTTCTTCTTTAAAACGATTTTTTTTCCCTTTTTAATTGACATTTCTAGGAATGGTAGGCTTTGGTTCCTTCTTTCTTATCAACTTGCTAAAGCAAACAATTTTGTAAAGTAATGAATGTCCATTATTGGTTAATGTTTGACATTCTGCGAATGCCCTGGAAGTTCTTTCGCTTACCATTCCGCAAATGAAAGAACAGGCCGACGGAAGACAAAAAGTGTCGGTTTTTTGTTCAATAAATTCCTCTTTTAACGACGTTCTGTTTAAAAATGGAATTAAAGGAAATGTTATTATTTTACTTCTTTCGCTACCCATTCCAACAAACTTAGATCCTTTAGAAATATGAGTTACTTAAATGAAAACTTAAAAGCCCGTATTCTTATAATTTTAATATGTTGTTATATCCACTTGCAGTACAAGGATATATTAACGTTATGCTTATAAGTTTATCTTATCTGCCCGTCTTCTTTACTTGTGTCCAGCAAATTTTGAGATATTTCGATGAAATGTGGTACACCCAAGTATTTTGGCCCAAGAACGAACGCTATTGCAAAAAGCTTCAGATCGGACATCTTTTCCGAGTACTTTCCTCGTACCGCCTTAGCTTGAAAAGTCGTTATATACATAACTATAGGGTGGTTTAGGGTATTTAAAGATAGACTGTGTCCCACTACCGCGTTTTTGATTATCAATGTAACTTTAACTTTCATACGCAGCGTGGAAACACAAGATGAAAAATAAAACATTCTTGGATTTTGTTATCAGCTAAAAAAACAAATAAGAACATTATCTGGGTCTAGGTCGATTTAATCATCCCTCAAATCCGTCTAATCATTCGTCACAAAAAAAACCAAACCTTTTGATACGAGACCTTCTACGGGAGCGGACCCAGAACTTGAATATGACCCCACCTTTTCTCATGGGGTACGAAAAATAAGTTTATGCTGGCATAGGAGGGCTTACTTTTCATGAAAATCTCCACATATAAGATGGTAATGGCAAAAATAGTCGGACTCAACTCTTTCTCAATTGCGGTAATCCTTCATACCCCCGCCCCTTCAGTGTACCAAATTTCGTCAAAATATTTAAAAAAATTACTATCTTTAGGTTGAACACAAAAACACGTGGGCAGACGTACATGAAGACGAGCTTAAAACGATTCGGAAAATGCTTTTAAATTGATCGGTACAATAAACAGCGGGTCTATTTTGACCCCACCTGCCTGTTACATATATTTGCAGAAAGCTAATGAGCATCCGTTTAGCTTAACGCAAAAATAAATTCTTATCAGCTTTTTTAAAAGACGCCGATACTCGTCTGTGAGCAGCTGTCCGGAATAATATTTACAGCACTTAGTAGCACTGTTATGTAAGCTTTAAAACCATTTACACCAATAAATTTAAAATTAATGACACAGCAAAGAGTGCTTTGACTATTGAAAATGATTGAATTCGCGCCTAAAAGCGAGCATTTGCTGCATGCGTCAATTTCTGAGTAAAAACAAAATCAGCAGAGCGTCAACGTTCTTTGTAGAAGTTTGTGTTGAACATGCTTCATGGAAGCTAGTTTCGATAGTTTGAAAGTGATAACTCCGATAGATAGGAGAAACTCCATCATGGAGTAGCTAAATAATCTGAAGGCATAAGAATTTATGGGTGGGTTGTAGGACAATCTTTAACACGGACAGCAATATCGTGGTGGTAAGCATTCTCGCGTTAGCGAAAATGAAAATATCGCCTACAAATTTGCAAAAGAAATTGGAATTAGTTTTCAAAGGAAAGGGCCTCCAACGCCTACATGCGTCTACGACAAAAACACTTTTTATTTGAAAACAGGAGAAATCAACTGCGTCCACTTTATATTACAGGGCATGAGAATATTGTTCATTTACTTCTTTTGTCTTTTTTTGGAGGTAAAGGGTGATAGGTACAAAAGATTCGGACACGAACGAATTTAATTTTTACTTTACTTTTACTTTAATCTTATTTTGTTCAATTATTTATGAAAGGAAAGGGTATTCCACTACACAAGTTATGAGAAGTGAATATCTAC
>KK502565.1:516325-535910 GCA_000688735.1 Glossina austeni
GTTTTTCTTTCTTTTTTTTTTTTTTTTTTTTTTTTGAAGCAACTCTTTACATAGGAGAAGCTGAAAGGATAACTTAAAAGAACGAAGGTAACTGGTAACTATAGCAAGTCCCATTACAGTAAAGTAATCTGTCATAACGCGACTGTTCTGACTGGTTATTGAAATGTGAAAAGTAGGCAACGTACGTGAACGTACTAAGGTAAGTTAGTGCATCAAGTGTTTTATGAAAATTCAAGGGTAAAAGCTGTTGTAAAGCATTAAAGCAAATACACGTAATAATGCAAAGAAACAAAAAAAAAAAAAAAAAAAAACGAGAAGAAAAATTCTAACGATTATTGTGTTGATGAAGTGCTATATATAGAGATGTTCATGTATATACATCATGCATGGCCTCCCCCCCTCACCCCCTTGCAGCATAGCAAAAAGGCAAGAGAAAAAGAAAATTCCGCTATGCTAAGTGTAAGCATAAGTATTAATTGCACGTTTTTTAACGATGATGTTTTGTTTTATCACTTTTTTCGCTCTCTACGCCTGCGTTAGTATAAGTAGTTAGGGTTGAATAAAATGTGCAAGGGTTTACTCTGCCAGGCCGCACCACGGAATGCCTGACTGCCTGACTGCCTGACTGCCTGCTGCGTAGTATGTTTCATAAAAACAATTTCCCCAATGAGTGTGGAGCGTTACAATTGTTGTTAGTATAATGAGCAGTACATGTTGATGTAGTTGATGATGGTTATGAATTCATAATAAAGTTGAATATGTTCAGGAGGATTGAGTGCCGGAGAAAGGAAAAGCACAGAAAAATTCTGCATTGTTTTTTTTTTTTTTTTTTTTTTGTCTATTAAAGTATTAAACTTGACTTTCGGTTCGTTGGCGTTTCCTTCAATTTTTTTTTTTTTTTTTTTCAAAAAACAAATGCAGGCCTAAGCTTTTTAGAACCATACCCCCACTCTCTAATCATCATTATTATTGTTGGGTTTTGTTGTTTGTTTTAGTTTTGTAACAAGAATTTTTTTGTGGATTGCATTTAATATAATTAAAAATTCGGTTTCCTAATGGTAGGCCTAAAAAACATACTCACTGCAAGGCCTTCAAAAAAAAGTTAGATTCTCCTTAGAGACAATCTAATACTAGAGTGACTATTAAGCTCAAGAATCACAAAAAAGTTTTTTTATGCGCTTTAAAGCTTTAAATGCGTAAATGTGACAACATTTTATGAGTTCATAGTTAGAAAATTTACCAATGAAATAACGAGCCTTGTGACGGGTATACTTGTTGTAACCAAAGGAAGGATGGACTCGAATTTAATGAGCAAGCCGCATAGGCGAGTACTTCCCAGAACTAGACTATAATTCGCAAGTGTGGGCGGGAGCCTCCAAACCTTGCCTGGTGATCTTCTAGCGCATACAACGAAAGGCTCAGGGGCTCATGAACGACGGCGGTGTGTCTATCACTCTTGACATCCTCGAGTGTCGCCGTAATGTGGGCTCTATAGTGCTTATAGTACATCCGTATGAGTATGTGTAGTGCCTGTAGGAACATCCAGGGCAAGTCTTCTACAGATACAATAGAGTTTTATCCACCAATTAAGTCCTATAACAGGATCACAAGGCTTTCTCAGCGTTCCCATCCACTGCTCGCCTTGCAATTCCCTATATATCGTACGACGCATTACCGCAACTTGTCACTGTTTAAACCGTCTTTGCAACAATCTATCAGCAGTGATCTTTCCCACCGTGTATGAGGTTTACCCATGTCAAACATACCCAACCAACTCTCTCTCTTTGCATCCCTCTCTACCTACAACCGTTTCCGACCACGACCGTGCCCTGCCTGAGTGGTCATACACACAAAAAAAAAAGTTGATTGTTTTGAACACATCGCGAATTGAGTTCGCTGTACGGATGGATAGATGGATGGATGTCATATAAAACAATGGCTTTGCTCTACCCCTGAATTGTTACGCTAGGGACTTTCAAAAGAGATTCAGTTTTAATCTTCACGATACGATCAAAAAAAATCCTTGCCTCTGTATCGTTCGGGCAACGAAAGAAAGCTGTCGGCGAATGCTCTTCATTTGGCACAAAAGTCGACGTTTTCGTCTGCATTACTATATGTACGGTATTACGAAAACTTATTGTTGCCAGATGTCTAAGCTATAAACAAGAACACAACTTCAGACATGCATGTGTGTACGGCATATGATGTTAGAGCCATCAGTGGCAAATTCCGGTTTCTTATTTACATATCTACTCTTACAAACGTAAGTAGGGTAACACGCAATGGATTAGCTTCTGCTTGTCTGCGTTGATAATTTATATAAACAAGCGAGAAAAAGATGGATAAATAAAAATGCATTCAATCTTAATAAAAAAGTAATGTAATTATTTTTATACTAAAATCGATCACTACGGATGTTGACGTTGTAATTTTAGCCATAACGCTTCATTTGAAATGCGCACTTCAATAACTCTATAGATTGAAAACTTTAAAACAATATTCTTAAGATTATGAAGAGAAAAAGCTCGCAACTTACTCTACATCTTACTAACATCTACAAATCTTTTCTAGACGTTTGCAGTATCAGGTTAATTCATCACATAAATAAATGTAATCTTGTATGACTGACCAAAAAAGAAAAAAAAAACAAGCAAACACACTATAATGGGGCATAGTCCACCATTAAATATCCTACTTTAACACCCTACAACGACTTCCCAAAATTAGGCCTTATATGGGGAAGTGGTCGAAAATTGATCTGATCCGTATTGTTGACAATAGCGTTTGTCCTTCGGCCTTCTATACGTCTATACGTCTGTATACGAAAATATCTCCCAAATTGCGGCCTGTAGGTTGAATACAAGAAAGCGAGACGGACAAACGGACAGACAAACTTAGAGACTTAGACAGACAGACTTAGAGACAAACTTAGACAGACAAACGATCGAGAAAACGACCGGTAAAATAAAAGATGGGGTTCACCTCATGTCCTTCTGGCCGCTCCATACATCCATACGTACAAAATTACATCGTATATCCTTGTACCACAAGTATATAAAGAAAGCGATAAAGTGGTATAAAAGAAAAGGTAAAACAATTTTAACAGATAATAATATATTAGTTAAAGATCCATACAGCACTATACCAGGGAGAGGTATTTTACTAGCGAATAAATAATTTTCATATGATCGGTTTTCTCCTCACAAGATGGTCTTCAAAATTGCAATTAATCGATTTAATAGCCACAATTAAAAAGAGAGAGAGAAAAAGCAAGGAGGAGAACAAGGGAGACAAACAAATAATAATATGACTGTTTAAGCCGCTGTATGACTTGCACGTATATTTGTAAGTCAAAGAGTGAAGAAAGATGGGAAATTAAATTTAGATTTGGATGACGGACCATTTTGAAAATAACTACAATCACAAACGCAACAGTAACAGGATAAGTATGGAAACTAAAAACGAAAAAAAAAACACAAAAAAACAAATGGCAGTTATTAGCATTGTCTAGTTCCAATTGCCAGTAAACAGATATATAGGCGCATATGACTGCGACTTCGCCAGCAACAAGATTCTATTGCCCAGAGGCTGTGGAGAAGAAAATGCTTGTAGTAGCCGTCATTCTTGTTATTGTTGCAAGTGGTCAATTTTTTAAATGCAATTTTTTTTTGTAACCGTACATACATATATACATATCTATATATATATATATATATATATATGTATAACTTATGATATATATGATGTGATATGATAAATATAAAAACGCAGGCAGACCCACAGGTAGACATTAGTTATTTGTTTGCTGGTATCTGTCTACCCAGCCTTGAATGAATGGTAAATGATAGAGAGAAGGTACCACAGCTAGCTCAGAGTACACTTCCTCGTTGCTATTTACAGTAAAAGTAATTTATCAAAACTGCTAATGTCTGCAAAAAAAGGATAAAAAAAGAACAAGACTGCATGGCATAGAGTCTAGATTTTTGTTTATGACAAAAAAAAAAAAAAAATACTGTTAAGTGCTCTTCTGTATATATTCACACAGACGAAGTCATAAACTAGATCTATGATTTTCAGCCCCCGGCACATAACACACATATATACATAAATTAGTTGTCGTGCGATAAGTACCATAAGTAAAGTAACAGTAGTTGAAAATTCAGATAGAAATCTTCGAAGTATATTCGCAAATACATATTTATCCGTTACATGGCTTAAGCCGGCATCAAGACACACTAAGTTGCCTGCTAAGCATGCTTTTCGACAGAACTGTTTGTTACACACTTCAGCAAAGCGGCGATTGGACTTTTGTAGCCATATTTCCGCTTTCTTTGGTCAAAGTCGCGGATCCGTTCATCCGTTCGTCTATCCTTCTGTTCTGCTTTTGCACGCTTTGCGCGTGTATTCGTCGAAGTTGTCGACTTATTGCCTCTATCGTTTTTCTTCTGGTACGGCTGTTCGGTTACTAATGAAATTATTGCTGTCATAAATATTAAGACAGGATAATACGCTGAAAATCGATTCATATATTTTTGCTTGAATTGTGGGAAAAAGTTATTCTTTTCAAATAACGCTTTCGTTCGAAAGGTAGAAAATGTTTTGATATGTGTTTGTAAGTATTTATCAAGAACGTGCAGACTTCCCCGCTAAAAATTGCAAAAGTTTCTCTTATTCGGATGAAGGGTGCACAAAGTTCATTGTAAAGTGGTGGAAATGTAATTTTTTTAATGGTTTTAATATACGTTTTAACTTTTTTCTAAATGTTACGCTGTTATTGTTACATTTCGTTGATTATTTATGGGTATATTATATGAGGCTGATATCTAAGAAGAAAGGATTTTGAAATGTCATTAAACCACTAGAAACAATCATGTGGTTAGCTTTGGATATACATTCATACTCTACGGCAAAAATGTAAATCGTTCAGGTTTGTCTTTTTTTCCATTTACTTTGAACACGAAACCACTCACTTTCACGTGAAGTTTCGTAGGCAAATTGCTTTTCGACTTTTAACAAAAAATGGCCAGATGAACCGAGTTGGCCGATCTGACTTAAGATGATCTCGCGTTAACCCGAAATGTGCGTGTAATTTGTGAGGCCTCTTCGCAGCGGTGCATTTATGAGAGTATAAAAAAAATGACAAAAAGACTCTGCTTTGATTACTGGTACGTTATTTTGCATATTTTAGGGGGCAAAAATTAAACATTTCTTGCTATGCTTTACCTATGCCATAGTAAAATTGTCCTACAATAGCACGTTTTTGTAGGAAACAGAGCACTTGTCGAGAGCCCGCAAAACGTTACCTACACAATTATTTCTGTGTGGGTTATACACAAATTTTCATTTTACTACTAACCGCAACAGCAAGTTATTCATCAACGCTCTTGTTATTAGATTTTGACAAAATTTCATGACTTCAATTCGAATGAATATGGAAAGCAGAAAGCGGGACCACATTATGCCACCTCTCTTGTTATGGGTTTTGTCGTGGCGGACAGCATTATATCGATTAGTTTCTCATTATGAGATATAAACCACATTTCGGTTATATATACACAACACAGATTGCTGCTACGGACAAGAAATGATTGAAGTAATCAATTTTAGGTTTGTTAAAGCTGTGCGCAAAGTTACTCTGACATCTTAGCACACGCAGTATGTAAGTTACGATTAATCATTTCATATACATTTGATTTCAACTAATTTCAACTCATTAATATAATCACAGCAAGATTTACTCAATGTCGGGATATTTATATAAAAACTTAGCCGCCGCTTCTGATTGCACCTGAAACCATTTATGTACTTAAAAATGTATTCCTTATCGTCTTCTCTCGATTTTTGATTGCCAAGGCAATTAGAAAACATATAGCATAACGAATTCTCTGCACTCTCTGCTCTTATAAAATCCACTCTCTGATATATCGCACATTTGTCCCAGTCAATCAATACATTGCTCACTTTCCCCAAGTATTTATGGACACGGTACGTTTGACTTTCTACAACATGCCGCGTTTGTCCACGTTTAGTCACCCCTGTGACTGATTGTGGTAAACCAATCTTGCCTTTAGCATAAATATCTTCTTCCTTAGGTGCAACAAATACCTCTCGTCTCCTTGCAATTAAAGTGAAGATACAATTTTTTTTTTATAAGAATTGTACCCCGAATTACTAAAACAATAGAATCCCCCATCGTTTCTAATTTTTTGGCTGTAACAAGTATCAAGCCGCACAAGTCCTTGCAATACCAAGATAAGGAACGAAGCCGTAGTTCGCAGCTCGCAGCTCGCAGTTTTCCGTTCCTAGTTTTCATGCTTGAATCTCTTTATGCTTTGCCACTATATTTTCAATGGTGCTTCAGGTAATTTCTAGCGATATCTTGTTTGCTTCGGACATTTGAAATCCGTATAGTTTTTGGATTTCAGCATTGCTCTGCCACCTTTACTTTCCCTGCGTATAGTTTTGGTAATTGAAACTACATCTAAGTTAATGACGTGAAGCTCTGCAATTTCTATACAGATACTCTGCTTTGTTTCCCAACATTTTTTCACTTTCCCGACACTTCATAGAATCTTTCATTTAAAGTCTTGTTTTCATCAATTAAGAAACTCAACTTTGTCCAATTCTTCAACACACATTTCTTTGCACGCTGACAACTCATTCATCTTTTCAATCATTGGCATTGTGTCCGTATGCTTTTTGCGTTTGTCGAAGAGGTTTTAGCTTTGAGTGAGTTCCGTCTTTAAACTCTTGTATCATGTTTCTGAGTTGCGGCTCACTCTGCTGCAGCGCATTCTGACATTCATTTTTGCACTCCACTAGCGTAGTTTTATTTTTTGAGACGGTATCATTGATGTCTTTTAATTTCATCACAACATTATGTATAGAAGCGAAACAGTCATCACCAGTCACCTGCAAACTTTGTGCAATTACTCCCTTCCCAACCTTCCCCTTTTAAACTGGAGCAGGTACAGGAACACATTACTATTCCTATTACACTCAGAAATATTTACCTTTTGAAAATAAAATCTAAAGACAGATTACATTATTTCATTATACCCTATACCACTTGTAGTGCAAGGGTATATTAACACTCGGAAGGACTTGAGCCCCCCACCTTTTTATTATATCGATCGTGATTCTGACTCTAATTTAAGCTTGTCTGTTCATCTGTCCGTATGATGTACTATTGTGTTCAACATGGCAATTTTTGCGATATTTTGGTGAACTTTGGTAAACTGACATGTTGGGGTCCAAGGACGAACGCTATAGAAAATAATTCGGATCGCAGCCACTTTTTCGACCATTTCCCATACAACGTCATATGTTGAAAAGTCGTTATACGAACAATTGCATTGAGCAAAGTGATGTAGGGTATTTACAGTAGCCTCTGGCCGCTTGTAATATTTTTACTTGTTATTATTTTGATTTTATGTTTATTTGACTTTAACTTTTTTATTTCGCGTATAAATTTAACGTAGGATTGCCAGGTTTTAACTTTTTGTATAACACAATTAAAAAATTAAGTTCGATAACCCTTTTGAAAAAAGTTCTATTACAAGTAACAATAAGACGAAAGCCTCCAGCAATAATATGCTGGAATAAGAAAAATAAAATAAAAGTCACATCTTTGTATTCGTGTAATTTGAAACTTTCATTTCGGCAAAAGTACAAAGGAAACCTTTTGCAAAGTTTGTACGCATATATATATACATATAAATATATATATATATAAATTTTAATATTATTTTCAGTTATAAACTCCCTTTTTTGCCCATTTTCTGCACTAGCAGTAACTCAAGTCAAAAACAAAAAACATTGTAGGAGAAGAAAAAAAACTACGAACCGAGAGGGTAACGTGTGTGTTTACATAAAAATTCTGGTCAATAACCCTTTAAGAGTAAAGCCTGGGAGAAAAAAAAAAACAACAACAACAAGTAAAATAAAAGCAGTAAAATTAACAGCAATGAAAATAAATAAATTTTAACTTTTTATTAAAGGTACATCCCTCACATTGGTGCACACAGTACTTCACAAAACAATTGCAAATTTTCTTCGACGAAACATTTTTCTTTCTTAACTTTTATTTCCTTTACGCTTTTCTGCCAAAACAACAATAAATAATATTTTCCTTTATGCTACAAGCCCCTTATACCTTTTATTCACAACTATTATTAATTCTAATAGTAAACTTTAATTAAAAGCTAATGAATTCTGTGAGTAATTTTATGTTTTCTCAAAGTTTACCAAAATTTGCAAAATACAAAAGCGACGACTCTCCACAATATGTATAAGCAGATGTCTACTTGCAGCCGTATTTTGAGCAACATCATCGGCATGTCACAAGTCACAAGGCATTTTCTTGTGGTTTGTGTGTGTTTGCCGGGTGTTTTCGCGAGCAACCTTGGGTCATAAGCTCTAGATATGGCAGTTTACTGCGACTACTACTCCGGAAAATCAAGTTTGACGCAAGCTATGACAAGAAAACGACATAGTTTTCTCTTGAAACTAGTGACCGTCCATATGGTCACAATGTAGTTGTTACTTACATCACCCCATTAAGTCTTTCATTTAGAAAGAAAGCAACAAAATTTTCCTTTTTATCTGAAAATATATTTAGCTTTCTCCGAGAGTTCATCAAAATTGGTAAACAGGTGAAGCGATTTTTTTACTCTTTCTAAGCTGAAACCAAAGATTTCGGACCATATTGTAGTCTTAAACTTTGTCCTTATTAGAGTC
This sequence comes from Glossina austeni, assembly GCA_000688735.1. NCBI lineage: Eukaryota > Metazoa > Arthropoda > Insecta > Diptera > Glossinidae > Glossina > Glossina austeni. Next base: position 525,065 of record KK502565.1, read on the forward strand.
CCTAAATGTCAAGTGGTCTTGTATATCATCGCCTATATTAACAAATCTTTGGTCTAATATCGTAAATATGTCTGTCATTATATCATAGACAATTAAGGAATAAGAAGAAGCTCTCTCTTTTGAATGCAAGCAGCAGTAGTAGTGAGCATTAAAGTGAAACCGGAATATAGTCCCCTTTAAATTGTCGGCTTAAGCAGAATATTCTGATTCCACGTTTGGAATATGGCACAAAGTTAGTCCGGTTTTTTTGCAATGCTTAAGAACGACTTTTCGAACGACTATGACTTTTCCGAAAGTTCGATGACTAATCTGTTAAAATAAATTCTAATCGCACGAGGTACCATAACACCACATCTGAGGATAAAAACGGAAGAAAGAGGACCGCCTATTCAAGGGATTTAAGGATTTCCTTGAACGGCGTAGCGAACTGTAATCTTGCGACTGTATCTCTTCCCATAGGAAGAAAAATTACGCTAGTGCGTTTGCTGTTTGTTTTAGTGCTTTCCAGAATACTATTTACCTCGTACACTAGCTATAGTCATCAAGCTCTTTGTCAATCTTTGCACTACTCAGAACGACTTAAGATAAATTCAATTTTTGATTACAGGATCGACGCGATATCATTTTTTAAATTGATTTAAGCTTGTCTGTCCATCTGTCCGTCTGTCTGATGTATGTAAAAGTATGTACCTTCAAACTATAGGCCGCGAGTTTTAAGATATTTCGTCAAAATTTGTTACACTGACATCTTTCGGTCCAAGGATGAACGTTATTGAAAATGAGTAAGTTGATCTTAGAACCAGCTCCCGTATAGCATCTTCTTTGAAAAAATTCACTACATAGAAAAAATTTTCAATTTAAAAAATTTGTCTGAGTGCTAGTATATAGATGCACTAAATTCATATGAAAAGATCGGATCGAGTGGACCAGTTTTTTTGACCTGCTTATGCATGTAACCGTCTCTATGAAAAGTACGCCTGTATATGGCAAGATGTGGATTTCAATATAACTCATGGCGAAAATTGATCCACAATAGCGATTTACGGAATTTGGACTACGTAGTCTTGAACTGCTCCTGACACATAAGCGTTGTCATGAAAACTAAGCCTTCACATGGCAACGAAGTGTAATTTTTGGTACTTTATGACAAACCTTTGTTTGGACCCATGTTTTCGTCGTCTCCCCTGTACATGTCCGCACAAAGAGTATGCCTTTGTATGGAACTGAAGTATAATTTCTGTTATTTTATTAGAGAACTGTACAGAATAGGTGAAGAGGTGCGGGAAATTTAATGGTCGTCCTTGTCCGACAATAACGCATTTACTTGTATAAGGGAAATTTTCATTTTGAATTTTTAGAAATTCATAGTTAGAAAAATTAGTTTAAAATTTGAATCTGAAGCAAATCGATTCATAAGTTTTTCTTTTGGATAACGATTTCCAACTCACCTTCAAATTTTGTGCGAATATGGAAATCATTGGCAAGAAAAAAAAAACAAAGAAGAAAATAGGGGAAAATGTTTTGCGATGAACTGTACTTACGTAACTATATATGTTCGTGTATTTTTTATGCATACATGTATGTAAGTATTTAAAACACTTTGAAGTTCCGCATGATTTGCTAAAGAGCATATTTAAATAAAGCCTTGACTTGTTTCGGGGTACAACAATGTTATATTACAGGTATTACAACAATAAATAGTGAAATGCCAAGAACAACAAATAAAAACAATTGGTCAGGGTGGAGATTTCACAGTTACGATACTAATTGTTCGAAAACTGAGCTCGTTTCCACATACACACAATATGTGGACCCCAATCTAGTGCTTGTAATTTATATAATCTAAATAAGAGGCGGCTTTCGCCTTTTAAAGTCACCTTTATTCATATAAGTGTTTGTTTGTTTCTTTTAAGTTCATTTGCTCCCTTGCGTTTTTGTTGATTTGTCGGCTTGACGACTGGTCAGCCAACCGTCATCATTTGCTTTGGTTAGGAAAACATCAAAGTGTGAAATTCAATATGCGTAATAATACACGTTTAGTTTTGTAACAAAGAAAATGAGGGAAAATTATGTGTAATTGAAATCCCCATGTAAATAAATAACTTTTCATTATGCTTAAGAAGTTAAAAAACAACAACAACGACGAAAAATTAATAATAATAATAATAATAATAATAATAATAAGAAAGGTTTCTTACTTAACATATCGTTAGAATTTATGAACTCAACATTTGTGAATACTTGTTTGTTTCTTTTTGTTTTTCTCTCTTTCAAAAAAAAAAAAAAAAAAATAAAAAAATAAAAAAAAAAACAAGGTATTAAAAATATTAAAAAGAAAAAAAAGATGAGAAAATTATATGCGTTTTAAGGCGAAACTTGCACACCCATAAGAGATGAAGGTTTCCTTGTTTTTTTTTTTTTTTTTTTTCAACAAAAACATGCCGCTAAGAAGTTTTTGCGTTGAATTTTTTGTTATTAAGGGTGTAACTTCGATGGATTATTTCGGGATTCTCGCTGTTGGCTTTTGATGATAAATTCGGAGATTTTTACCTCAAGTTTTTCGATCGTAAGATTTCGAAAAACAAATGAACGGAGCGGATGGAGCGGATATGTTTAAACTGTGTTGACTTTTAAGGCGACGACAGTTCGCCCAACCTTCGACGAATAGCATAACTAGAGGAGAAGCAATATTCGTGGACCAGTCGCGGGTGTCAACAACCAAAAATCAGTTTTTTTTCAGTTCTATTTTCATTTTTGCGGAATTCGAAACTTTCCGCTAAGAGACTGGTGAATGAATAGATGGACAGACGGACAAGGGGTACTCATGAACCTTCAAATTTCTGGTGCGTATTTCTGAGAGTTACTAAATGTTGAAGTCAACTAGTATAACATCTACTTCGTCTTATTTTGCAAGAAAAAAAAAAAATATATATATATATATATATATGTTTATATACGAAAGTATACGAAAAGAATAAAATAATGCAAAACACATTTTTTTGCGCATTATGCGTTGCGTGCGTGCATAACTTTACGGCAGACTGCAGCCATAGGAAGTACAATATTCCGAAGAGGGTTTCATTTCTTTTATTACACAATCGTATATGAAGTTTATTTTTATACTATATTTACAAGATGGTTGCGGTGAATGCATATTTTAGTAAAATTTATTCATAATAAATGTTGAAATTATGCCAAGAAGTGAATAAAGATAGAGGAGTACAATGTTTTAAAGATTTTTATCTAATCAAAAAGAATCACTTGCGAAACTAATGTTATGTCATTGTTTAACAAATCAAAGTTGAAATTATAGCCGAAGAATTCATTATGTTATGTTTTGCTTACTTTTGATAATTAATTTCTTTTTCATACCTATCAGCAAAAGGCGAACAGTTTGCGCATTTCATCAAAACATTTGCAATATGTGGAAGGAAGAGCCGTCAGCTGCCCGGCAATAGTTATGTATTCTTTAATCTTTAATTCTTTATAACATAGTGAGCTGATCTAGACTAGTCTGTCTATCCGTCCATCCCAAAAATTAAGATATCGAGTTTGTCGAATTTTCAGAAATATTGCTTGCTACGCACTTTGATGTAGAAAGACTCAATATTAACACCCAGTGCATCATTGCTTTTAAAAGCAAAACAATGGATGTTTTGCTTATTACCCTTTCAAACAACTCTCCACGTATAATGTTCGGCCGGTCCTACGGCAGGGAAAAGCAAACTCAATGTTATTGGAAAAAGCAACGAAATTTCTTTCCTTTGGAATAAATGTTTTAAGAGAAAGGCTTGGGATCTGTGTACGAGGAATGTCTGAATAGTTTCCGACAGAAGAAGAAAGAAAACACATTTTTTCTTTAGTTTCTTCACTTCAGGAAAGTTTTTTTCCTTTTTAAATATTTTCATATTGCTAACGGTGCACCGCATATGTGTACATAAGCATAGCCAATCTGATAAGATTTGCATTTTTCCTGTTGAGAGATTTTGCAATGAATAATTTATTATGAAATTTTTGTTCTTCGCATTAATCATAGTGAATATAATTTTAAAAAAACTAAACGTCCACATATGTGGCCAGGACTGTTAAGACATTAAAACTATTTTTATTTTTCTATATGGGCTCCTCGTAAGTCGGTATATTTCCCCGTTGAAGGCTATCTCTGCAAATTATCAAAGAACGCAAACACTGTCGAACACTGTGCCGCCTGGGTTCAACGCCTTACTTGTGGAGCAAGAAAAAAAAGCCGCTTTGGATTAAATCTGAATGTAGGTCAAGCAGTTCTCATTGTAATTCGTAAACTTGCGCCATTGTAACCATTTAGGTGAGATTTTGTTGGATCTGTGATGCATGTTTCCGCAAATACCCAGTTATTAAAGAAAAGGCAATGTTTGGCTGTAATATTTAATGGAATAGGGAACTTGATAATCCTTTTCCTTTTTAATTTTAATGCAGCGCATCATTTGAACCCTTGAGACCTTAGTTAAAGTACGATCGTAATCAATGGACCAAAAATCTTAAGCGCAAACACCATCCAATTATGTCCATTTACACACAGAATGTACAGAAAATTGTTGAATAAAGTTGCTGATCGTGGACACGCAGCATTAGCGCCTTTAGCGGCGTTCCCGGATCAAAATTACGACAATAAAACTTGCGAACTTTCCCGAACTCAATTATAAATCTAGATTAGGGAGGATAGCTCGCCTGTAGGTAGACAGAATTGTAGGCATCGGGGCATTCTCGGAGCTACAATAGGGTAGTGAATTGCATGGCTTTTCGGGACTCAATCACTAATGCGTCCTACTGATGGAAGTTAGTATAAACGCAAGGGCATAAAGAGAGAGAGCCACACTACGTTCTGAAGTCAGCAAAGGAGTTGGGCGCTCATGTAGTGATATGTAAAATCATAAACCATTTAACTCGTGCGTGACAAATCCTTAGGTAAATAGATTACTCGCCAAGTAAGGTGAAAAAAACATCCCTTTGCTCGTTTTTCTACAACTAAACTTTGCCGCACTCGATTTTCAATTGCAGGCAGAATTTAATTTTTAAGAAATGAAGTGATCTACGCGCAGGCCTTAGTTAGCAGCTTAACAAAACCAGGCGTTAATATCTAACGTAAATACTTAACGCGATTATCGAAAAATTCAGTGTGATGATAATAAGTGCCTCGGGTTCACTGACACCTAGATGACATAATTAAAAGCACGAGTTCCGAATTTTTCATAGCAAAGGGGCGTAGGCGTACTCGTTACTTTTACTTTAATATCATTCTTGCATCCCAAGATTTTCCAAAATACAAATGCATATGCCGTCTAAGGCATAGTTTAGCACTATCAGGGATCCGAACGAACGAAATTCACAATTTTCCCAGTGGTCATATAAAACGTATGCATTGAGTTTTGTGAAAAACCATTCCATTTATTAGCCACCCAGAAGGTGTAGATTCTAAAGACGAAAGAAAACACTTAAATTTGCCATAAAATTTACGCTCTTTTTCATAATTTTCTCAAACGCAATAGTTTGCACGAAATAATTTGCAATAAACATTAATAACTCAAGACTTTTATATTCTATATATAAATTTTCATAGTTTAGTGTGCATAAGCACATTCGGGAAGACTAAAGTCCAAAGTACTACCGATAGAGAGGAAAATTGCGTTTTTCAACTAAATAAAAATTTTATGGAATAAAAATTCTGCGATGCCTTATAATATGCTTGAATGCTGCCAAGGTGCAAAGTGGGCGCAAAAGCAATTTCTATTATATTTTATTGAAAATATATTCAAAACACTCTACATGTGAAGAGGAAAGCAATTGTTTGAGGTGTAGTTTGTTTGTTTGAAAGTAGTTTTGTTAATAAATCGTTGGCTGCTTTGTGTCACTCCCTATAAGGGAGGAATGCGAGAAGAGGCGAAGAGAATATGAAATTGTATGGGAAAATTATATACGTTTCCATATACATTAATATATATGTGCAGGCATAAAACGATGTCTTCTGTGACGAGCATTTGTTCTTAAAACCCTCCAATATTAGGACGAGCACAATATGCTTCACCGTTTCTGCAGTATTTTGTAAGTAAATACTTGGCTTTTGTTCAAACGCCAAATCTTGAACAATTTTATGCAATAAAATTATTATTTATATCGTTTATTCAAAGAAAATATAATCGGAGAAGCAAAAAAAAAGAAATTTCAAAAAGCGATGTTTACTATATAAGGCTTTTAGAGACGTTAAGGGGGGAAACCGCTTAGAAAATCAATTCTTTACAATATCTTTCGCGATACGGGTAAGGGGTTTTTCGACAAGTTCGTTTAAATATTTTTTATTAAACAAAACAACGAGCTTTTCTTCTCGAAAATGGAAATACTCGCTGAGCGAACAAAATACCATATGTATCGCAATACCTATGTAGACAAATGTACTTCTTTGTTCCTTCACATTTGCACCCACAAACACATAGATCAAAGAGACCCTAAATTGAATGAAGATGGCCGAAGTGGAAGGCTTTCGTGTTGCAATTCATTTTTTTTTCTAATACTTAACGGTAGGCTTATCAATTTCCTCGTATACTATTATTCTATACTTTCCTTTCGTCCCAAAAGAATGTCAATAAAAAACGATTTGCACTTTAATGAACATTCGAAATGCAATTAAAATTGAGATAATCACGTTTCTGGACATCAATTTTGATTAACAAATTTTGGACTTTCACATTTCAGCACATCAAACATACTGTACAAGATTTTGTTTCGTTCGTTAAATATGACCAATCATTCCTCTCAGCGGATGCCCCCTATGCATCGTCGTAAAAAAGTGACGAAAGGGAAGGAGGTAGGGAGGTGACCGCAGCCTACTGGGTGTATATCCAGTAATCGGTAATTGTTATACGTTTGCCGAGACGGAGCACTCCCTATAGCTACACGATCAAAGCAAACTCCCCAGCATTGAGATTTGAGGCCGCTAACGTTGACTTGGTTGTCGCGATTCTTACCATTTTGGCTATTCGAATGGTCTAAATTAGATGCTCAGTGGATGTACTCGGATCTTTACAAACAAACACTTTTGTTTATGTTGTCTAAGATCGAGCCAGTTCTTTGAAAACACCTAAAAACTTTGCTACATCACGACGGTTTTTTGAAGATATGGTTTTCGCTTAAGTGCTATGCTACACTTAAAATGAAGCTCAAAAACAAAATTATGGATAATGGGTTTTAAAAAGAGTTGATGTTGATTCAAAATAAAAAATAAAAAAGAAAAAGAGGAAGCACCGATCATATCATATTGTATTCTAAGAATCGAGAACACATAACGAAATTCAAGGGCGGACGGTCGTGAATAAATGTATTACGACGCTAATTGAGATCATCGACTTTTAGATCGGATCAGAGCAATTTCAATATCAATGGCCTTGAAAAATATTCGAATTAAATTTTAGACCGAGATCTGCTTTATGTCGTTTCTATCTTTCCTTTCATGCTTTACCATCGAACGTTTATTACTCACAGACATAAGGACCCAAAGTCCTGTGAAGTACAGATACCAGCGTTTGCGAATATTTACTATTGAAAGCTGATCCTTGGCACTTACACAGCATTTGGTAAAAATCGTTAATTTTATTATTATTCGCCTATAACCATAATATGCAAAAGCCTATAACTTACAAGCATGTATTCTCTAAAGCAAAGTAAAAACTTCAACGAGAACCACCTAAGCATCCCGGTAGGCTAAAGCATGTCAGTGTATCAACTTGTCGGTAAAATACTTTAACATTTTTGAACTTTAAGTTGGAAGTGAGAAAATGTAGGGATTTAGAAAAATCTTTGAATTGATTAGAAAATTATTCTGAATCGATCGATATAATAAAAAGTAGATCTATCTTCTGGCTGATAGAGTACAACTAATAGCTCTAAACTCCCGTGAAGATAGGAATACAAAATTCATAGAGACTTCAATTTACAAAATTTCCATTAGCAAAACGTGTTTGTGGCCTTTTGACAAGGGACAGAGAGGGACAGAAAGATATTCTACGAAAAATTATCGAACCTATCAACGCTTCGGTCATCCATACAGCAAAAGACACAGTAGAGCCTTCAAGTGTTCTTTGGCGTAACCTTCAAAAATATCAGTTCGCGTTTAAATTTCAAGTTCAACTCTTGATTATTGAATTTTTATATTCATTTCAAACCGCTTAAATAGCTCGAGGAAAATTTAAATTGTAATGCACTCTCCTTTCGGGCTTCGTGATAGCACCTCGTATTAGGTTGGCATGTGAACCTGAAAATGCAATAACCTTTACTGAGTTTATTTATTTTTATTTTTTTTTTAAGTATTATCGCTTGCAACAGTAAAAGCCTTAACGTAATCTCTAGTGTAACTCCCCTATTACTAATGTTTTTACATTATAAGCTTAACAATGTTGAACTTAAACTAAAAGGCTTAATTTACTCTACAATGGTTTCATAATAAGAACAAAAAAAAAAAGGGAATCAAATGTAAATAAAAAAGTTTACCCTACACCCCCTTTTAAAAAATGCAGCAGTAACCTAAAGCAATAAGAAAAAAAAAAATAAAGTAATAAAGTACTACAGTTAAAAGTATTCACCTATATCGGTCACCGCAGGGTAATGGAGTGTGCTGCGTCGTACAAAAACATTGAAGAATTAATAAAAACTGGTCATGAGAAGCTCTCACTAGAATGCCGGTGGGTGCTGGCGTTGTAGTTGCAGTTGGCGATTGAAAAGAGGAACAGAAGGAGGAAAGAAAGAAGTTCCGGAATCAGATGGAGGTATGGGCTTCGTTCTATTTGATGGGAGATGGTAGTAGGTGTGAAGGCATCCGTAACTCAGCGTTGCGCGTTAGATGTTATTACGTTAGTTTATCCAAACTCGTATTTATGTCTTCATGTTGCTATCACTCGGGTAATCTCGAAACTTTATTTATTTCGTCCAACTATTAAAAGCTCATATTAAAATTCTCTCTCGGTAATTTGCAGTTCCGATAGACGAACGTCTTCGGAAAACATATCGATGCAGTTAAGCGTTTCACCATTTGTTTCTGCTTTGCCTATAAAACCCAGAAATTGTGTAAGGAACAGTAGGAATGCTACCGAATGTTTGTACGACAAATTGGAAAAATTGAAAACCCGGGCATGCGGTTTGTAAAAGATGTCGCAATATTTTACATAAAATGTTAAAAAAAAACCCGATTTGTTGAGAGCAAAATTAACCTCTTAATGAAACAGTATCCGACGTTCATCTTAAGGTTTAGGTAATTTTCTAACTGGATTTTTCATCTTTTAATAATAAACGAACATCCGAAGCAAGGTCATTAAGGCAACGGTCTAGTCAATAATAACCGGCTTTTTCATTAACATATTGATAATTTATTATATTAAGCACATGCTTTTATTCGTACTCTGCAACTCTGTATGGTAAACATATGAAACAGCCAGCCATACCAACGCAGGCCCATTAAAAATTACTAACAAGAAAAAAGACGAAAAAAAAAAAAAATTCGAAAACTGGTTTCTATGTCTCATAAGCTAAAGAGGCCAATGTGCTGTTTTTTTTTTTTTTTCTATATATACGGGCAAATACATATTCATGCATATATGTATATGTGGTACATGTATACATATACCAGATGTATTCTCAACTCATAAATTATATTTAATGTTTTTGTCTTTTATTTTCTTCTTTTTTTTTTTTTTTTCTTATTATTCATTCAAAAACAGAAAACATTTCACTCTAAAAACCCCACCTACCTACAAAGAGCCACATATCTATACTCAAACAACTAACTGGCATATATATGTCTTGGTTGTGAATAAATCATAAAGTTGTAAATTTGCGGCATTCGCTTTTTCTTGGCTGATATGTTAAAAAAACCACACGAAGTACGAAATTGTGTTCACTTTAAAGCGAATTTTGAATACTCGCCATCATCGTCAAAGGAAAGGAAAATTCCTTAGAGTTGTTTTTTCTTTTTCTTCTTTATTGTAATAGTCCGGTTCAAGGAGTTTTTAAATTATATTAACCGTGTTCATCATTAAAATCAATCAGTCTGTTGCCCTTTATAACAAATAGAGTAAGGAAAGCATTTCTCAAAGAAGAATTCATGTGCACTTAATAGGATCTGTAAGACCTTTTTGCGCATGTTACATATGATACCACAAAAGAAGTATCCTTTCATTTCTCTTGGTACTGGCTATAAAAGAGAAAAGAACCGTTTAACTGAGTGGTTTTTCCTTAAAGCACTGAAATAATTTAAAGTTATGCCAATTAGAGTATAGTAGTAGTGCTCGCTTGTAAAAACTGTATCATGGATTAACATTCAAATAACTCTTTTGGGAAATTTACTGTACAAACAAGTCCAAATAACACGAACTACATATATATATATATATATATATATATATATGAATGTGTACACGATTACTTATGCAAAAGACTGAATAACAAAAGTTACATTCACAGAGTAATTAGTTCAAGCTACCCGCTAAATAGTTAAGTTCGCCCTAAAATTACCGTAATATTCTTGTGTTTTCGACTTTTCATTTTATCAATTTGTGGAAAACTTAATCTATCGTTAATTGTTAGCCTGGAATTAATGCACAAATTTTTATTTGCAACTCTCGAAAAATGATTTATAGTTCATGTGTTTGCCAAGGTATCACACTTACAACGCTACTTAACATTCGCTCTTGGTCGTTTCCCCCATGACAATGCGCATCCCAAAATACAGGCGCCATCAGTCGATTTTCGGTTTTTTGTTCGCTGTGGACAGCTGCCGGATATTGGTCTCCACTCGGCCACACTTGCCGATGCCATGTTACATCCA
>KK502565.1:537199-557481 GCA_000688735.1 Glossina austeni
AAGTCCATTTTTTTAGTCTTTCAAAACCATTTTGTGCGCTTGGTTAGTTTTTCAGGAACAACTTTTGTAGGAATTCGGACTATCAGAGCGGTCAACATCGTCGGTGCGCATATGATTTTCTTTAAAATTAACAAGCCATCCGTCTCTATGTCTAGACTCTTCTAAAATACGTTTATGGAAAATGGTGGATGGACTGACTTTTGGTATCCCTAGAGCATCAGTCATCTCGTGCAAGTCCATTTTTTTAGTCTTTCAAAACCATTTTGTGCGCTTGGTTAGTTTTTCAGGAACAACTTTTGTAGGAATTCGGACTATCAGAGCGGTCAACATCGTCGGTGCGCATATGATTTTCTTTAAAATTAACAAAAACCATCCGCAAATTTATTTTTTCGACAGCCAACAGTCAACGCTTATTGTTAACTGTACTTTTTCTCATCAAAAAGTAATATTTAATCAACAAACGAAATTCCGATTTTTCCATTACTTTGAAAATTAGAAGCTCACTAAGTCACTAAAACAACTGAAACTTGTAAACTACTAATTATCACAATGCCATCAAATTTTGACACGTATCGTTTGGGGATTGGTAGCTTTGAGAAATCATATGGGCCTGTCCACCGCGTTGCCAAGTACCTGCCAGGCCGGAGACTTATTCAGTGATATGGTACATAATTTATAATAATAATAATAATTAAGTTGATAGAGAGCGTATGAGGCAATATGAACAACGCTTTTATAGAAATACAAAATTAAACCGTTGCGAGTAATTATCATGCGATCAGCAAACGGAGTGGGCAATGGAGTACACCTATAAACACTAACTAATGAAAAAGTTTTAAATTTCAGTTGCATGGAAAGCTTTATCATGCAAGTCTCATACCGCGTGCCCGCCTAGAATGATAGAAACAAATTGCGTACCTTTTGGTATGCTTGAAATGCTTCTGTCATGGCGGCGTGCAATCGGTGCCTGCGTTTCCTCTCCTGCTTTGTATGTACTAGCAAGGACGTTTTAAAGTAGACTCATCTGTTGCTATATCGATTTAAGCATGTCTGTCCGTCTATCCATGTGTTTCTGTGTTCAACCCACGACCCAATTTTTGAGATATTTTGACAAAATTTGCTATATTGAGCTGTTTTGGCCGAGGCACGAAACCTGTCGAAGATAGATTCGACTGAACAACTTTTACGGCCATTGCCGATCCAACGCTTATTTTGAAAAATTCGTTATTTGAAAAAGGATTGAAATTTTCAAAATTTCCCTAAATAACCGTATTTCGGCACACTACAGACAAATCAATTATACCCAATTTTGCATCGTGTGGATCTACTTTCTATTCTCCAATAAGGAAATAAAATAAGGAAATCGATTAGCTTAACTTAGCCCTTTTTAGAAAAATGGTTACATTGTAGGGTTCTCAAAATAACCAAGACTAAGGCGGAAGATGGAAGCCGGAAACCGGAATTTGTCCCGAAGTTGTAAAGAAAGTCTTCTACTATTGTTCATAATTAAGAAGAACAAACTTAAGTGCAACAATTTATTTTGAGTACGTAATCGATATAAATAACGCACTATCTAGTGTTTTTTATAACTCTCTCCCAATATTTTGGAAGATTTTCAATTCTTTCTTTTTATAGGAGAAGACATTGTTTGTTTGCAAAAAGAAAAAAGTCGTAAACTTTATATGCCTTCCATTAAATTAATTTTTTACCGTTAACATGACGAATACTAAAAAAAAGAACAAATTGAGAACTTTTCGGTTGAAAGCGGGAAGTATGCAAGTTTTTACAATTAGAAGTCCCGATATTTTACTGTTGTCGTAATGAGAGAGATAATCCTTGTTCGATTCACTAAATGGCATGAATTTGGATGAACGGCATTTCTTTGGCGATCAAACACTTTCAAAGTCACGTCAGCATTTCTCAGCTAATCATGCATTTGATGTATCGTATGCACGCAAGAGAAGAGGCGTAAGTTAAACTCCATATATGTATATATTGTTTAGGTGGGAAATTATGCATGAACACTCTAAAGAAGATTAAGACCACACAACGTTCTACGCTTTGTCAAAATATTTATTGAAAATTTTCTTTCGCCATAAACTTACTCTTTATGCAGGCATTGTGTAGAAACGAGGAAAGTATGAAAATGCAAAACGGAAAGAAAAAGTGAAGTTATATTGAGTTCAAAACGAATCGCAGATGTTCATCACAGTTTCTTTTTTTTTTTTCCTAATTGACCTAACGAAAGTATTTTTGCTTTGAATGCTTCACATGGCCCCATTAAAAAGTCAGAATAAAGTTTAAAAGGAGATCAGCTTAGAAGAGGCAAGTTACTGCAATAGTACCTTGAGAACTTGCATTTTAGGCCTTTTGATGATTGTCATGGTCGCGCTCGATTCCCATCTCAGCTTTTTACCCTAGCACTGACAACTTTGATAGCTTTGACACTAAAAGTATGGGCGTTTCGTGTGCGCGAAACGAGTCAGTTGGACGTATCATTTTGAATGGATTGCGACAAAAGTTGCAAAAATGAGGATAAGGAGATGAAATTTAGCACAAACATTGCTTGATCGATTTTAGAATACAAGATAAAAAATGGTTGTGATGTGTCCACATAGACGCCCTCGAGAGATCAGAAACTGACACAACCTTCAAAAACCATTGATAACTATTCTACATTTTCGTCTAAATCTTTGAAGATATATATAGGAACCTATGCTATGCTAATGTTCTCCCGATCAGTTTAGATGTATGTGCACAATTAATAATGAAGTTTTAATTCCAGCTTTTAGATCCAAGTTATTTTAACGCACCTTAGCATTTTCCTCGTCCAATTACAGATAACCCATAAATTTGGATATATCTGAATGTTACAAAGTAAACGAAAAAATGAGTATATCTCTGCTTTTTGTTGGTGCAGACAAAACGAAAAAGACAATCTTGGCATCCACAACCAATCAATAAAAGAAAAAAGCGTTGAAATATAATACGCTTTTATAATATGATAAAAAGCACCAATAAATAGTATTATGGACCATGACTATATATGTCTATGGTAAGTCGGCAACAATGATGTGTTCATGGGAATTAATGCCATTCATAAGTTGCAGTTATATGTTGGAGGGCGGTGGGGGGGAGAGGAAAGAAAGGCTAACATTTGTGATGATCGCAACATGCATTCGTTCGCCTTCATGCTTACAAAATTTCAATACGCTTTTAAAAAAAGATTTATTATATGATTGCAATAAATTTGAAATATTTGTATTATTTCGTTTAATACCATACATTTACGCACATTAATTTTACGCGACCAATGGAACGGACAATACAAAGTAAACATTAAACTCTTTTCTTCTGAATAAACTCTCACACCACGCAATTATGAGATACGTATGCAGAAGTATTTTTTCTATTTCTCTTCCTCTCTCTCTCTCACACTCTTTCTCTCTCACTATGGTTCGCTCTTTTGTATAGTGCTTCTCTGTTTTCCGCTCTACGCTATGACGTAAACCATTTATTTGTGTTCTCAATGTTTTCTTTACTTCTTCGATCTGCAGATAAATTATATCTTATTGCCAGACAGCTTGTCTGTGTTGATTTTATTTTTATTTATTTATTTATTTTTTTTTTTTTTACGGTTTATCTCAACAACATGACGTAGTAGGGTCACAATGTACATATATGTACACACAGTTGATCGTGTTTATAGTTGAAGCTTTTTTTTAGTTATGTTTATGTTATTGATTGCTAGACGTTTACTGTTGCATTTATATGTGTGTGTTTTTTAATCAGTTTTTATAATAGCGATTTTGTTGTAATTACAAAAACGTTTTCAACGCGATCGTAAATGAGATATAGAGATATAGTTAGAAAGCATCATTTACCTCGAATTCTTTGCTGTATATCTTTCAATGACGATTTAAGACGTCTTCAAATGCTAATCGATTTGCATGTCGTGTAGGGGATGTATTAAACAGTTTTGGGTAAAATGAATTACTGGAAGAAGGTTTGTTTAATTGTCATTCGAAAAATAACATCATCATCATCCTTTATGCATTAAATATCGGTCGTTATAATCGACACCATTTGTGATACATGGGCATACTATGTTTGTGCAGATGTATGCAATTTACGGAAAGACTTGATCTCAAGTTCATCCCCCTTTTATTATATTTTTCGATTCAGAATTACTTACTGGATCGATTTAAGCTTGCCTGTCCGCCTACCCGTCCTGTCTGACCGCCATTGTAAACGCTTTGAATCGGAACACTGGACGCGTTATTTTCAAAACTCATCATATGAATAACAGTAGGGTGGTGTAGGGTATTTAATGCTGGGCCATGACCCATTATGGTGTTCTAAGTAAATCTATAAAAACAGAATCGGCGGACTAAAGCAAATATAACCCTTAAAATATATGGAAACTTGTTTTTCAATAAAATTTCTTGTAGGAGGCGGTATTTTTCAACAGTGGTATCCACAGAGCTTTATTAATTTTAAATTTATCGAATTATATTCGACATATATATATAATATAATGACCCAACATTATGACATTTAATCAGTTAGTCTTAAATACCCTACATCACTAAACAGTTATCCACACGATGAGAATTCATCAAAAAAGTGATTCGATTCAAACCGTTTTCAATAACATTCGTGCTTGGGCCAATACACGTCGATGTATCAAATTTCATGAAAATATTTCAAAAATTGAGATCTTGAACAAAAAAAAACAAGACGGACAGATAGACAGACAAGCTTCGGTATAATAATGAAAGGTGGGTCTATCTAAAGTCGATCGGGATGTTTCATACGCACAAACAAACTTATTATACCCTTTTACCACAAGTGATGTTGGGTATAAGAAGAAGAATCATCTTATGTAGACATCAGTTTTTTGGGTGTATGTATGTGTTTATATATTATTATATATATGTATATTTTTTTTAATATGATGTCGATGTGTATGCAAACGGTAAGCGTCATGCCGTTATCAACACGGCACTAATTGCAGCTATCACTAAGTATGATCGAACCAAATTGAGATCCATTGCCTATACTTATGCGTAAAGTTGAAAGAAAGTATTTTCAGATGGCGAAGTCTCGCTTTCATTCAGCAACCTGCAGTGCAGCCTTCATAACAAAGATGACGCGAACTACTGGGTACTTTAATTACATCCTCCCTTCTTCTCACGAGGGTATAAAAATCTCGCTAAACATTATGATAATATATATATATATATATGTACATGTACACCGCAGATCTAATATTTCACTTGATGTCTACTACTACTACTACTACTACTAGTAGTACTTCTACACAATGACCAGTTTAATAAAATCTATTGAGACACAAAATAAAAATCTGTACACCATTATGCATATGTACGTAGTACGTACGTACGTGAATGGACATGATTTTTGATTTGTATGTGCCCATAAACATAGATGTATAGGTAGGTATATGTGTGCACTTTGCATTTATATGCGCAGGTTTGTTTTTATTTTCTGTTCTGTTGACCACTTTAAACACATTTTACATTTTGTTTACTTTTGTAGCTGGCACAACAAAGTCAAAGTGAATTTATTCATGTTTTCATTCTTTGCTGCATATGCATGCATGTACATATTATGTTACTAAAAGTGTTTTCTCTTTTTTGTTATTTTGTTATGTTGTTGTTAAAGCCTCATCGGTTCTTTTTGAAAGTTTGCCGCTTTGTCGGCTTTACTGACAACTTCAATCAATTTCACCAAGTTCAACAACAAAGATACACTAACACTGCATTGCGTGCGTGTGTGTATCTATAAGCGGTTAGATGGCGAGTTTTTATGTTCACATGCACGCGGACACGCAAATATGTAAATAAACTTGCCTTAGTAGTGTATGTTGCGGTCTTTTTGCATTAGACAATATCTTCAGCGAAATCATATCTTAGCTTGCGGATAAGGTTATCGTAAGCACTTCGATTTCTCTCTCTCTCTCTCTCTCTCTCATTTAGCGGGAATAGAAAATACGGTGAGGGCAACAGTTTGACAATCGACTTAATATGTGGTAGGTGTGTGAATATGACTCCGCCATTTTGTAACAGAGCCGCTGCTGAACAAAACTGTGACTTCTTCATTCGAAAGTACCGTCTCTATGTCATGTAAGTTGTCATACGTAGCGTAGTTTCTTGAAGCTTTGAATAGTTTTAGTTTCGTGTCGAAAAAACGCCATTTGCGGGAAAGTGTATTCTCTCGGCTTAATTCGAGAGCTTGTGATGATAAGTCGTTACGAATGATGATCCGTTTGCAAGGCCGCGAGAAGCAAGGGCGCCAGTAACATCGACGATAAAGCTGAATATCTGTGACGACTCGTCGATTTGTGCCAATTGAATGAAACTATCACTAGGGAACGCTACCACCAATAATTGATACGATCGGTACTCAGAGTGGACCCCAAACGGAAAAAGCTGCTGAAGAGGTGTTTGCAGTTCTAACTAAGAAAAAGCTGCTGAAATGGTGTTTGCAGTTCTAACGTTGAATGTCTCACTTTCTCCGCTATTATCAGCAGACATTATTCCATCCGATTAGCACCGGTTTCAAGAGATGACTTATTGTTCATTCTTGCGATGGTATCCAAATATGGGTTATTTTGTGAATACCCTTAAAAGATCCTTTCCGAGCGGAATTCATATCACTTCTAAAATATTGTAGCTAGCGATGGACAATATTTGGAATATAAAATGCATAAACACTGCTTTGGAATAAAGCCTCGGATATCGGAAATAAACACCTAATACATATTGACATTAGGTAGAATAGATGCTTTAAAGGTACTGTTGACGGAGAGGAAGGCTTTTAGAATAGCTTTTAAAACTAGTGCGTCTAAGTGTCCTATTGTCGTAGTGTAGGGCAGCGCGCACCAACACTCTGTAAGCTGATGGAAAAACTATTTTCCACATTTCCCTTCCTCGTCGGAAAGTTACTTTCTTTTGGTGACATTAAACTGCAACTGTCCTTCGGGGGCGTATTGCCACAGATAACAAAAGTCTTTGCTCGAACGTGACGTAAGCTTTCAATTTAATTTCAATGGTCAATTTCAAGCTTTCCGAATCGGTGAATGACCTTAAAAATCGGTTATTGCACCGACGATGAAAAATTGTAAATTATTTCGGTAGACGCAAACTTGCATGAATATTGCCTGCGGGTTGTATTTGTCATGAGTGAACGATGAAGGGTTCATAAAGAGTCACAGTTCAAGTAGAAGAAAAAATTGAAGTGAGGAGGAGTAGCAATGTTTCGAAAATTAAGTCAGTTGCCATTGTATACCTCGACAATGACAGTTCCTGCAAAGAATTGATCCTCTGAGCACTTAAAAGTTCAAATTAATAGCTCGTTTGCCTTATTGTCTTGATGTGAACCGTAATGAGTTCATTTTATTCGCGACCACACCACATGGACAGCTAAGGTCTTCATTGCGTAAATCCCAGGTTCCTATTTCCTTAACTTTTACAAACGAAAACAGACAAGTGATGGAGTTTTCTCTGCGTTACCTTATAACTAGCGATCCTACGAGGAATAAAAGATGTGTTATGCGGCTCAACTTGCATAGCCAAAGGTAACAAAATTACCATACATTGGTGTAAAATTTTGTACAGATTTTTATCGGAGCTACGCAAGAATTTATTCGTTCGTTTATAATGAACAAAATGAATATAATTTTCAATTTTCAAGTGTAATTAGAGTTTTTTGGAATTCCCACAGTTATTATTATTATTGACGAAAATTTGAAATTTAATTCATTTTTACGCTTCAAGAAATAAAACGAAAATACTTAATAAATAAACACCACTCCTTAGTATTTCCGGTCATTCACGAAAAATGCTGAGCTTTCTTAAGCTTGTGAAAAGAATTTCGCCGAAACTAAATCACATAATAAAACATTTGCTGAATTGTTTAGGTTTTTGCATTATTCTTGAATTTCAATCTTACATGCGAAGGTCAGCCTAAGCGTTTTGAATAAACAAAAATAGTTTAGTTTTCTTTGTATATTACAGTTTTTCCTTTAGCTTTGTGTGTTAGCGTTTTTAATACAAGTTTGTAATTGCGTTTGCAACAAATTATGCTTGTTTCGACAATTTTCGATATTCAGCCCATACCCCACAACTATGAATAATAGACGCAATAGATGTCTGCAATCTATATGAAATTTTGGAACCGACTTATTACCCACAACCATCGCTCATCTCGTCTATTTGCAATTAAAACTCTGATCGTCCTGAAAGTTTGAGACACAACTTGAAGCTTTGTACAATCGATTTCAGTGTAGTTGGCCCGTTTGAAAATGCCTTTGGTTTGCACCAGAATTCTCAGTAATTTCTAAAAAAATGAACGCGAGACCTGAAAGAAAAGAGCATAAAGTTGCAAATATTGTTGCTAGGTGTTCACCAACTATGCTACGATTTGGTTCAAATATTCTCCAAGCCCATCCAAGTCAAAGCTTAGTGCAAAAACAAGCTCTCGATCGTTAAACAATCAACCCTTTAATTATATTTTAGCAAAGTACTCGCCGAAAACAGAGCACAACTTTTCCGCTTTAAATTAATTAATTATAGCAAAAAGAGTAAAACCACTATAGTGTGCCACGGCCCACCATTAAATACCTTGCACCAATCTGCAAATATTTACAAGGCGACTTTTCAAAATAAGGCGTCATATGGGAAGTGGTGGAAAATGTAGCCCGATTCGAGCCATGTCCTTGGAATAAAATGCGTGAGTGTACCAAATTTCATCTTAAAAATTAAGATCTTTGTGTTGAACGCAAGAACACAATAAGGACAGAGGGACATACAAGCTTTAATCGACTCAGAAAATGACTCTGAACGTGTCTATCTCAAATCCTTTTGTATACTACGTCCATCCCCACAAACGCAATAGATCCTTTTACCGCAAGTGGTGCAGGCGATAGAAACCAGTGTGGTCTGTTAGCTTTTCAGACAACGTAAATGTTTTTTAATTGCTAACAAACAAAATCTATTTCATTGAAAAAAAATATATGCGATATAAAGATGAAGACGGTATGTAAATGAAAACGAGAACCTTATGGGACCAAATAAATCCCATAAAATTCGAATGATAAAACTAAAAAGAAACTGCAGGATCAACTTAAGCCGCGTATTTGATTAGTAATCAAAATATATAATAGAATGGTGTCTTCGATATACTCCAGTGAGCAGTTAATATTTTTGATTAGTTAATACTTTTGATAGTTTTGATCTTCTTTTGATCTTTGATTGCACATCATCTCCGTACAGATCAAATAGGGGTTCATACAGGTAATATCCAGAAGATACTCTCAAATATATATACTTTTTAAAAGATCTTTATTTTCTCTTCGTCAAGGGCTACCGCTGTAGCCAAATATTTAGTTACTTAGAAATTCGACTATCATGTTGGCACTCCTCAGTGCAGTGGATCATACTTTAATTACGATTGGCGTGCGGCCGAGTTGTAGCGAACGCTCTGCCAGTCAGGGCATAACACTTATCGATGGAACACATCCCTCCTTTCACATTTTTGGTGGTGTTGCCTTTGTGGGAATTCTCTCAATGACTCCCCAATAAAAAAAAAAAAAGACAAGATCAAGCAACAAAATTATATTTAGCTGCGGCCGAAGCTTTTGTACGCAACAACTTTATATTATAATAGAAGAGGTAAACGTTTATTATTAGTGGTAGAGTAAAATACATAATTTTTTGTTTTTTTACTTTTGAAATCTGAGATATTGCCCATTACACTGTAAGCGTGACCTTCGATTGTTTGCGGCCATTTAATACTAACTAACCTTTGTGCAAGAATGCCCAGTGTTTTTATCAAATATGACGGAGATATCTTCAGTTTTGTGGCCAGGGGAATGTTTACTGCAAACATTATAAAATCAGGCGGGCCGATGATTTGTGCTTAAATCAATTCAGAATTTGATGTTGATTATGAATATATTTATTTTACCGCTGAGTTCCTTCTTTCTTTCCCTTCTTTCAGGGATTTGCCAACGTTCTGAAGAAATTCTTTCCTTTCTGTGACGGTGGGTATAAAAATTGCGTGAATTTGTAATAGAAACGTAATTTCTCTTCTCTTTATGACAAATACACTCGACGTAAACGGTTAAAGAATTAAAAAAAGGCCTACTACCGAAACAGAAACTTTATTAGATTTTAAATTCAACCTTTAACGCAAGAATTCGGAAGGGCTGCCCCTAAAGTTCAGTGCTCTGATCGATCGAACAAAATAATTTGAAATATTTTATTATTATTCACATACGCGATGGCATGAATCGAAAAATTGTTTCTCGTGTTTTCAAATTCAATTTTTCAAATTTCAATTAATGAACACAATTATTTGTTTATTAGTTTTCTGTTACACATAACAGATTAGCATTAAATTCAAATTTTTATTTGCATTAAAGTTTTCGTTTCTATTTTTTTTTTTTTTTTTTTTTTTTTGAAAATTATGCTTTTCTGCTTAAACAGCAGAGGAGTTTTATTACCTTGATGCACGTCAGTACGAGTTTGTGTGTGTGTGTGTATATGTTTGTGTTCGCAAGAATCTATATCTTACTCGCAAGTGCACACATTTATGTTCATCAATTCATTTATACGTACGAATAGCAAATTTGTTAAAATTATAAAATGTGTTGTTCATCGGTACTTTATTCAAGACAATGTGTTTTTGCAAACTAATTATAATTTCTTTGTGTTTATGCGTGTATATGTGTGTTTATTTTGTATACAGGTGCGTTTCATTAAATTGTATAATTATGGGCGCACGGTGTGCATTTAATGTCTGTACAACATTAGGAAATCCATTTGAGTATACGTGTGTACATGAACATTTACCCACACGCAGAACCAAATCTTGCACATATCAAGAAAATGGAATCAATCTTTGCCTCCAGACAAAATGAAATGTATCTTAATTGCATAGTCCATGAACGCAAAACATTACAAAAAAAAAAAAAAAAATAAAAAATTTTTTTTTTTCATTGTTAATGTTAAACACTAAAGAGTTTAGACAACATCCAAAGATCTGCTATATATATACATATGTGGAATCGTATGGAACGGAATAGTTCTGTAACTTCAAATTTACAAAATTTCAGGGTCCGTTACTGGTTTTTCCTGCTGAACTCAAACTGGAAAACACATTATTGTGTTACCTGTAAACGCTTCAATGAAATGTTGATCAGCGTTTAATAATAATGTGCTGATCACTGATTACTCATTTCCTATACATTTATAGCAATAATTAGTGTTAAGTTCTGTAAAAGCATTTAAACGCGAAGAATAAAAGAAAAAACGCGATTCCACATTTGATCACGAATGAGATATACTGAGTTTGTTACGTCATTTGCAAAATTGAAAAATTATGCTGGGTTTTTAAATTCATTCACACACTTGCTATCAATTCCCAAGAGATCGTGCTTTGCTTTCCGCAACGCGTTTCGTTGCATGCAAAGGCAAAATCTTTTAAAAGTAAGGCGTTAGTTCTGCTGACCATTCCATCTGCACTTTGTTCGCTTTCGGTCATTGAAAGTCTCTATAGAGCAGGTATTCGTTAGTCGGCTGCCGGCAGGCTTCTTCACTAAGCGATCAGCTACTGTGCATTTTCTATATTTACAACAGGTCCGTGAAATTTTGAAGAGGTCAGAGAACTGGTCATGTATGTGATTGCGTGCTTTCTGGGTCGATGCTTCTTCTTGGAGATGGAAACTCGATGCATAAAGAGTTATGTGGCAATCCGGAATGTACGGACAAGCCGAATGCAGCAGTAGCTATATGCCAAGCAATACAGTTGCGAACTACGGAGACCACGGGTGTCAGCGTGCTCTACTCAATAGATCGCATGCACAAAGTATTTTTCAATGCGTATGGCGGGGTTGACTGGGAATGACGGAGCGACTGACAATTGGTTGTGGTTACTACAAAATTGCGTTAAATAATTGCAGGTGCGACATAGGCATTGCCTTGCTCCGGCGGGAGCACTCGGGCCATACCCAATCTCTCATATCTTGGACTCGCGGTTGTTATAAGCCTTCTAAGCGGCGCAGGAGTATCTTAAACGCATGTTATCCCACGCTTAGAACCATACAAACTTAAGGCTTTCGTTTTATTGAGCTTTAATGGCAGTGATGGATGTTAAGAATTACCGCATTAAAGCTTCACAGCAGGAACCGAAGTAAAATCCTTGACACACATTTGTATAAGGCCTGTTGTTTATACTGCTTCATCAGTCTGGGCTGTGTCGGTGGTAAGCTTGCTTCGATATTTTTATTTTTAGCTTCAAATATGTGTACTGAGCAATTTTGCATTTGCAGGCAGTCTCCGTTTGCTCAAAATTGAAAAAGTTTGTACAACAAGCCATAATGGGACTTATTTTCTCTTAAATTAACCCTTTCCTTGCGTTATCGTCGCTGTTGCTGCTGGTACGATTTTGTACGGCCATCAGGACGATACTTTGGTAATCATTTCATGGAGAGTTTTCCAGATTTATCAAGTGCGACAAAATATTGCTTGAACCAGGCCACAGGTGTGTTCTTCGCAGGAATGCTTAAAGTTCGAAGGAGAAATGTGTTCTTCCAGCCAATCTGTCACGTCTTAACAAAACACGTTTCTAAGGGTGTATCGGAAATTTTAAGAATTTTCCCTTTTCACCTGCTATAAGCACATCGGTGGCCGAATCCCATTGAGTTCGAGATTACCTTAACAGATCTGCGGTATTCTTTGTAGTTTTTCCATCAATTCCACCAAAATTGAAAAAAAATCATTTGTTATCCGCACCATAAGGTATTACTGATTTCAAAAGATCTTTGCAGCTCCAAAATAGACTCCATCCTCTCAGTTCTTTGCCAACAAAATGTAAATGCTTGTGGTTTGTTGAAGAGATTTTCTTACGCTTTGGATTTTTAAAATAAATCCAGTTTTGGTCGCTCTTTTGAGTGGCGATGCGATGCAAAAGCAATTCTCATCTTTGAAGGACTATTTCACTTGTGGGTTTTCGGTTCTCCATTTGTCTTTCATACCGTTCACGTTGTACACGTTCTCCTGACTTTTGGATGTTCCTCATGACGCTGGGTTACGTTCATTCTTTCCCCCAGCCTTTTCTTGGTCTGTGCATCGCCTTCATCCGCTTTTGTTTGCAATTCTGCATTTTCAGGGTCCTTTTCGATCCGGTGTTTATTTTTCACAATGACATATGAAAAGGTTGGAATCATTTTCCACATAATTTAATTATTGTTAGGGTATTGTCTTCTTGCTACAGCGATCCGGTGTCGCGATACAGATGTGAATGGTTCATCTGGATTTCTCCGTGGATTTTTGCGCATGGGATTCTCCAAGGTCCACAGGTTCCAGGATCCACCTTTCATCGCCAGCAACAGCAGCAATATGATGTAACAACGAGTTTCTTTTGCATCGATCGAGGGAAAAATAATGCTGTCGGCGAACAAATCATGCATCAACGTATGGAGTATGCTCACGTCACACTTTCATCCAAAAACATTGATTAAATCCCGGTTTTTTTTCTTTAATTAAATGAGAAATCGAGTGCATTTCGTACACGATCATTA
The DNA here is from genome assembly GCA_000688735.1 of Glossina austeni. Taxonomy (NCBI): domain Eukaryota; kingdom Metazoa; phylum Arthropoda; class Insecta; order Diptera; family Glossinidae; genus Glossina; species Glossina austeni. Next base: position 550,809 of record KK502565.1, read on the forward strand.
TTAGCCCAGCCCAGCACGCCCAGCCATTTTCAAAAGCGCACATATGTGTCACACTACCATTTTTAAATTTTCAAATTTACTGTCATGTGGGGTTCTGACACTTGACAGCAATGCATCTAAATCTTCAAAATATTTTCTAAATTGTCTTTCTTGACAGCTGCTTCAAGATGAGCAACACTGCCTCTTATAAAAGCCGATAAAAATTTGTTTTAGTTTTTCTATAGATAAGAGAAACCAAGTCTTTTTTGGGGCGGAGAAATCGAAGGAGGATTCCTGATCAAAGCATATTTATCTAATTTCCATTTGCTTGGATTCCGCCGCAAGAGGCAAAAATTCACAGCGAATGAAATTTAGCATAAACGCTCAATAATCAAATTCGGACACAGGCCGTCTACAGTAGCTAAGGAACTGAAACAATCTGCAAAGAAGATAAAACTTTCAATACGCTTTCGTTACTAAGTTATAAGCAGACGTGGCAGACATTAATTGAAAATTTCGCTCAAAACTTTATGCAAAATTATATGAGCCGGCGAAAGAGATTCATGCGTCTACGTTTAACAAAAATAGCGAGACATTTACGTGTAACACATTACGCATATAAGGCAGATGAACAGGATTCCGCAAATAAGTTTCAAGGTGAAATTCTAGATTGCAAATGCCTTCGATGATGAAAACAGAATTTGCCTCCTTTTGATATGCAATCATCGATCTAAAGCGAGTGTAATTTAACCTCAGATCTTGGCTGTTTATTTATTAGCGATTGTGATGAAGATTTTCGCTTGAATTTTAGAAAGGAATAAGAAATTCCGAAGAAAGTTTCCCGCAAACAGTTAATTAAAGCAAAAGAATTTTAAAAGAAATTTTAAAATTATTATTTTAGAAAAGCTTTCAAGGGACCTTTGTTGAGAAGAAAATTGAAAAATGAGAAAATTTGATTTGAAAATTTGAAAATTAATTAACATTTAATTGATTGATTCTCCCGCTAGTTCAAATATGTCGCATTCGCTCGTCATCTTCCCCTCATAGAAGAAGTGTACACACAATGTATGCATGTATGTGTACGTGCATGTGGTAAAGCGCTCTTTTGCACTATTGTACAATTTACCTGAAACCGAAAGCTGAAACCTTAAAAGTAGCACATGATAGCATCTACAATTGCTCTGACCATGTCGTCTTATTGTCTGTTAACTTAGATTCTCTGGTCGTTGTTGTTGGTTTTTTGTTTTTGTTTTTGTTTTTCTTTTTTTTTTTTTTAAATGCATTTATAAAGTTAAGCGAAACATGAGAATGAGCTTTGGCTGGCTGGCTGATTGACTGACTGAATGACTGGCTGACTGAATAAGTAAGTGAATGGTTTTCTGTTTGCTTTTTGTGCTTATATCTCCTTATATGTATGTATATGTGCATGTGTATTTGTATATGTATATGTATATGTATGTGTATGTGTATGTATGTATGCCCATCACTGTGGTTTATGGTTGTCTGTAGTCAATTGCAAAATTGTCAAATTGCTTTGTGGCTCAAAGGCAACAACAATAATAACGGTTAATTGGCTATGATTGTTGGGGCGTGTTCAATTGACACAGTCAACATACGTACGTTGACAATGTTTCTCTTATATAAAGCAATTGAGTTTTATTTACAAAAAAAAAAAAAAAAATGAAATTTACCCAAACAAACTTATATATGAAAATATTTGGTACTTTTCTTTAATTTTCTTGTTTTTCCACTGTTTAGAAAATTTCACTTTAAAGTTTCACCTGCATTGTGTCCAAAAAGTAACGGGAATTGTGAAACGCAAACCAATTTTTATTTATTTATTTATTTATTTTTTTTCATTAACATTATATGGGAGGTTTTAAGGCAATAAATTCTGGAATACATTTCTGAGCGCGAGATTAGAAATCAAATTATCGAAGTTGTTTGCAATTTATTGAAACGAACTTTTCTTTTATATGTTTTTATATTTGTTAGGGGACTTAAAAATAGATTAAAAGAACGCTTAAAAGTTTTTGCACGCACACTAGTTTTTGCAGCACTTCCTTGCCTTTGATCGTACGAGTGCCAGCTAGATTTGTTAAAAGCAACAATTTACAAGCAAGTGAAAACACTATAGCGCGTCGGCCGACTGTTATGTGGTCGACATCTCTCACATTTATTCAAATAATGCTTTTTCATAATAAGGCGTTATATGGGACTTGGCCGAAAAAATGCTCCGATCAGAATCAGTTTGAGTAGCATTTGTTCTTGGGCGAAAACAAGTGAGTGCACCAAATTTTATTACAAAATCTTCAAAGTTGCGACCTGCAGGTTGAATACAAGAGAACAAGACGAAATGTCAAGCTTAGAAACTGACAGAACAAACAGAAACTGATTTATCGTAGGGATCGGTTTCAGTCCTGCTTTGTAATGCAAGCACGCGCACAAACTTTATATACTCGTGTACCATAAAGTGTATAGGGTATAACAAGTACCGTTCATTTTAGATACATTTTTTTTGTCCAAAAAGTCTGCGAACATTAGTTCAAGCAAAATAACGAAAACAATGGAAAAGGGAACGCGCAAGTACTGAAAAACTCGCCTTTTCGTGACCCCTTCCAAGCAAACTACTACGAGTTAAGAAAGCTCAAAGACTCTAACTAGGTAACGGGGTTTTCTCATTAGAGTTAAGAGTTAAGAAAGCTCAAAGGCTCTAACTAAGTGACGGGGTTTTCTCATTACATTACAAGATGATACACAGGAAAAATTGTTCTTCTCTTTATAAAAAATCACTTCTTTGCTGTAAAACTTATTTGAGGCAGCGTTAAAGTTTGTCCGCCAATGTGTATATCTATAGAAACATCTAGCGAGAATGGTTTTCAGAGATTGTATAGAAGATCCAAAATCAAAGATCTGAAGGCACGCTCGTTGCTAAAGACTTTATAAAATAAATTCAAGCCGGTAAGAATTCACGTTTAAGTTGCATATGCTTAGAAGAAACTCTTGTCTTATTGTTTGAGGGATGCCGACGCAGGAGTGACGATGAGAACTGACCGCTGGACATGTCACATCAGCAAATAACGTGTCGACTGTGGTAAACTTAAAAATCGGGGACTACAAATAATGAGGTGACAAATTGGTCTCACACATTCCCCAGAGAGGACTTCATAGTCGTATACTTTTTTTTAATCAACCAATTTAGGCATAGTAAGCACTTCTTGTTTTGGGCCATCTTGTCGCAGCCATCAGAGGACGACGGTGCACGCTCAAATAACGCGCTGATATGGTGAAGTTAAACCGAAGAGTACGCTAAACCTCTCAAAGAATTCGATTTTCCCTTAAATCTTTTGCATGTTGCTCTTGAATATTTAATAATCATTTAAGGCGCTGAAAAATGTGAGAAAAAGTTTTAGAAAATAACATAACATTCTTATGTTTGTATATACCGCTGTAATATGCACGACCATTTTGATCAGAAGACGTCTGTTTCATGGAAATCAGAATAGTCAACCTTTTGCTTAAACCATTGACCAAACTCACGCTGGACGACGATATGTAAAGCAAGTCAGTAGTCTCAGCTTTCGCTTTCAAATGGTTAGATGGCGATCTTCCCACTTCCCACTTCCCACTTATTATATTTTAATACTTTGCCATTGAGGTTAGGACGGAGGACGCCTTTGTAGACAAAGACTTCATTGAATCTTTTGTATATAGATACCATCACTACATCACCTATATACGCAATAAATTCTAATTAAAATTCGGAATGTAAGAGAAAAAATTTGTCGAAAGTTTTATTCGAAAAAAAGAACCCCTTGAACACAGCCAGCATGAATAGTTGCTGTAAATAAACAAAAAGTCGAATTTAAAACCTCAATACTTTTTAGGCAGAACTCGCACGTAAACTTCTTCTGACTTCTTTTAAAGAATGATTACTAATGTATCTCGTTTTAAACTCGAAAATATTTCGTTCACAGTAGGCGTGCAAATGATTGTAAATTTTCCAATTGCATACTCATACGATTTTGGCACATTTGCAATACACATATATATGCATTAAAAAAATCTGTTCAACTCAAAAGTTTGAAAAGAAGTCAACATTTTTGAAAACATGTCAAAAAGCAGTTAATTAATGTTAACAACGCTTATAGAACATGTACAAACGCCAACTCCATACTCGTAAGTGCAAAGCTGATATGCATAGACATGTTTGAATAGAAGAAAAACAAAAAAAAAAAATGAAAACAGCACTAAATACTAGAAATGTAGAAACAATCTTAGCGCTATAGTAATATGAAGTAAATGATCGGTTAAGCGAAAAAAGTTAAAACAGTTGAATGTGTAGGAAGACACAAAGTAAAGAGTTAATAATAATATTAAAAAAAAGAAAAAGAAACACATTAAAGTAAGGCTTTCAATGCCAATTTTTATATTACTTATGAATGCATCCTATAGATCTATATATATGTACATATATATACATTTATATATATATATATATATATATATATGTGTATGTGCTTACGAAGAAGAAGGCTGGCAGAGAAGAGGAGGGAAAACAACCCTATTTTATTTAGTAAGTAATAATTTACATAAGCGTGCTATGCATTTTAATTAATCTGTACATATAAGCAAAAAAGACAAAAGAAGAAAAAACACAATTACAGATGCATATATATACATATATAAATAAAAGTATATATGTATAAAAAGACTAAACAATAAATGCCGACAAAGTTTTCAAATTATTAAACAAGTTGTTGCAAATATAAACAAAAAGTACACATGTACGGGCCACACAAATATTTATCTAACATATATTACCTATGCATCATGCAAAGGCATGTCCATGCATTTGCTGACTTTTAATAATGGGTTGGCAAAAACATATTTTCGATTTTTGCAGAACGTACGTTGTTATTGTTTAACATACAGAAGCCTTTGTTTTAATAGGATTCGCTAAAGAAAAGAAAATCTACTGGAACTTCTATCGTTGTTTATAAAGTTCATGATTTTATCTGGTAATGATTGCCGTTATGGTTTATCAATTAAGAGAAAAGAAAGCAATGATTCTCTTGATGAAAATTCTTGCATAACTTTCTTCCAAATCGCAAACAATAATTTATTTTTAACTCTTTTTCTACAATAATGAAACAACTGTACGACATACTTGCGTTAGCAAGCGCAAGGAAATCAATTTTAGATAAGATTAGATTAAGCGCCGACATTAACATCATCCTTAATCAGGCATGCACTGAACGAGCAAACTTCAATATAATTCGATCGTTGAATAGTTTTCTGCTTAGCAGTAGTCAGCAGAAAGGCTCTTGGTTCGCTTTGAAGGAAGCAGGCGTCGGTTTGTGGCGTTTGTTGCTGAGTAAACTCGATAGCTATGAATAGTTACGGATCCCTTTGTAACGAGTAGAGATTTTACAATTATCGATAAAGTACGCATTTTCATTACCGCCGAAAAAGGCCCTCAAAAAAAATCTTTCAATCGTAAAATTTGCTGTCGAGCAACAAATTTAAAATACGATCGAGTTTACTAGAATTATAAACTGGTACCACACAGCACACTCTTTTAGAAAGGATATCTGCTCCTCCCTACAGGTACAATTGATGCCTTGTCTCAGTTATCTCTGTTGACCGCAACTTCCGTCAGCGTGTCAGTGTATGGAAACTTCTACGCATAAACGGATAGGAGTTTGGTTGGAATTTTCTTCGCACGCTTTTAACACCTTTTGCAGTTTTCTTTGTTTTGTTTCTACTAAGCAGAGTAAATCTCATGAGCCAGGCAGCGGAAATTCGCTTACACTAAATCCATAAAAAAGGTTCAATTTTGCACTAAAACCCGAATTTACTTACTGTCCCACCAAACTGATATCGCAATTCAATTTTCTTAAACACAATGAGAGAGTAAAGTAAATTTACGATTCCGTTTGTAACATCCATAGAAATGCCACAATTGTTAATCAACGTACGTTTCCAATTCGTTTAAAGCAAATTTCAAAAGGCACTGATTTTAAGTAAATCTCCACTTAACCAATTTATGTGTTGGCACGACCTTGGGATATAGCATAATCTTGCAAGCTCCACTATTGTACGTTGAGAATTGAAAAATATCTTAACAACAAGTCTTCAAAAACTTTGCAATAATTTGTAATAATTTTTAATAATTTTTTTTTAATAATTTTTATTCAACAATTATTAACAATTGCACGATTCTCATACGTAAACGACGTTCATCTAAAATGCGTCTTCAGCCGTTTGTTTTAATAAACTATAGTTTTTTAGATTGCTCGCTTCCAGTTCAGTTTAAAGTGGGTGTCAATACTAAATGACAACTACAATTACACAATTATGAAATCAAATTCTAGCAATCACTACAATCAGAGAAGCCTACATACATTAACATAATAGCACATCAATTAAAATTCTTTAATGTGAAGAAAAAAAACAGAAAGATATCTGTCTGGGAGGCAGTTTAAAAGTATTAGTAAAACAGTATAAGTGTAATGATGTAAAGTCTTTCCTTCCATTCCGCTACTTAATTGGAAGGGGTAACACCGTCAAGTATCAGCCTAAAAAGGGCGAATTTTTGACAATCCTGCAAAGGCAGGGGGACCGAACGGTAATAGAACAAATGAGAAGGGTATATTCGGCAGAGGGGGGGGGGGGGGGGGGGGGGGGGGGG
>KK502565.1:558737-580327 GCA_000688735.1 Glossina austeni
AAAAAAAAAAAAAAAAAAAAAAAAAAAAAAATATTTTCAAAACACCAAAAAAAAGAAAAAAATTTCATTTTTGTACTGTATATTATTGGGTGGGCATCGGTAACTTTTTCTATTTTTGGCGAAAAAAATTAAAATTTATTTATTGTGTGTCTATTCCAGTTGCAGTGTAGTAGTAGAGCAACGCGGAAAGCATACGAAAAGCAAAAGGGTTCTCGGTTTTCGTTGCAGTGTGGGCGTGTCCTTTGACTGGTTTGGGTAATTTTCAGATTCCTTCGCATATTTATAGGCGATTTCACTTTTTTTTTGCTATCAGAAGAATATTTGCGACAGACAATATTACAGGGACAGACGGACGTACTTGATCGAATGAGGATTTGATGTTGATCAGGTATATACAAGCTTCATGGGGTGCCTGAAGCTTTCTTCTAAGTGGAGCAAACTTATGTATGTTTAACAAAATTAGGAAAAAATCGTTTCAAGTTAGCAGACATCTTATAGTCCTTTCTTTTTGGTAAAAATCTTTTTTATTCATTTTTAGCACGAGTAGCCAAAAGCAGGGTCATAGAACAGCACTCTCATGATCGAATATTTCTTCTAATTTTCTCTCCTGGAAGATTTTTAGCCCCAATGTTTCGCTTTTATATTTTACGCGTTGAGACTTGACAAGAAAATTTACACTTCTATCGTAGAGAGAGTTCATAATTGGCATTAATCTTTTAATTGACGCATTGACATTTATCGGATCATTCTCAAGGTACGTCTTATGTAGTTTTATCCGGAAATGCTTTTAGATTCCGCATGGGTAGCCGAGGCTGTCACGTCTGCATTCACGTGCTCAAATCTCAACCCGGTGGAGTTTATTTTGATACCCAGTGCTTAGCCGTTAAGGGCATAACACTTAGCTATTCTGCACACATCAACTAGGCTACGGCCGTTTCCCTATCTCCTTCTCTTTCCACACTTCTTTCCCAACGTCCCCTATTACACCTAAAGGGGCGATTCCCTCAGTAATTGGTCATGCAACAAAAAAAAGGTGAATTCTAGAGACAAGTTGGTAATCAACACCCAAGGAGTTGGGTTGTAACTTCCCAGCAGACATTCCCCACAATACTGGCCAGGTTTTTCGGAGCGTTTGTGGAAATTTCAAGAAAAAAATTTCTTTTAGGCAACGAACTTTTTTTTCACATATGCTTCAAAAAGGGTATCCTCCCCCTTGCACGCTTCTAGCAAGGACATCAAATATTTGTTATTTTATTCGGAAACCAAAACTTTTCAGATAATATATTTTAGTTCCGTAAATGGATCGAAATAACCGTCAGCGTGCAAGGAATTGTAGAAGTCTTAGAGCAACTCTTCAAGTAATGATATAAAAACTTAAGCACTTTGAACAGACTTTTGAAAATTTTAAAAATGTGCAAATTAAACGTCAATTACGTCAAGTACGAGTTTGTAAATGAAATAAGCACGCGAGTGCAAGCTAGACATGCGGTTGAGTTGACTATCGGCAAAAGTATAGAAAAACACATTATTTGCAGAGTTTATAAAGTCATTACAATTGGAAGTGAGACCATCCATTTTAATTCAAGATGCGTTGATATGAACACGAACACCATTTATGGTTTGTCTGAAAAATCAACTAATAGCAGAAGCTGTAAAATGCTTCCGAAGCGTTCATATCCAATGACAATTATGGTTATATACGATAAGTCGTTTATGTAGAGGGGAAATAATGGGAAGAAGAATTCAATTAAATTCAGCTTTTATTCGCTAATTTTTTTTTTTATAGAAACTTGTAAAACATTCGTTCGTGTTCTCCTTATTATTATATACGTACTTTATGGCGAATTATTGTTGACTTTTGATTGAAAACTTTTGAAAATTAATTAAAAAACAGTTCTATAAAATAATGGAAAACGAACTCAAAATTAATGCATAAGAGTTGTTGTCATAAACACATTACTTGTTACAAGATATTTGTAATGCTATGCTAATACGACAGCTCTCGATAAGGGATAAAAAAAGCGACAGCTTATCCCGAAGCTGTATCCCGGAGTGCATCTGTTTTTCTTTCATTGCACTCCAGCGTAGTTTCAGACGCTTCTTTTGACTACTGTGGATTTCAGTGCTTCTATATATGGCGTTAAGTAAAATCTTTATTTTAAAAAATTCAAAATTCAAAATTCAAAAAATTCAAATTTACATAAAAATATTTTCCAGAGAACTACGACTTTTTGTAATCAACAGACGTAAAGAGCGTAGTCTTAATGATCTTTACAAGGTCGTTAGTCGGAAAAAGGTTTTATTCTTGTTTTACTTGCAATTATTACTTCTTTTTTTGTTTGCATTGCCGCTGACTTCTTTGACCTTTGGGTCTAAAAAAAAAATACAAAGCAAAAAAGAAGAAGCCTTTATTTTCAGGTATTTTCAAGTGCACTGTGTATGTTTCTTGAAGGAATTTATTTTAAATTTGCACCCACAGTAGGTACAGATTGATTTTGGATTGGCCAACCGCTTGATTGTTTGTAAGACCCAGTAATATGTGTCCGAGATTGTTAGAATTGATGAAACAGGGCTTCATCGCTGCACTTCAAGTCAAATCGGTAATTGGCCGGATGGACAGTAACCGTCCAAAGCGACCACAAATGTGACGTCGTTAACACAATTGCAACTGGCAAACTAACTGCCAGAATGTCATGAAACTTTGGCACGGTACTATTCAAAAAACATATCAGTCTGCCCGACGTGATGTCATATATGCAGAACTTGGAGTGATGTGTAAGTGGCGAAAATATTGGGTATAGAGACGGTATAGGCGCCAACGAAGTCTATACAGTAGGACCGAATTTTAGGCAAGCAATCATACACCGAGCATAAGTGGTTTGTGCCACGGAGCTAGCAAACTCGTAGCTATGTCTACATAAAAATGAACGTCACTTTATCGTCTTCATCACATTCAAATGATGCTTACTTGTTAACATAGCCAGTCATGATCGAAGAAAACTGTAAACCTGACTTTGAATTTCGAAAAATTATGATGCTAGCTCGAGTGTTTGCGGATCGTATGTATAGTCTCGTACGTCTCATTATGACATCTTTCATGACGTTCTTGTCGTCAGAAATCGTTAGTTCACATAATAAAAGTCGAAAAATGCATATTTTGCATATTTTGAAAAAACATTTGTAACTTTGCAGCAATTGGATACGAAACGATGTGAAATTTTTCTCGGATATCAACCGGAGTACTGCCTACCAACCCATAACAAAAAAAAAAAAACAAAAAAAAAAACTAAATAAATAAAATAACTATCTCATGAGGTCATGGTATCCGCGAAGTTTGACTCAAGCTAAATATAACTTCTTTTTGAAATGGGCATCGATTCTATTCATTCCGATCTACATGAGATCAGTCCAGTACTCCAAATATATTGGAAATCGAAAATGAAAATCGCATAAGAAGCTAGCCAGCTCTAGCGATGAACTGGCCGGCCTTGAGGACTACCATCATAAACGAACTCTATCTCGAAAGTAGTCGTTAAATTTTATTAAGATATTTAAATAGATTTGCATCCAATAGTTGCGATGATTGGTCGCTTGTGCAACGAAGTATCAAAGATCTTCTTAATATCGTAAAGATGAAAAGATAAATGAAGTACAACACACACACACAGCAGAATTTCATATGCATGTTAGGTTTTATTAATTTCTTTATGAAAATGATTTCCATTTATGTACATGTATAATTTGCACAAACAAAACCATTGATAAATATATTGAAAGAAACGCATAAATGATGTTTTGTTGTTGGCCTTTGGCCAAACCTTTAACTCTAAAAATATTACAATTTTCTACGGCATGCAAATACAAGCAGGCGCGCGCACACACGCTCAGGGATACAATTGCACGAAAAGAGAGATAATTTGTTTTGCTAAGAATCAGGCTGATGATGATGATGAATGCAAAAAAAAAAAAAAAATGCACGTTGTGTTCTTTTGCTAAAGAATACGTATCTAAAAAAGTGTTGTTTGAGTTCCATTCAAAATGTGTGCTTTCAAATTTCACTGTACGCGCTCCTATTGACAAAAATAAAATATTGCATTTTCTGTTTGTGATTTTTTTTTTTTTTTTTTTTTTTTGCAGACACATGAATATGATTTTACATTCACGATGTGTGTACGAAACAAAAAAAAAAAAAAAAAAAAAAAAAAAAAAAAAAAAAAAAAAAAAAGAAAAATTTTTACATGAAATTAGGCAAAAACACTGTTGTGAATGCAGCATCATCGTCACATACATATACAAGTAGAATGCAGAGATAATGCAGATACACATACAAAACTTGGTCGACCTCATGTTCATGCATGCATACAAATGTAAGTATGATTTTCATGCGTAATTGTTGACAGGGACATGAAGATAAATTATTATTAAACCGTAAAATGCACAACTTCCGTGTTTGCGTTTTAAATAAAATAAGAAAATGCGAATTGAAATATTTACCTCCCCATTTTTTTTGTTTTTTTTTTTTGTTTTAATCAATTATATTAAATTTTTTGATTTTTATTTCAATTTACTTTCCATTTATTTCGGTTTTCATTTCAAATATTTAACGTATCGTTAATATGAATTTGATTATTTTTATGTGTGCTTATGCATGTTTGTACCTGCTACAAAACCGCTACCGCAATATGTCATTGTCATATTGCACCATTGGCAACCCTGCGGTCTCTTGCATCGAGCACATCAAGTATAACCGTTATAAGGTCTCAATTTGTCAGCTGATTGGTTTTGCTATGACATTCTTTTCACTATTTTTTCATATCCATCAGCGGCGAACAGGAGGTCTATTCATTCTATCAAAACGTTTGTAACGTCCGGATAGAAACTTCAGTGACCCCGCAACGTGTATATATTCTTTATCTGTATCAAATTCTGAATCGATTTAAGCATGTCCATCTGTGCGCCTTTCCGGTTGTCTATCCGTGTCACGTATGTTGTAAACCTTTACCTTGCCGCAAAAATGAAGCTAGCAATTTGAAATTTGGCAGAAACATTGGAGGTTCTTGCACGCAGGTGGACATTGAAAATGGTCGAAATCCGTCGAAGCATATACCTACACTGCTACATAAACCGAGAATACCTTTGTGGTTCAAAAGGAATAAAAAAGTGGTTTTTTGATAATCACTCATAAACTATAGCAAATAAATGTACGAAAATTTGAACGCTTGTTCTCTGAGCGATGCTGCAGTACCAGTACAAAAATTGACCACGCCTATCCGATGTTAGAGTGTATCAAAATTTGACTTTTTTTTCAATACCTTTGTAAACGCGCAGAAACAAGCTGCAAAAGCCTTATAAAGTATATAAATTCTTGGCGAGTTTCAAATTTGAAATGCAGCTCAGCATGTCAGCTTGTTCGCTTGTCTGTCCCACTATTTAGTCTCTTTGGTAAACGTTCTCCCGTTAGCGAAAATGAAGATGAAGATATCGCCCACAAATTTGCAAAAGAATTCAGAAGTGACCCAAAGTTTTCAAGGGACGTGCCTACAACGCCGACACGCTTACGCGACGAGAACTGTTATTTTGAAAATAGAAAAAACCAGCCGCGCCAATTCCATATTATAGAGCACGAAAATTTCTCTTTCTTTTACTTTTTTCGTCTTTTTTAAGATAACGGTGATGGGTATAAAAGATTCGACCACGACCACGATAATTACTTGTTTTCTCTTGCTATTGCTGTCGCAGTTTTGTTTAACACCTACGATAACCGCACACTTGACACATTACAAACAATATAATAAATTATGTACTCTTTGTAAAAGAAATAAAAAGTGGAGCAGAGAGAGATAGACTTTGATTCAAAAATTGTTGAAAAAATTTGTTATAATAATCACACGGGTTTTATTACATTTGGTAAAGGTTAACTACGACCCACTGAACTGATACAATAACATACGTACATCTTTGCTTGCCGTGAATGCTAATCAGGATCTTAAGTATCGGTCTTCAGTTACCTTTTGACTGCGCACGGGTCAGTTAAAAATGAATTAGAAACCAGATCTTCTAGCAATTAGTAAAAACGAATCAATAATTTTGATTTCATCTTCAACTCAGTTCATCTGGAAGTTTTTTTACGAAAGAAGGGCGCAAGGAAGTTGTGTTTTTAAAAAGGCATTAGAACTGGCGACAATAGGCTTCACATACTGCAGATCTTTCGAATATCCAGATTTCCTTTTGAAGCCTTCTTTTCCTTTTTTCCTTTTTCCTCCTTTCCTTTTAAAGTATTTTTTTATAGACATTCGATTTTGCTACTTTCCCGGCTAAAAAGATGTAAAAGGCTAACAAAAATGACAATACTTGGTCACATTTATATCACATCGTAAATCTTGCCTCAGATTGTTTTTTAATTTGTTATAATTACGAAGTGAATTTTAACTACTATGTATGTATACTAACACTATGTAAATTTTAACAAAAAAANTGGCGAGTTTCAAATTTGAAATGCAGCTCAGCATGTCAGCTTGTTCGCTTGTCTGTCCCACTATTTAGTCTCTTTGGTAAACGTTCTCCCGTTAGCGAAAATGAAGATGAAGATATCGCCCACAAATTTGCAAAAGAATTCAGAAGTGACCCAAAGTTTTCAAGGGACGTGCCTACAACGCCGACACGCTTACGCGACGAGAACTGTTATTTTGAAAATAGAAAAAACCAGCCGCGCCAATTCCATATTATAGAGCACGAAAATTTCTCTTTCTTTTACTTTTTTCGTCTTTTTTAAGATAACGGTGATGGGTATAAAAGATTCGACCACGACCACGATAATTACTTGTTTTCTCTTGCTATTGCTGTCGCAGTTTTGTTTAACACCTACGATAACCGCACACTTGACACATTACAAACAATATAATAAATTATGTACTCTTTGTAAAAGAAATAAAAAGTGGAGCAGAGAGAGATAGACTTTGATTCAAAAATTGTTGAAAAAATTTGTTATAATAATCACACGGGTTTTATTACATTTGGTAAAGGTTAACTACGACCCACTGAACTGATACAATAACATACGTACATCTTTGCTTGCCGTGAATGCTAATCAGGATCTTAAGTATCGGTCTTCAGTTACCTTTTGACTGCGCACGGGTCAGTTAAAAATGAATTAGAAACCAGATCTTCTAGCAATTAGTAAAAACGAATCAATAATTTTGATTTCATCTTCAACTCAGTTCATCTGGAAGTTTTTTTACGAAAGAAGGGCGCAAGGAAGTTGTGTTTTTAAAAAGGCATTAGAACTGGCGACAATAGGCTTCACATACTGCAGATCTTTCGAATATCCAGATTTCCTTTTGAAGCCTTCTTTTCCTTTTTTCCTTTTTCCTCCTTTCCTTTTAAAGTATTTTTTTATAGACATTCGATTTTGCTACTTTCCCGGCTAAAAAGATGTAAAAGGCTAACAAAAATGACAATACTTGGTCACATTTATATCACATCGTAAATCTTGCCTCAGATTGTTTTTTAATTTGTTATAATTACGAAGTGAATTTTAACTACTATGTATGTATACTAACACTATGTAAATTTTAACAAAAAAAAAAAAAAGGAGGAAATTTGTCTTCAAAAATTGCTTTAGACATTTTTATACGTTCGAATGATTGGTCTTAGTATTTTTTCCGTTCCCGTTGGGACGTTTCCAAAACATTGTTTTTGAACGCTCCAACGGCTCCTCTTGTCGATGAAAATGGACGTCCATGCTATTTATTCTTGACGTTCAGGAAAAAAGACATAATTTCTTGCCATATCGGGACTATACGACGGATATTCCATTAATTCGATTTTTATCCGCGATTGTTAGAAGAGAGCATTCAGGAAGAATGAGTCGAAGGCCTTTGGGAATTTTTGTTATTTCCGCAAGGACTTTCGGGCAACAAATGGTTGTATACCATTCAGACTTTACCGTTTTACGTTCCTGCAAAGGCGCTAAATGTCTAGTTTAAAAAAAAAGAAAAGGGTGACCATGTGTTTCGAAGTGTAGAATTGGGTTCGTCTTGAAATACCTGTACAGTTGACCAATCTTTACTTTCGGGCTCATACGCACAATTCCGTGATTCCTCAACTGTTGGAGTCCTATATAGATATTAGGAACCACTTCTTGCTTAAGCTTTTATTTGCGTCAAACATCCTTCACAGATTTTGTCAAGTTATACTAGATCTTGTGTGAACAAATCTTTTTCACAGTTAAATGATTATACAATGTGTACGTTACTATAATACCTTAATTATCTTAATACGTTACTATAATACCTTAATTTCGGAATAGGTCACATCTTCTCTCACTACTATATGTTTTTTTACAGAGCACAGACGTTTTAGGGCGCAACAGTCGATTTTGGACGAATATCACGACATTTATCACCGAGCGAACGGCGGCAGTATTTCACATTGGATGGGGCTTTATCGACAAAGTGGAAGTAACTTGATCGGTGCACTCTTCGCTTGTTAATTCACGTTGAAAGGCATCGTACGAAAATTTCCGCGAATTTATTCAATATTTTTGCTGAGCCATAGTTTTCAACTGACTGTGAGCAACACAAAAATCGCGTTCAGATGACGAGTTGTTCTAAGGAAGGTTACGGAGAAAACTGGTTAAACGTCCCAGTGTAAACTTTAAACAGCAAATAGAGCGCTTAGTGTGGCCAAGGCTCAATATATAAATGGTGGCCTACGTAAAATATTAAGCTTAAGCTGACAAAACAGCTACATCGACCTAGCAATTAACGTACAATTTTTTAAAAATTGTCTTTGTTTCCTAAGAAAGAAGTATTGCTCACAACTTCCACAGGTAAAATATATTTCCCAACTCAAAGTTCAAATTGATTTGATTTACTTTAGAGAGACTCTATTTATTTATTATATCCTACCCCACCAGTGGTAAAAAGGTTCGTTAAGTTTGTGCGGATGTATGCAGAATTACTTTCTGATTTCATGTAAGCATGTCTGTCCGCCTTGTTTTAGTGAGATTTAGTACCATGATATGTTTTGGCCCAAGGACGAACGCTATTGAAAATGGTTCAATCACTTCCCATATAACGCTTTATTTTGTAAAGTCGTTAAGGCACAGGTGCATATGCTGCACTGTATATAATAAATAAAAAGCATGCTAAGGCTGGCTATTTATAACACGATGAAACACCATAAGGTACGTATGCAGATGCCAGAATACCGAAATTTATAAGATAAGGATAAACGTTAGTAAAAAAAGAACTAATGGTTAGTTTTGTAAACACATATCTGACACGTAACTAACTCGGAAATATTTTTATTGCTGGATTTATCTCTGTTTGAACAAAGTACGAGAAATTAGGCAATTAGTTATGTAATATAATGCTTTTAACCATCCTAGCGCACGGAATTGAGAAATCGATTACCACTCGTTGAACATTTTACATACAAACTGAAACGGATTGAACAAATCGTAGTTAAAGTGTTATCAAAAGAACAAAATTTTTTCGAGGCCCTAGTAGGAACATTAATATGTCCATATGTCCTAATAAAGCAGGCGAGTAAACATCATACTTCATCAGCTTAAATAAGAAGGCTACAGCTAATGTACTTCCACATCTTTTCTCTACGATAAGCAAACCAATGAGTTTCAACCTATTTTCATATGATTGAGGAGGTAAGTCAAGAGCCGATCTCAAATTATTTAAGGCAAATAATATGAAAGTGTACATGGCATCTATAAATAGGAAGCCAAGCAACCAACAGCCAGCCAGCCAAGTATTCCATCGTTTGGGCAACTAGAACATGTGTGCATACAAGATCGTGGTGGCATAAGGCTCGTTAAGTTTTTTAGATAATGTTTTCATAAGCTTAAGAAACGGCCTAGCTGTAATTATCTGAAACCTTCATAGGGCAAATAAACCTGAGAGTCAAAGAGAGAGACCACTTAATATAAAATATTTAGTGGAGTATATTTTTACCAATGTCTGTCTATCTCACCATGATCTCGACTTATATTCTGCAAATTTCCTTCCGTATCTTTACATAATTCTTGTAATCGGTGCTCATGGAAAAGTAATTCGAACTTTGAGAAATGGCGTGGAAAGGAAAATCGCGAATGTGGTGCAGTACCGAACTCTTTAAAATCGTAATGCGTCCTTTTGCCATTCACAAATATTAACAAAATTCGGTGAATAGATTTATATTGTCACTAAGCTTTTTATAGTAGCACAAAGACATCTATGGCAAAATATATAATTAGTTTCCCACGTATATATATACACATTAACTTATTAATAATCGAATAACAAATCTCGCGAACGGGATTGGCTTTCTAATCAACAGGAAAAAAGAAATAAAATGTGTAGCAAAATACAAAAGAAATACTATGCCAATCAGCAGTGCTTCTAATACTACCTTACATTCATAGATATCCATAAGGTAATCATAAAGAAATTTTCTAAATTTTTAATGCGCTGAATTTCCTACCGCCTATGTCGCGAATATTATTATTTGCTGTTATTGTAAATAATTGCTAACGAAGCCGTTCTGGGGCGCTATAATTGCGTTTAGGAAAATTCTCAGATCAATAGCTTAAACGTTATGGTGAGCGAAATAAACAAAAAAAAAAGAATGAATTAATTTATTTATGCATTATTTTAATATTCTTCTACTATAAATTATATAGAGATATGTCTATGCAATCAAATCGATCTCCCATACGATTGATTTGAGAAATAATAGTAATTCTTGTTTAGGCCAAGTTAAACATTAATGATTTTATTGTTTTTAATCATTCGTTATACCTTTATTACCCGTTAGACATAAATCTTGTCACAGGCATACGTATAGACGTACATTTTTTTGTTTAACGAAATCAACGACCGTATCTAATGTTTATAAGTACGCAATTAACGAGCTATGCATATCTACATACACACACACACACACAAACACGTACACACGCACGCTTACTCACATAAATATATATATATATAAAATACAATAAACTTGTCTTAAATGAATGCACACGCACACACACACACACAACATACACGCGCGCGCGCACACACATATCTATACAAAAAAACTTTGAATATAAGAAACTCACCCCACTTGAATTTTTTTGAAAAATTTGTTAGGCGGTCTGGGCAGAGTAATAACAATCCGGTCTCAAATACCTTTAAATATTAGTTAGCTTGGCCACCTTCTGATTTTAACATTTGCTAAAAGTCAATGCCATGCAAATACATAAATTAAATTTTTCTTCTTCTTCGTTTTCGTTTTCTTTGTTTTCCTTAAAACTTATTCATTTGAATGATTTTAGTAAAACGAGTTTGTTTGTGTATTTTATTTAATTTTACATTCACTAGCCGAAAGTAAATAAACGTACACTGATTGCCTTATTCGGCTTGTAACGTTTTGAAAATTATACATTCAACGTTCCGTTAACAGTCATAGATAGAATCCTTTACGACTTCAAATTTCTTACGTTTATTTCATTATATTGTAATGAATATAAATAAATATAATCGAGCCATTCTGATGGCTTATAGACTTTCTCCTCTGTACGTGTACATTGTTATTAAGGCTCATTTATTTTGCGCTTATTATGAAGTTTCTTGAAATTTGAAAATTTTCGCAAATCGAGCTTAGTTAGCTTTTCTTTCATTACATTTTTTAATCAGATAATCAGATAACTTTTCCAATTCATCGGAGTCAAAACAAGGCATTTTATCAAATGTGTGGCTCCAGTTGAATTCCAATTGAGCGAGCCTTGAGCAGTTGACAAAATATATCTAAGCAGTATGTTGCGTGTCCAAAAGTCGATTTAGACGCGATTCGCTTTTAAGCACAAACTACATCCACTTAACTTGAAGCCGGCCTCTCTCGCTGTCTTGAATTTGGCAGAAAAAGGTTTTACGCTTCAATACATTTTATTACTTGCAGCAGTTAGTGTTGATATTGTTTCTGCTTGTTGTTACTATTGTCTTGAATGTATTATTAAAATTTTGTTAGGCCAATAGGTCAAGTTGATGTAAAGTCGTTGATTTTATTATTTATTTACTATTTTTATTTTTATTTTTATTTTTTTTTTTTTTCTTCAAGTGTATTTGAATATAATTTATTTACCGTTTAAGTTCAGCTTGAAACGCTGGCAAAAGTTACACGATATTCACGGTCATAAACACTAAAAGATTTACTATTATTCGATAGGCTTTAAGGTGAAGATCATCAAGGCAAAATTCCGCAAAACAAAAGAGAGAAAATTGGAAACTATTATATAAATATGTAAGCAAACATAAAAAAAAAAAAAAAAAAACAAAGAAAATATTTACGATAAATTTAAAATGCCTTAGTGTCTCATTAATATTGCGTTGCTTTACTCGATAACGACTGGAGAAGAGATTATTTCGATAAGTTAATGAAAAAAAAAAAAGAAGCGGATTACGTCTGTTAACAGCACGGTTTCGCTTCATGCATACAACGCATATTGTGCCTCATCTCATTGAAGGCACAGATCGAAAGCAGCAAGTCTTACTATTTGTTTCGAACTTTGGTAGAAAATCGGTAGCTTTTTTTATAAAAGAGAAAATAATCTGTGAGCTTGCTTGCAAACAGATATTTTAAGTTTTGAATTTAACTTGAAAGGGGATGATATGACAACACTGAAGACGCACCTTATGCCTCGAGAGAAAGTTTTGAAGTCGTAATTGTGAATTTAGGAGAGGGATAAACAAGTGGGTCGACATGATAAAATTGTTTATGCTATTTTTGGTTATCATTTATATGTGCGTAGATATTCTAGAAAAAAAATATAAGGTGTAGGTGTTATGTTTCCCCACTAAACATACCAAAGTTGTAATAGCAAGCAACTGATTAGCTTTTCATATTTTCTTTATGTTCAACAATATTAGCTAAAGTAAAGAGAGACACTGAACAGTGTCAAACATCGCCGGCAAAAAGACTTTACGAAAAAGAGTGACAATTATGAAGATCAAAGAAGATTCGCTTCAACAGGTGATTGCGACGATGTCATGTCAGAAAGAGCCAAAGCGGAAGTAGTTTTTATTATTAGGCTTGTCATGCAACTTTTTAGTAGAGAGTGTTAGGATTTGCGGTTGCCAGATTTGAAGGTGAACTTGGCTAAAACCAAGATGGAGTTCCGAATTGCCAGGTATATCTGCATGTCCGTCTTTACATATAGTTAACTCACAATTAAAGTTACAAGCTGAAGAAAGGCGCATGAAGGCTACAAATACAAGACTTTAAGCCTTTCAATGGACTTGGATCCAAGAGTTGGAGAGAGGAATTATGTTCTCCGCAGCAGGAGTATACGGAGTATATTTAATGATAATGCTCATCGGTGGACAGAAAAAAAGGGCGTATGCTGTTTTGTATTGTCGGAGGGCATTCGTTTCCGTTCTTCTGCTATGTGTGCATTTTATTGGTGGACAAAGACCAATCCCAACAACGGAACTGCACTTTGTCGGCGATCTTCTTCTTTTTTTTTGTTTGTGAAGAACATTTAAAAATTGCACAGTGTGTTCAGTTCAATAACCGATAGTCGAAATATATTTAGCAGATATAGAACACGAGCTGAATACGCAGAAAATATAAAGCGCGTCCGACTTAAATCTGAAAGATAAAATTCTACCATCAGTTACAGGTAACCCTGCTTCAGTAAAATGCAAGAAAAAAGAAATTGACTAAGAATGGTAGGCTTGCGAAGAAAGAAAGAAAGAGGTCTGGTTTGAGTAGCAGCAATATGTTCAAGAGGCTACAACTGAATCTAATCACATTTGGTCGGTAATCGGATACATTGTTAAGATCAGTAACAAAACGTTATTTTATTAATTTACATCGTTTTGGCTGACTATTTGTATGGTTTACCTCTTCTTTGTTGCCTAGTCCACCAACGTGCTTATGATGCGCACGTGACTCTAGGCGTTCGAAAAACAAATTTTTCTTCCTTTTATTGCCTTAGTGATGGAATTCGAATGGTGCGTGGAGTGGAATTTAACTTTCTTCTGATGGATCTTCCGAGTGTGCCAGGTGGTCCACTTTATCGCGATTAGTGTGAATTTCAACAACACTCCAGTTCCAGTCGATTATCACGATTCTTTATAAGTTTGCCATCTATTTAGCTTATTTACTGCACATTCACGTTCACGCTACCGTGATCGTCTAACACAATCCCTCGGAGATGTAGAAAAAACTGGTATTTTATCATAACTTTTGTTAATCACTCGAGATTACCGCCATAGAACAAACAACAGTTAATGAAGTAATAATAGATAATTGAATGTTTTTAGTTAATTATAAGAATACGTGAAGAGAATGTTAACAAGCTCCAGAGCCATGTCACCACAATTTAGATAACAAAAATAGTCAACATATCGTAGAGAAATACATGAAATACATGATATGAGAAACTTTATAAGCATTAGACGTTACGCTTAAGAAAATTGCTTTCTTTGTAGGCAATAGTGCGGTATGAAAAAAAAGTGCGGCGAATATTTGTATCTAATCGGGAGGAAGTCAGCTAAAATAAATGAAAGAATCGCGCGAGTTTTGTGCACGTTAGCCAAGTGAGCAAAATGAAAGTATCAATTAATTAAGGCGCCCTGTCGCCAAACTGGTGGTGATCATAATCGTTCAGTTATCACCAAGTATTAGATGAGAGCAATGCGGTATGTGCTGCAATTGAGAAAGAGTTTGTTTGCGCGTCCCTGTGTTTCTATAAGCAATTGTTGACTTTAATAAGCCGCCTGATTTATACGTTGCCAACTAACCAAGCAATTGCCTCAAGGCCGCGAGAAACATTTAAACAGCCCAGTCGAGCGGTTAAGCTGATTTATAGACTTTGGTCGTTGTTATTGTCGGCAAAGTAATTCCCTTTAAGAGATGAGATAATAAAGCAGTAATGGCAAACACCAGCAGTAATCAGTAAAAGAGACGCATACTGATAATTGCAAAACGTCATACCTGCGTTTGTAACAACGATCTACACGAAACGATTTATCCCATCTACCAATTTATCCATGCGAGCTATCTATCCATATATATATATACTAACCAAGTAACTAACCAATCTAACTAACTAACTAACTAACTAACCTAGCAAACACATATTAATTTTTTTTTTTTTTTAATTTTATATGTTAAGGCAACACTAATGCATTGCCAACCATAACAACGATAACGGCGACCAGCTAACAGCAATCCATTGCAATGCAATGCAATGCAAAACATTTTAGACATTAAAATCACCTGCCGATGCTGCTGCTGTTGTTGTTGTTGCTGTTGCTGTTGTTGTTGTCGTTACTGTTATTATGTTTCAATGACTGCCTTTGGGAAATGTTGCAAGTGTTGCACATGCCGAGCACGCACGCCGTATATACGATGAGCAGGTCTGTGCGAGTGTGTGTGATGCGACATATTATTATCTCCAAAAGAAAAATCTTTCTAATATACGTATTATATTGTTGTTGTTCTCGTTGCTTGCTGCTGTTGTTGATGATGATGATGATGATGGCGATGATGATGATGATGACGATGCCACGTTTGTTTTTTTTGTGATAGTTGTTTAGACTGACACATGTGCATGGTGGGTTTGATAACTTATTTTTCGGAGAGAGAATGTGGTGCGTGCATTGACATAGCATGCCAGCACATTCATTGATACTTAGTTGTTCTGTAGTGTAGACCTAAAGGGGCTTTTCATTATACAAACATATAACAGGCGGGCACGCACGCACGTGCACTTAAAAGCACTCAAATACATACAAACAAACAAATCATATTCAAAAGCCATTTAGAGTAGTTATGTTATGATGCCCGCCGTCTGAACATCATTTGCGTTGTTGTTCGTTTGACTTGTTGTTATAACTTAAGCTTACTTCGTACGTATAGCATAGATTATTATACACAACTGTAGACGCCATTTAGGAACGCTTGAATGTTGCTTGCAGCTTCTTCCTCTCATATAATGAACGGCGTCAACATTTCTATACCGAAAGCTACATATATGGCAGCTTAAGTTCTACTGGCGTCATTTTTTATTCATTAACTTACATACGTATATACAAATATATAAGCGTATCTAAACAAGGCAACAGTTGTAAACAGTGCAGTTTTCTAAATTTCAAGGCCTTCATATCTCTGAATGTCTGTCTGACTGTCTACTCTATGTAAGAGAAAAAGCCCTTTCTTTTTATATTCAATGCCGTCAAAATTATGTACGTCTTGCTTTTTTTAATGCAAGGTACAAAAAGTGACTAACTGACTGACTGACTGACTAACTGACTGAATGAATGAATGAATGAATGAATGAATGAATGAATAAATGAAACCTTCAAGTAATACGTTCATAATAATTTACATAATAGGGAATTTTACTTCCTAGCATTTAGCCTGATTGCGTATTCTGCGATGTGTTGTGTTATGCACATAATAGATAGAAACGTTAACGTTTCGCTTACTCCAAGTGATTTCTTGATGTTTGTTAAAACGATTTTGTTCACTTGGCGCCAAATTTGCTGAAAGCATTTCGCACTCTTTTACAAGTGATTGAAGTGAAGATACTTTTGCAAGAAAATTATTCAATCAATGCATTTTCATTTTACTTACAGTTGCGGCTCGACGAAATGTAGTTACGAAAACCAAGCATTATAGAGATTATAATTTTGTTTGTAAATCAAAACATATTGTTACCTGGAAAGAAGAAAAAATTATTATATCAACACACGCATATATTAAAATTAAAAAAAAAAAAGAACAAGAAACACTATAATCGGTTAGAACTGAATATCTTGTACTTTAAATTTATGCGCTTATTATCCTCGAAATATTGATACAAAGCTATTTTCTTGTGCGTATTACAAGTTCGTCATTGGTTCGTTAGAATACCGCAGACATTTTGAACACTTTGTACGCGAAGGTTGTATGGCTCGTATCGAACAAAAGCACTTACGATCGCGAATGGCACGATGCGATATCCGCACAGGAAATTGTTCCAAGCTTACGATCTGACTAAAATCATACGCTCTATTTCTTTCATAAATTCCGCCGAACGCCCGACACTAATAGCAGAATGCTCGAGGCTTGTTAAGGGCATTTATTATGTACGCCATGTATCGTAACATTTCTAAAAGCGAGACCTCGAAAGAGAGAGACAAGTGGGCAAGGTACACCTACAACTGATGGAGAGAAAACTGAACTTGTCCGATAACTGAAATATGTTCAAAACAATGCTTGCAGCATTTTCGTTATGTCATCGAAAAAGAGAAGTCCGTATGGACATTCAGGCCAGCCCGGATTAAATTCTTTTCTTTATGACCAACCACTCAAGAATTGTTCCCTATATGTGTAACATGCTTAAGGTCAGGGAAACGTGGGAAGAGAGAGTGATAGAGAATGGTGTGATGTTAAATTTAAACTGGCAAAGACACAAACCTTTGCACAAGCCAAACTATTAATAGAGTGCTTTTAAACCAAGTCCTGGAAGAATTTAAGTTAAAATATAGTTAAAACACATATATGCCGGAATTGTTTCAAAGAATCCGGCTAGACAGTCGCGAATCGTAACTTATTGGTGATGTTGTAGCCCATTGGTAGCTTTATCCCTAAGGGCATGTTTCTTTATAGACTTGCTTCCGCATCTTTCTAAGCTTGTAGCGTCAATAAGTCTATGTTTCTGTGCGTTCAATATTTGTTTAATATTTCTCGCGCTTATACACCAAAGGCATGCAAAATTGTCCCCAATGTTCAGGCGCGCGAGCTGGACATAAAGCGCGTTTCTATTATTCGTTGTATTATCACATCCCGCAAAAATTTCTTTGAATTGATTGTAACTTTGAGAAATTTTCGTGACCATATTTAGCATTTTTTATTCTACGTTGACGATTGGTCCAGAAAAGTGAATTGAAATATAAATTTGGAGGACATTGGTCTGTTTCGTGAGTACCTTTAACATGTAAGGGTGTCCTTGACAATGAGAAATTCTTCATTCTCCATTAAAAAAGAAAAGAAAAGAAAAGAAAAGAAAAGAAAAAGAGAAGTGAAAATATTATAGCGGTCCTTAGCTTACCATTAAATATCCCGCAGCACTTCACTTAACACTCATTTAATTCATATAACGACTTTTCAACATAATGTGTTACATGAGAAGCGTTTGAAAGAATGGTCCGATCCGAACTATTTTCATTTGTGGTCGTTGCACCAAATTTCATCAAAATATCTTACAAATTGCGACCTGTAGGTAGAGGAAAAGAAAGCAAGACGAACAGCCAGACCTACGAGTGTACGAGAGAACCACTTTCTGAATCGATGATGTAAGATATAATCACACACAACTATAAATTGCACTTTTTCCAAACACTATTTTTATACGCTTGAAGTCCATAATTTTTGTTTATTCTTCTAAACTTTGTGTGGTAGAAGATTGTAAGGTCGGCCTTACCCGACTGCAACGTCTTCACCTGTTTTTGTTGAAAACGATAGGGTCCTGGGTATGGCAAATACGCTGAACGTGCGAAAGAATGCATTGTTATAATAATTTATTTAAATTGCTTTATTTAATGATTTGTCAATAAGTAGCGGGGGGAGGGCTACGGCGTAAGGTAAGAAAAACGTCAAGTTATGTAATCAGTGAAGTGAAGGATGATTGTATGCTACAATCAACGATAAATTATCGATTCCTTAATTATAAATCTAATGCGAATATCCTATATAGTGTTTAACAACAACAACAACAACAGCAATGCAATAACTAATATATACAAACAACATACAACGAACAATAACGCACTCCTTTTACCAATCAACCAAAAATGAACGCATTTGCAAGAAAGAAGGAAAAAAAGAAAAAAGAAAAGGAAGAGGAAGAAGGGAAAACGAAAAAAAGTTCAAGTACCCGATAATGAAGCACGCTTAAAAGCAACTTAGCGATAATATTGCATTAAGTCGCAAACACACACACACACACACACACACACACAAGCACGCGGTCATACGTAGGTTGGCGAAATAAGACAGAAACAGTTTTTAACCTTAAGCCATTGCAGGCAAAAATATTAATGGAAGAGAACGGCGAATCTGGCGAAGACGAGATATACACACGCTTGTAATACATCCAAATAGAGAAAATGTATACAACTTAACACAACTCAGCAAGTTAAGTAGGTCTTTGTTTTTTATATTTTCTATCTTTTGCTCTCCACCTTTCACAGAGTTTAGCAGAAGCGAAAATGATAGGAGTGCTAGAGATTGTGAGTGAATGAACTGTTATCCTTAATGTATACTTTATAGATGCTTGCTGGTATATGTATATATATATATACATATATATATATATATATGTGTGTGTGTGAGTGCATTTTAAACAAAATGCAGTGCTTAGAATATAACAAACGGTCTCAGCAGCAAAATACAGGCATCCGTATAATCAAGTGCCATTGTTGTTGTTATAACAGCAGCCAGCGAAAGCTGTAAGAATCGAACGAAAAAAAAAAAAAAACAAGAAGACTGAAAAACATTATTATTATTATTATCAGAAATATACCTTCGGTTATATATTGTTTGGTTTGGCCGGATTGTATGGCCGCATTATTATTGACTATGTTTTGCTACCGCATTATATTGCATTTTTATGTACACTCATCGTCTATGCACTCACTCACACATATGTATGCACAAGTGCGCTTATTGTGTATGAAATATAACAATAGATCTTTCAGGTATTAATACAATTAGAAGTGAGTGTGCAAAGCATATAATTAGTATTATTGTGTATAGGGGCATCTATCTAACGCACATTTAAAAGCACATATACACACATAGATAACACACATAGCACTCTGTCCTATTAAAACAACAATTTCATATTCACCGTCATCATCAATTTATCGTTATTATAACTTTCTTTTCTTTTATATGCAATTTTTTTTCTCTTTAGTGCAGTGCAATAAAGCAAAAAAGAGCAAAAAAAAAAAAAAATACAAATAAAAATAAAAATAAATAAAAAAATAAAAAAATAAGTTTACAACTTTGTCTTTAAAAAAGAATTGGTAGCTGTTGCTGGATTAACGGCTTTCAAATTACAACAAAAATTGCAGTAAATAATATTAAATAGCCCTTGCAGCTACAAACTAATATAAATCCTTCATACATACAATTGTGTTACAGATAGTGTTGTTGCACGTTGCAATAATGATTAGCTGGGCAAGGCAAGTGTTACGTATTCATTTTGTACTTTACAAAAAAAAAAGGGGTTTAACAAATTTCTCAGAAATAGTCCAGAAGATAAGAAGAACCTCTACCTTAGTTCAAGCCTGACTTTTTTATGTTAACTAAGGATTGTCTGTCTAATAAACGATTTATCGAAAGTATATAATTGTTTACTGCAATCGAAATTGCAGTGAAAATGGAACCTTTGATTCTAGGAATTCGAACACACTTTTTTTTTGGTTTTTAAATGTTTTTTTAGTTTTTTTTTAATTTTTTGCAATTTGTGTGGCGGATTTTAAAGGCAGTCATTCGGTCCTTTCAACACTACGATTTTAAAGAACACATTTATTGCTGATATTTTCGACGATCTCACATGCAGCGAGATATTCTCAACAATGCTTTTCTTGCAATTTTCGACTTCATACAAAATATGTGGGAAGCATGACGTCGAGGAATAAGACCTTGTAAGAGCTTGTCTTGCTTTTCCCAGCTCACCATCTGCCTTTTGCAATTGTTGCTATTACTATTATAGCTGTTGGTTAGTAAAAAATTTAAATTCTTTGGAAAAGTAGCCTTCACTGGTCTGCTAGCACTTTTTAACACACCAACACTCTCTTTTCAAACAAAACTTTTGTCTTCGATTAAATCGAATACACGTTCCAAGGATAAAAATACGATTGGAACGACAAATATATTGGAAAATGACCACGAATTGCAACCGTTTTGAAGAAACGTTCTTACTATTGTCGTTCATCACTTGCGGTGTATTCCTTCTGCATCCTTGTGAACCTTTTGTATCTCCAATGAAGTTTCTCATGCAATTTCTTCAAAGGCGCGGAAGGCGGACACGGGACCGAGTATTGATTGCAATAGGGACTTCTCTCACATTGCGTTCACTCACATCTCCTATCGCTTTGTTTCTGTGTTGCCCCAGAAAAAAAAATAAATAAATAAATAAGAAATGGATTACAAAAGTTTCATTAACGACATCGGAAGGTGTGATGAAAGGGCTAAGCACAGTCGTCCTAAGTACCGTGACCAACAAACATCGAAGGAGGAAATGTTTTATGATGCATAACATCTTTGTATTGCTGGGCGCAATGCAGCTATAAGAAGCACTTGAAGATCAGATCAATAATTTTTCAAAAGAACGGAAAGAAACATTAACCGTTTCTTCCAAAGTGAACTAAAACAGTGAAAGAGAGGGAAACATATTGTAATTCGAAATCGCATCAAGTTGAAAATATTTTTTAAAAGTACGCTACTATAGTGCTCATGCAAATCAAATCGCCATAAAGAGTATAAGTCTACGTAATTATCGTTTGTGTTTTTTTCTTCGGCCTTAAGATGAAAAAAAAAAAAAAAAAAAA
>KK502566.1:27574-40677 GCA_000688735.1 Glossina austeni
ATTTCCTTCTAGTGAAAGAAAGCTTCTTACATTTATTTAGGTTTAGTGTCATATAATTTGAAGACCAAGAACCATGCCACCAATTTATTTAGGTCAGTTTGAAGCTGATGTGATTGCGATTCTAAGGAAAAAGAAGAAAACAGTTTCACATCATCAGCATACATTAAGATCTGGCTAGATTTAATCGCCGAAGGCAAGTCATTAATGTATAGATTAAATAAAATGGGTCCTAAGTGGCTACCTTGAGGTACTCCTTTTGTGAGCCGATCTGGTATGAAAAGTATACCTTTATAAGGGAATAACGTTGTGTAATGAAAAGTTGTATTGGGAAATGTGGCCATCAATGTGGCCCGGCTCCACTATAATGGCTTTACATAATAAAATTATTTCGGGCTCCCTTTATATTTCTTTGGAGTTCCGCTTAAATTTACTTCATTTCTAGTGTTGGGGATCGCAAATTCAAAGCAAGGCAAAAATAGTCTTCTTATTTTTCATTTTCATTTTCATGTTCATTTTCATTTTCATATGGTGTGAATCAAGAAGAAGGCATGAATAGTGTCTTCATGTCATTTTATTACTTTTTACGGAATTTTAAATAACTTCCTATATAATGTTAGTTATATATGTATATTTGTGTGATAAGTGATTCGAATTGTTTGCTCGTGTGGTAAGTGAAGCATGCGTGAAAAAGGCAGTATGTCACAGCAATTGGCAACAAAACAAACCAGAAAAACCATATATCGTGCATACAGCTAATGGATTGTATGAGTATAACGTGTTGAATGCTGCTTTGCTGTGCTTGTGCTGCTCAAGCAGTTCCTTCTTTTTGTCCATCTTTTTTTCATTTCACATATATATACATACATATATATATATATAGACACGCAGGAACACAATATTTACGTTTAGTGCAGCTGCTAATTAATTTCTTATATTATTTTTGTACATCGGTTTGATGCTTTAACGTCCGTTTGACTTTATTATATACACGCAACTGTTTAAATTGTCAACATGCATTCATTTAAAATAAATTAAATGAACGATGCACATATTTTCACTTCATATTATTATATGTATGGGAATGTGTAACTCTTTCATCCACGGAAAGGATGGTTACTGTGTTACAGCATTTACAGCATCCAATAAGATGTAAGCGCATACATAACAGCTAGCAAGTGCAGCTAAGAAAATGCTTGCAACCTTTTGTTTTCGAGAAAGGTGTTGTTGCTGTTGTTGTTGCTGTTGTTGTTGTTGTTGTTGTTGTTGTTGCTATTACTAGTTTATGAGCAATCTTTCGATTACATAAACATAAATTTCCTTATTTTCTTCAATTGGTATTGTGATGGCACTTTTATAATGATGCACCGCCAACATCTACCAACACATATTAAACATAATTTCCGGTATAGCCATCATATCGATCAGCATCGCATTCAAAGTGACTAAGGTCACGTTTGCAAGCAACAAAGAAGGAAAAGCATGCGCATGCATTGTATATAAATGCAAAAATTCGTTTATGCAAACCAATAAGCGTTACAGTAGCCTCAGGAAGAATATCGGATACCTATCCTAAAAGAATTTTATATTAAACCGAGGCATCGTAAAGCCTTTCCGGTGTATTTTTACTCAGCCGTTATAAAAATTTGTTTAATTTTCATTTTATAGACTAAAGATAAGAATCCTTTGAATGCTATTGCGTCTGTCTAGCTTTTGTAATGCTTCGACTTTCAGATAAATTTTAAGAAGAAGAAGAGTCTGAGAGACGGATAAACCTTATTAAGTAATTCGGAATTGCAAACACATATCCTTAGATGCCTTCCAGTCACCTTTAATCGCGTGTAATCGCGACAAACGGAATGAGTTTATTAACGAACTTAAAATTGTCGTAGGCAAAGCATGAAAATGTTTTCGTGCAGGTTTTCCTATAGCTTGCCTATCTGCTGGGAAAAGCAGACAGGCTGCGCCTGTTTGTTATATGAATGTGTGCCTTACATTTGATTGGTGAATTGTCTTATCTCTGGGTCCAATGTTAATAACTTTTTGTGATATTTGCTAAAAATGTCACTGTTGCGGATATAAAAATAAACTGGTTTTCCTTCTACTAATATATACACCGATAATAATTGTAAGGTCGGTTTTCTTTCAAATATGCATATATATTGTATTCCAATCTTTAATGATCCGCTTAAGCATTTCGCTTATCTTGCTTGTTATATGAGATTATGACAGCGATAGCGATATAAATGGCAAGTGAGTTTAATAAGTTCAGGCAAATTTTCTTTTAATAATAAGGGCAGTGATCATGTCTGAATGTTACTTTGTGACCGTCCGACAAATCCGATAGTTGATAAACTTTTGTTTTTTTTTTTTTTTTGCTTCATGAAAGACTTTCGCATCATCTTCGTTGCTATGAAGAAGCCGTGAAAAAGAAACAAAGTCTTGTTTATATTTATTTGTTAAAATCGAACAGATTAACGGCTGGCTTCTTTCCTCCCTCTGATGAAATAAATAATAACAGTAAGCAATGCTTAAATGTATGACTTAAGATTTAGTTAAGTAAAGTAATTTATTTCTTTATTCTTGCGGTATTTGATTACAAATTGAACGATCAATTTGTTTTGGTTTTTATTTTTCCCCTACAATTGGCTTTTCTTATCATCATAACTCTGAGCAATCGTGAACTAACGCAAAACGTGAACTGTTTAGCTTTCAGGTATTAGATAGATATTAGGCAGCACTGCATACGTGAAGCAAAATAACGAAAGTCATCAAACAAGACAGATGGTTGAGTATTATAATGTACACCCTACTCATGTAGATATATTATATTGTCAATTATTTTCATAAGATATAAAAATTTACTTGGTTTAGCTTTACGTGTTGTTGGCTAAACCTTTCCATGTATGGACATGGATTGTGAACGCTTCATATGAGCAATTTGGTCAGAATAAGATTTACCTTTTTGGACTTATACTAATACGTTAAAATCCTTATAATTTATTAAACCGATTAGTTATTAAACAAAAACGACTTACAAAGAATGATAAAATCACTCACTTTGTTGATAGAGGAGCAAGNGGTGGAACCAAAATCGACAATTGCGATATGACAGAGCAGCAACAACATAAACCTCTGAACGTGTTTAATGGGCCTCGGTAGCAGATTTCTTCAAATAAACAACAAACGTAATGAATTTGGAAGAAGAAGAACTTTAAGCGTTCCACGATTACGGTACTTACCATGAAAACTGCTTGTCTAGGTAGAGAAAGGTCTGAATTATCGAATTAAATCGTTATGTACACTGGTATTTCCCCTTTCTTTATAATTTTCACCTCCAGAAATCGTCTGTCAAAGTTAACACAACCACCTAACCTAACATTATATGCAAAAAAATCGCAATTTGCAAAATTTTTCACTCAAAATCGCTGATAGTTAGCGTTGATGCAAACTAAAGGGATGTACAAGATTTGGATCCATTGACCTCATTTCAGAAAAGCCTTCTCACAAAAGTAAGCCTCCCTATGAGGAAAAAAGCTTTACTTTTTGGTCTATATATAGTGGGATTTGACATAAAAACTAACTGCACCAAAGCAGTCTATTTTTCAGGACCCAACGCCATCTAAGGATTCTTATGAGAAGCAAGCTTGTACATGGCAACAAACCCTAATGTTTAGTATTTTCTCAAGAATATGTTTGTGAAAAATAATAAAATGTTTGATAAGAGTAATGATTTAACTAAATTTTGATCGCATTAGGTGACATTTTTATTTATTTATTTATTTATTTATTCTACTTATACAGGAACTCAACTAAAAACAAATGACAGTCGAGTTCAAATGACTCTCAAAGTAAATCTTAAATTAATTATTATTAAAACTTAATATAAGTACAATAAAACAAATAAGAAGGAAAAAAGAAAAAAAGAAAAAAAAGCATGTACAAAATTAGCACAGAGCCACACCCACAACCGGTACAGAACCTNTTTTTTAATAATAATTAATTTAAGATTTACTTTAAGAGTCATTGGAACTCGACTGCTGTTTGTTTTAGTTGAGTTCTGTATAAGTGGAATAAATAAATAAATAAATAAATAAATAATATTCTCAATAAAATGGCTACTTCTACTACTACAATACTTCTACTACATACTACTACATACTACTTCTACATATAGAAAAAAAAGTAAGAACATTATAGTCGGGCGACGCCGAAGATTACATAGGCCACTCCACTTCACCGTGTG
Organism: Glossina austeni; assembly: GCA_000688735.1. Lineage (NCBI taxonomy): Eukaryota > Metazoa > Arthropoda > Insecta > Diptera > Glossinidae > Glossina > Glossina austeni. The sequence continues at coordinate 31,818 of KK502566.1, forward strand.
CAACCATTCGCCCATTTTAATAATAATACAACAAAAAGTACAAACTATTTTCACGCAAAGCCTGCAAAGCGCTTGTCATAAAAGCCCGCATATTGGAAGGTTAAATTTTCTCCCCATATAGGAGTTTGGGTTTCATGATAGCGCTTATATAAGTCGGGGTCCAAAAAAATAGACCTATACAAATTCTGATACAAATTCTCTACCATTAACTTTTTTTGCTAAAATGCTCCTAAGAATTATTAAGATATCATGTCCGACGTGGGGGAAGAAATAGACCCATTTAATTCAAGTTAGGTCCACTTAATTTTTTTATTTAATTATTATTATAAGCAAATTTTCATCACTAAAAAATTAGTAATTAGGCTTTTTTGGCAAGTAAGGATTTACGTTTCATGAGAATTCTTATATGCGGTGGCATCCAAAAAACAGACTCACGTAGTCCAAATGTGGTAAAGTAGATTTTGTTGCAAATTTACTATTATGAATCCATTTTCACCATGAAATGTTGGAAATTAGATCTCTTTACCATATAAAGCTTCAGTTTTCATAGGAACGCTTCTATGAGAGGGGGTTCAAAAAATTGTCTCAGCCGGTCAAAAGTCTTCATACTAATTTAGAATGCCGAAATACTACTACTCAACCACTTTTGCGGAGAAATTTTAAAAAGTGCAACTTTTTTCCATATAACGACTTTTCAGAATACGACGTTGGGAATAAGTCGACCGACCCAAATCATTTTCAATAGCGTTCGTCCGTGGGCCGAAGTACGCTTTTGTACCAAACTTCATCAAAATATCTCAAAAATTGCGAGCTGCAGCTTTAACACAAAAGTACTTGGACAGACGGACCGACAGGCTTAGATCGATTTAGATAATGATTCTGAATCTACTGGTATAATAAAAGGTGGGCCTATCTTAAGCCCCTGTGGGAGTTACATACGTCCGCACCAAGTTAATATACCCCGTATAAGTGGAACTTAGCAATCGTTGCAATTGTTAAACTACAGTACTCATCACAACTAAACTGATACTTAAGACTCGATTTATATACCTCGTGCTAAGTTGCAATCTTTAGCAGCCTAAAATGAACCGTACGATAGTGATGGATATGCGATTATATAGGACGCACCAATGGCAATGGAAAATTTTACTCGTTTTTAGTGGAAAATTCTGTTGTCCTGTGTTACCGCAACAATGCTATGCGCAATTCATTCTTGGCATTATTGTCATGTATGCTCTCTTACTCGGCAACAACATTATCAATTATGTCTATGAAAACACTATGAACACTTCCTTATATTGACATTTTTTCGCTTTTTCACCTCGAAAGAGTATTAAGATCCCTGTCAATATTGGTTTAGGTGACTTGGAACTTTGATCTCTTAAAATTATTTACTCTTCGATGCGTATTCTCCAATGTTTTCGAATAATTAAATCCACTTGCATCGCTTTTGAAAATGACCGAATATACGATCGGCTACATTCCAACGTCAAGCCTGATGGCCAAAGAAACAGGTGTTGATTACAAAAATCACTCTTCATTTCTTGAAGGATTTATTACAAATTAATTGCAGATTTTTGTGCCGATACGTTAATTATTATTGATGAATTGCCAAAGATTTCTTCGAACGATAAACTTTTCATAATGAAAATGAAATTTCGTTACCTGGCAGTGATCGAATACTAGATGCACTCTGCCAGGGCTTAAGAGGATAATATAAATTTCAATACTTTAGCAATAATAATAATTTTATAAAAATGTCAAAAGTAAAGAGACAGTAAAATTATTTAAATAATATAAAATAAGAAGAGGAAGATAATATAAAGCAAGTTGTAGTTAATGCTATGCTCTGTAAAAGAAAAAAAAAACGAAAAAGATAAACTTATACTTAAACTTGATTTGTGAAGTAAAACAAAAATACATTTCTCTTTATTGAGTCTTAGGCCGGTTGCGTCATATATGGTAAATATTGCACGTTTGACCTTGACAAGTATACATATCAAAAACAGTGTTATAGTGTCGATTATAATTGTCTTGGCGGTTAAAGAAGTTGTTATGTTTGTGGTATTTTTTTTTTTTTTTTTTTTTTTTTGATGGCATCACGCAATGGTTTTCCCATTTATTGAAAAATTAAAATCGCGTAGACATTTTAAGTAAATCTGAAAAGGCACGCGAATCGTTTTCATACCACGGCTCATAAATTCAATAACAAAATCGATAATAATCATTTGTTTCTGTTGTAATACCGCCATAACGAATGAATGCCAAAGCGTTCAAACCAATTTTCATTAAGCGCGTACAGAGCGTACTAATAATCCACAAAACTAATGAGATAAATGTTTACACTATTCGTACAATCAATGAAATATTGAAATTTTATAAGAATTTTTTACTTTTTTTTATTTTTTTTACTTAATTACTACTAACTTCCGCTGTACACACTGGTTCACATTTCTTTCAATTTTTAATAAGGAAAAGGCTTTTGCAAGTAATTTTTATTTATATTTTCGATGAATTAACTATTTGTGAAAGCGATCACTTACGCCATAAGAATATTATATTTATGCCCTACGGTAGTTGTGGGACGGGGTATATTAAGTTATTGCGAACGCAAAGGGGGCATACGGTCGTCGACCCATCCTTTATTATACCGATCGATTCAAAATCATAATCTGAATTGATCTTGGACTGTCTGTCCGACTGTCCATCTGAGTTATGTCCATGTAATTTTGTGTTCGAGCTACACATTTTAATGAAATTTGCTACAGTGACATGTTTTGCTCCAAGGACAAACGCCAGTGAAAATCGTTTCAATCGGTTCACTCCCCATATAAAGCTCTACTGTGAAAAGTCGTTATATGGAAAAATATTGCAATTTTCAAAATTTCTCGGCAAAAGTGACTAAGTATTAGTATTTCGGCATTCTAAATTGGTATGAAAACTTTGAACCGGCTGGAGCAATTTTTTGAATCGCCTCTCATATAACCGTTCCTATGGAAACTAAAGCTTTATACAGTGAAACGGTCGAAATGTCAAAATATTTCATGGTAACAATTGGCTCATAATAGCAAGTTGACAAAGAAATCTACCTTACCGAATTTGGACCATGTAGATCTATTTTTTGCATATCATCGCATATAAGGATTCTCATGAAACGTAAATTCTTATATGTCAGAAAAGCATAACTGCGCTATTTTTTTTTCTGATGATAATTTGTTCATGATAAAACCACTAAATGGATTTAATTGCAACCATATGAGTCTAGGCCTTCTTGGCCTTGCTCCATACACGATATCTCATGAGTAGTAAGCTCTTCCGAAAAGAGATTAACTTTTAACATTTTATGATGAAAATTAATTCGTAATAGCGTTTCAGTAAAAATGATCACGAGTTTGGATTACAAGAGTTAATTTTTTTTGGACCCCAACATATATAGGCGCTATCACGAAACGCAAACTCTCTTATGGCATTGAATGAAAATAATGTCAACTTTTTGGTGCATTATTACCACGAACGAATAACTGTGCTTGGCAAAGTGGTATAGGGTATGCAAAGGACGACATTGCCCGACTATAATGTTCTTACTTGTTTTTCTTTAAATGATTTCGGTGATATCCTACTTAATTATTAACCTCGTTTGCTTGATCTCATAGTATTACAAACTGACTGATTTCATATCTTAGCCAACCAACAACAATGACTATGAAGGTCGGGAAATTTTCTCAGAATTTTGAAATGTAGAAAACTCAGTTTCTATCTTTCCGAGACGTAAAATTTTTCAATATTGCAGGTCTTTCTCCATGACACCGCAAACCTATATTTATATTTATATGGTAAGAAAAGGTATACAGTCGAGCATGTGATCTTTGCACTGCTGCTATGTGCTGAGATTTTCTCAGTTATTGACTGATATGAAAATGGATATAGAAATTGAGAAAAGTCAACATTAATCAGCGAAATCCAGTTTCGCTGTTTTCATTTACACCAATTGTGGATGGAGTTGATTGCATAATTCAAAGTCGTGGTAAGAAGACGATAATTTTTTGAATAAACATGTAGGCCCAAGCGAATGGTTTTTTTTTTTTTTTTTTTTTTTTTTTTTGGAAATCCTGTTAATGTACTTGCTGGTACCTGGTAACTATGATTATTATACACAGATGCACTTGCAAATTGCTTGCAGTCGAAATGCACTAGCACTCATTTAACGGCAGTCGGATAGTTTGTCCAGCCAACATATAGTGAGCCGTTAACACGGATTATTTAACCGCTAAAGCAATGAGAAAAAGAAGAAAAATTGTACACTTGTGTGTGCATGCGAACATATGTAATGTGACATATACATGTATGTTATGGTGACTTTGGCTACACAATCGTCGCCGTCAACCGGACAAACATATAACCAAATGCATGAACAAGTGAACGTCAAGTGAATGAAAAATCGAAAGTAATGAAAACGCATATAAACATACATATAATTGTTACACTTGTTGTATACTACTATGCGATATATTGTTATATGTTGCGTTATGCTGCATTATGCACTACGTATTCCGCTGATAAACTGGCAGTTTTGCAAGTGATACTAGGTTGCTGGTTGATGATGGCGGTTGGTAGTTGGCAGCCAACAATATCTCAGTAATTGCCTCTGTAATTGTCGACGATTTTGAACCAGTTTCTTTAAACACTTTGTATTACTGTGCCAATCGCTATCGCTTTTGCTCGACTGACCTAATTTACTTTTCATATCATACTGGAGGTAACTGCTTGCGCATTCGCGCAATTGCTTTGCCGAGATATTATTGTGTATCCATAAAAGAAGATGATGATGATGATGATGAAGATGAAGATGAAAAGCATCAACTGCAAGAAATGTGATATCATTACATATGCACACATATACATAATGCTTCACATATATCCAGGGATTTGTTACATAATACCAAATATAAGTAGAAGAAGACTTTTTATCGCAAAGCTCGAATGTTACTCTTACACAAACGAACGCTTTTATTCACCTATTTCAACTCGACTTTATGATGTCTGTATACTTGACTAATACAACAACAACAACAACAACAACAACATAATAATAATAATAATAATAAATTAAAACAATATCAAAAGGCAACATTCGATACCCTGTAATTAATATTAAAGCATTAAGTTATCGCATACACAGATACACACAAACGCACGCACTTGTAGAAACGGTCTTTTTTTATAAACACCCATGACTCTGCTAAGGTGTAATTATTACGGTGTTACAGATACTCGAAGCAACTTTCAAAAGGCGTTTTCGGCATTTCGTTTTTCTTGGCCAACCGATGAAACTGTAACAACCGTCGTTTTTATTGTTGTTCATTATTCTTCTTCTGCTAAATTTCAATGCCAAACGTACATACATACATACACACTCGCATACACAGACATACCGATTTACAGGTTTTAACACTTTTTACATGTAATTTTTTCTTTTCTTAATGACTTTTAAACTAATAATTAAGGATAAACTCGCAGACATATACTGAAGGTCGGACAAAGCGGACAACAGGTAAAAGGCACAGTATATGGATTAAGAAGAATTTTCATTATTCATCAGCTTAGAGAGAAATACACTTCTACTTACTCTTTTAAACACTACACCACTTGTGATACACCACTTGTGGACGTATGTAGCATGCGGAAGATAAGAGAAACCCAACTTTTATTATACCGATCGATTCAGAATCATTTTCTAAATCGATCCAAGCCTGTCTGTCCGTATGTACGTCCGTCAATTTTTTTTGTGTTCAAGCTACAGCTAGCAATTTTTGAGATATTTTGATGAAATTTGGTGCAAAGACGAACGCTAGTGCAAATGATGGGGATCGGTTCACTTTTTCAACTACTCCCCATATAAAGCGCTGTTTTGAAAAGTCGTTCGTCGCAAAAAAATTGCAATTTTCCAAATTTCTTGACAAAATTCCCTCTCTAGTAGTAGTATTTGGCTAAAAATTTGATTCGTCTGAGTCAATTTTTTGAACCTCCTTTCGTATAACCGATCCTACGAAAGCAGAATCTTTGTATGGTAAAAAGATCGAATTTATAATGTTTGATGGTGCGAATTAGTTCTTAATAGTGACTTGACATAGAAATCCACTTTACCGATTTTGGACAACGTCGGTCTATTTTTTGGATACGTGGGCTTTTATGAAAAAGCCTGCCTTTGAATAAAAATAATGTGTAACTTTTAGCAAAACGAGTGAATAACTAACTGTATTAACCGAACTGCTTTAAAGTGTCTAAGAGTCGACCTTGGCCGACTATATGGTTCTTACTTGTTTTATTATTGGAAGTTTTCCTGACAGCATTGGATTATTGCTAACAGCGAATGATTTTTTATGATAAAGCGCGTCTACCGCTCGCTTAGTTTCTTCTTCTTCTTAACATTTGAAATATATGCGTTAATTATACGGATATTAATTAATACATAATATGACAGAGATGAGCCAAGATCTTGGCTCTAAATGGGAATTATTCTAATGAGATGCAATTAGTGTAGAAGGAAAACTGCTTGCAAAACCTTGACTCAGGAGCAGTCTAAGAGGACAAGCAGCACATGGTGTTAATGATACGAATTTAACTTTCAAACAAGTGAAAACATTAGAGTAGGGCACGGTGCACCATTTAAGTTATCCTTGTATTGACTTTTCACAATAAGGCGTTATATGGGAAGTGCTCGGAAAAGTTGTCCGATCCGAACCGTTTTCAACAGCGTTCGTCCTTGGGGTGAAACAACCCAGTGCACCAAATTTAATTAACGTTTTGCAACTTTGACGATTTCGACTAACACTTTTTTCATCCGGGAATTGAAGATAGGAATCTGGACTCCGTTTACTTTCAGCAAGACGCGCGACCTGCAGCACAGTTCGTGAAACGAAGAACCTATTGTGTGTGCCAGGAAGGTGGCCCGTATTGTTGAATAACCCCAAATTATCATTGGTATAGGTTTACGCCTTCAAATATGAAATCTTTTCCAACATGCAATAAAAACTTTAGGGACTTCATACAGCGAATAGACAAAAAATGCACAAATCCACAATGATGAAGAATTTTTTTGTAGGTCTAAAGCGTTATAAAAGGACCGAAGTGACGGACATAAATAAAAAAAAAAAGCAAAAATTTCTTTGTTATCCACTAACTTAAGACTCAATTGATTGTCAGACGGACGGATAGCGTTATTACGATTTATTTGCAGGACGTGTAACTGTTGTAGTTATCAGTTAGACAAGCGAGATAACTGATTTTGCTCTAATTGTCGGCGTTTCATAATAAATGAAACGACCTTTGCGGGATGATGACTTGGGAGAAATATTTCCTAACAAACTCAGCAGTGCAGGCAAAATATTTATTTGCCGTTTTGTTTACGTTATAATTTTTTCTCCACGGTGGCCGCTAATTTGATTAACAAATTCAGTCATTATTGCTTACGCATTGTTGTGCATATTTTATGAACTATAGCTTATGCGCTTAAATATATATGTGTGTGCATTAGCTATGCTCTTCGTTTTACTGCTTCGTTTCATATTGTTGTGCGAATTTTTTGTTGCAATAATTGTTATTTGTATTTCATTCTGCATAAAGTAGTGTATTTTAGATCCCAACGAGGATGCCATTATACCCTACACCACTTGCGGTACACGGTATATAAAATAAAGAGCGGATATATGTAACGGGTAGACGCTTAAGAAAGATCAATATTTATTATACCGATCGATTCAGAAACGGATTCTCAGACTGTCTGTCCGTCTGTACGTCGGTCCATCTAAATTTTTATTCAACCTATATATAGGTCGCAATTTTTGATATATTTTGACGAGATTTGGAACATTGACTTGTTTTCACCCAAGGACGAAGGGTATTGAAAGTGGCTCGGATCGCTCCATTTTTTGGCCCACTCCCCATAAACCGACCTATTTTGAAAAGTCTTTGTAATTCAAAATTTCTCGACAAAACTCGCTGTAGAATAGTATTTGGAAATCCTAAATTGATACGAAGACTTTGGTTCGTCGGGGGAAGTTTTTTTAACCCTCTCTCATATAACCGTAACTACGAAAATCTTTATACCGGGAAAAGATGTAATTTTTAATAATTCATTATGACAATTAGTTCATAATAGTAAATTGACATAGAACTCAACCTTACCGAACATGGTCTCTTTCCTGGATACCACCGCTTATAAGAATTCCTCCAATATGTGGGCTTTCATGAACAGTACGCCTCTGTATGAAAAATGTGTAACTTTTGGTGTATTGTTATCACAACGAGTGAGTAACGATATTAGGCGAAGCGGTGTACGATATTCAATAGTCGGCCTTGTCCGACTATAATATTCTCATTTGTTTTTTTAATAGTTTGCTTTATTTATGCATTTTGCATAAAAAGGCTGAGGAAACTGTTAAACAGAAAATTTAACAAAACCGTTATGTGAAATATTTGCAAAATGGGACGAAGAGTGCGCGAAAAAAAAATGCTGGTTAAGCGAACACGAGGGCCATTTGTTGTAACTAAAATCTATTAAATAAACGATGCAAATGATTTGAAAGTTATGTATGCAGACGGCATTGTAAGACAATAAACATCGAATATGCAATAAACATAATCTCCGCTCTCAAACATGTTGCTTCTTATCGTGTTCTTCATAACGATAAGATGTCGGTAGTAGCAAATAGAAAACCCTTAAGTCAGGGGTTTCCAACCTGTGGGGCGCCCCCCCCCCCCCTAGGGGTGCGCGATACTGTTGCAAGGGGGGTGGGGGCAAGTAGCTGTTTCCGAAATATCATTTTCAAATACAAACCAAAAAAGTCAAATGGGGGTCAAA
>KK502566.1:72903-85025 GCA_000688735.1 Glossina austeni
ATAGGAATATATATATATACATATAGGAATATATATATATAAACACATGTAGGTATATATATATATATATATAAGTATATATATATATATATATATAAGTATATATATATAAATACGAAAATAGAGGTATATACATATAGAGATGAAAAATGCTATATTTACTTCATGGAGGACCCTACTATTCATATTCAACAATGGAAAACGTTCGTCACGGCCACACTAAGTTATAAGTGATGAAGTTTTCGTTTTTCTCACACCTTTAATGTTTTGTGCTCGTAACAATGTGTGTACATTGTCCATGCTGTGGGCTCTACAACGCCCAGGATTCAATTTTCTTAGCAGTACAATCAATCTAATATAATTCATCCAGTGAAAAACGGCAAAGCTAAGTGAGTTAATACGAATTAACGGTTTAATTATTGCTTAACAATCCCGATATTGTTGTCAAATAAGAGAGATCGGAGAGAATATATCGATTCGTAATAAATTAACAAGAATTGTGTACCAGTTTTTTTTTTAAATTCATCAAACAACAACAATTCAAAAACAAATCTTGGGAGGTTTAGAAAAAGTCAGTTTTATGCACATTAAAATTAAGCGCCCCAAGCGTCATATATATACAGTCATATAAAAGTGACTGCGATAAAATCTATATTCCACCTTTTGGTTCGCTAAAGTAAAAGTTTACTTTAAAAAAAAAATTATTTATAAATTATTATACTTCATATTCTTAAGTTACAGTGGAAGGAGCATTGGACATTGTGTCAATATTTTATCCTACAAATAGAAATAGACGACCACACTCATAATATAAAGCATTAAAATTTGATTATAGTTCTACTAAGTTAGTCCGAACTTATGCAATACGCAGAAAGGCTTACGAGAGACCCACCTTTGAGAATACCATTCGATTCAGAATAATAATTTGAATTGATTGATGCCTGTCTGTCCATTTGTCCGTCTGATGTCTGTGTTCAAGCTACAAGTTGCAATTTTTGAGATATTTTGATGAAATTTGATACAGTGCCGTGTTTTGAGCCAAAGACGAAAGCTATTGAAAATGGTTCGGATCGATCCCCATATAACGCTCTTTCTGGAAACTGATTGTATGGGAAAAAATTGCAATTTTCAAAATTTCTCGCCAAAGGTGGCCAAGTAATAGTGGTAGTAGGCATTCTAAATTGGTAAGAAAACCCCTCTCAAATAATGAATAGTGGTGTGGAATAAGTTGGTGTAGGGTATTTAATATTCGGCTTAGCTCTAATATAATGTTACGATAACGTTACTAACGATTAGTGTTAGACAAAGTGGTGTAGGGTGTTTAATAGTCAGCCTAGCTCTACTATAATGTTTTCACTTGTTATTCATATTTTATTATGGACACACACACATATATATATATATATATATATATATATATATTTATATCTTAAAACTAAACTACAAACTTCAACTAATTAGAGGCAAATTTATTTAAGACTCATCATCGTATTCATAAAAAATATTTATATATGTAAACAGCAAGTAGGATAACAGAATTTGATTACTCACCTAAAACTTCCGATCCACTAATATTTTAATGTTAATAACTTGCAATAGCAGTATTATCCTACGGCTGCCTGTTAAATGAATGAAGACTCTGTCCGACTTGTTCCGTTATCTCTAGGTATGCATAGAATTACATATGTTTTAGATTTTAATAATTGGTAGCGAAAAAAATTGGATTCATATGTTAAAGCGCATCGCGCTTTATATAGCTTTTTATTTAGTTGATTAGAGTAGCTAACCTCTTGACTGACTGATTTACATATCTATTTGACTAGAGTGAAAAAAAGTATGCGAGTATTAAATGGGATAGAATATCGCTACACATCCATTTTCTTTTGATGCTAATGTTTACAGAGAGGATAATGATGCCATAGTTCTTATACTTAACTTTCCATTTGATTGTTTACTTGACGATGATGAGGTTATCGCTGCTATTTTTACATTAAATCGGAGGAAAGGTAGTTAGGGAAAACATTCAAGGAGTTTATGGTGAAGCGAGTTGCCATTCCATAGTGTACAATAAAGCCATCACGTTCCCATAGACTACTTTAGGTTGTGTGAAAAACATACGCATAGCAACGCCCTTATGCCAATAAAGGACTGTTGCTGCTGATTGTAATTCCGCCGAAAGTGTTAGTGGAGCTGGTGAGTTCTTTGTGCAAGAATCCCCCACTCAAGGCGACAGCAATGTAACAAAAATTATCCGACAGCTGGAAATGATTTTAAAAGAACATTCTATCAGGCGTTCAACTAGTATCGGCGCTGGCTCATATAATGTGCTGGCTCATATGGGTGAAGAGGACCACTGATGATAGTTGGACGATCTAATTGGAGAATCGAAAGAGTCACACTATTAAAAGTCTTAATTTTGCGTGTGATCTGCAACTCTCGGCCCGTATGAATCCAGGATCGATAATTCATGAACCTTAGAATGTTTTAATACCTATTTGTCCATATTGCGTCAGAGTTCTTTCATAGCAATTACTTTGGAAGGTTCTCAAACACTTTCGTTTTTAGAAGCGCCCAATATTAAAAAAACAACAATGATAGGGAATAAAACGATATGCAATTATTTGTACGGTACTCTACAAATGCTAACTAACTAAATATATTCATATTCGATTTCGGTTTTATTGTTTAGGAGCGCTTCAAATGCATATCTACCTGGTGAGGTACAAAGTAATTGTTTCTGACAAAAAAAGAAACCAAAACTAGTGTTCAACATTCAATGTTACGTCGACAAAGTAACGTTAACAACAATAAAAAGGTTTCAGAAAAAATCTCAAGGAAACTATAGTCTATTGTGCAACAAAAAACCAGCATACACATCTTCATGATGAACTTCCTAAAAACGAATGAAAAAAAAATATGTAAAAATCAAGAAACAAGCAACTCATACTCGCCTAAGCAAAAAAAAAACAAAAAAAAAAACAAAAAAAAAAAATGCAGTTTTCTTTAAATAAAGATAACAACTGTTTGTTAGTGTTGCCCAAGTGGATTGTATTGAAATAAGACAGGGCTGCAACAATAAAAACAAAATAACGAAGTAACTCAAAAGCTTGCATATGCTGAGTTAGCCAGGCGGTACATTAAAATAAAAATGTTGAGTTTATCAAGCGGTTTTCAAAAATCTTCTGTTCCTGTTTCTTTGCGGTTTCTATGTGGCGATTAACAGGCGGAAAGCGGATAGCAAAACAATTTTTACCCAAAACCATAATCTTTTGTTATTTTTCGCTGCCTTTATAAATACGTTTTTTGTAAGTTTTTTGTTTGGAAGAATACTTGCACTACAACAACACCTGCAACTCGAGATGAGGCGAATGAATGTTAGATTGTGTGTATGTTTGTATATATTTTCTGGCCTCTTTTTCTGAATTTTCTCAGATAATGCAAACGAAATGACTAAATTAACATACCTGTAAATCTCTTTATTAGGTGTATATAATAAGTAGTTTAATAGTTTAGTTTTCCTCCACAAAATAAGTAAAACAAAAATTGGAGGAAAACAACGGATAAACGGCTAAATGCATAAGTTCGAGTTCAAGTATTGTAACAATGATACCGAACAACATCTTGCCAAACAAATCATAATGGCTTGACTTGCCGTGAAGATGTAGACATTAAAGTATCAATAATGAAAGGTGCAGAGATAAGTTCACATCTGGTGAGCATATAAAGAACTACTGTATACCACACTTGATTACCCAACGGCAACTTAATGACCTTAACAAGGAAACTAAGGGAATAGCGATTATTTAACCCAAGTTAAAGGCTTTTTAAACGACTCTTCAAAATTTTCTTCTTCCCTTGCTTCTTACTTGCTGGCAGTTTTGTTTTTTTTTTTTTTTTTGTCTTCGGTTAAAAGAAATCGACAAAAGCGCTCTTATATCACTAATGGGACATTTTATTATTTCGTTCAGCCCAAGTTAACATTAAAAAAAAAAGAAAACAAATAAATAAGTCAATAAACCAGCCCCGTATACGAGTTGGAGGTGTTTCTAAGCCATCAACCAGCACTCCTAACTTAAGCAATAAAAAAATTAAGTGAAAAATATTTTAAGAAATTTTAAATAAAAACCAATAGCAAAATAATCATAAAATTATTATCAATATGGGGCAACGGTTGTCTTGTCTTTTTTTTCTTTTTTTTGTGATTCCAAGTCATTTTCAATGGTTTAAATCTATTTTGGGCGTCCCACTTGCTTTCAAAATTAATAAAAGCGTTAAACGTTTCACCCGCTTCAAAATTCCTTTGCGAGCGATGAGTTCATTTAAACTTTTCCGCATGTTATGCAATAACATGGATAGCTTAGCAACGTTAGTTAAACCAACAGCTAATACTCAATTGGTATTTTCCAACACTCGATCTTTACCAACGTATTGTGATGTTTTTATTGCGTTTATTAAGCAAAATTGAAAGGAGAATCCACGAATTGATAGCCAAATTTGCGCTTGTTTGTGTGATAGATTGGGAATACTTTTTTAGTCACATACATAGTCGCATACATAGTTGAGCTATTGACTGGCATCTATTGCTTTCCCCCTTTGATTTAGTTGTTTTGATGTCCAGGTGAGGAGGCGTAAGAAGTGCACTTACGATTATCAAAGCGTTTGCGAAGTCCAAAAGCAAGCTGCGGAGACCTTATAAAGAACCTCCACTGCGGATTAGTATCTAATTTTGAAGCGATCCGTGTGTCCGTCTACATGCCTAAATGTGAAAAACTCTCTTCCTTGGTGAAAAAATTAGAAGTTCTTGCAAGAAGGACGGAGGGAGGGAGCTACAACAGTATAACATCAACTGAAAATATCTTTGGTTTTAAAAGCAAAAGCATTGACTTTTTTTGCTTCCTGTTTATAAACTGCAGCCGGTAACGATTCCCATGATTCCTTGTCTGATCTGTAACTGAAGAGAAACGGCTCCGCCCGCTCAATATTACAAAGGATCGAAATTTCATTTTTTTTTTTTTCAGTTTGTTTGAGATAAAGCTGCTGGGTACAAACGATTTGGCCGCAGACGAATATAAATTTCGTACTTCTTGTTGGTTTGGAAGCGTCTTGCGTATTAGTTCATGGTTTGCATTGCTTTTAAAGCCAAGTAAGCTTTAATCTTAGCCATTTTATCCGTTACTTAAGTCAATTATAAAATAAATAAATTAAAAGTGATCGTCCCATCCAAGCACCCGGTATATTTAAATAACATATTTCGGAAACTTGGTCAGGCCAAAACGAACCTGCCTCAGAAATAATTCCTTAAGTACCTCTGAAAAGCACTTTTTTAAATTCACACCAAAATAAATTTCAATTTCAATTACTTAACAACAAAAAAGATTTATTGCTTTAAGAGACCTAAGCTAATAAAATCAAATTAAACCGGATTAATATCGACCGATAAAAGATTCACTTATGTTCGAATGTTCTTCAAATCGGAAATGAAATATATTTACTTTTCAATTATGACTTGAATCGTCAACAATTAGTTATAAAGAGTTTTAAGCTTTTCCGCACACTGGATACGAAATTTCAAAGAGTATAGGAAAGGATTCTTTTAAGCTGAAACAATTCGTTCATACAAATTTTAACTCTCAATGAGTTAAAGTCAAGTTCTATGAATAATAGCGTTAAACTGGAAGCAATATGAGGTCCTTAGCATCTCCATCATCGTTGTCATGATTCGAACTTGGAAACATTTTGGAAGCAAACTATGCAAATAATTCATCCTAGTCCTGCAGATTATTCTTCAAAATATAATTCGAAACTAGAATTATCTTGAAAATGGTAACAATAAAAACACATAACATCATATCTTCAATTGAAAGGATTGAATGCTACTGAATCGTTGCCGGTGATAAACAATGGACGCATTACGATATGCATCACTCAAATAACCAGGAAATTAGGCAAACCATTGACATAAAGCTGTCGGGTATAAACCCGACTATCCATGGCATCCTCTTTTTGGAGAGTCAGTCGCGTGTAATGACTGAAGAGTTACATTACAACAAGAGTACCATCACAAACAGGAACAGAGGCATTTGAGCCAAAAGATGGGAATAATATGACAAAAGTTATGATAATCTTCGGCCTTCTGTTGTAACAGCCGCCCAAGCACGGTTAGCAGCACTGAAGTGGAACGTCCTACGCTGCCCACTGCATTCACTTGACATTGTAGCTTCTTCTGATTCGCGACTGGGTCGACCGATGACTTGCAAGCTGTCTGTTCAAGTATGCCATTCTTATGATAATATCCAAGAAATGGTTTCACACGCAAAGTTCATATTCCAATCATATTCAGGAGATGCAGCGGCTGGTAACCGACCATACTTTGAAAAACTAATTTTTTATATTTACTTAAAATTTTTTATTTTCCTTTCATTAAAAAAGCATATTTTTTATTAAAAAAAAGCCCGCCTTTTCATCAACTTAGCAAACATTATGAATATTCAAAAATTTACTCCTATGCGCGCATAAGATTTTTATTTTTCACATAACAATATATGTACGAAAACCACATGTATGTAAACATATGTATGAAAAATTCAAAGTCTTCCTTGTCTTTCAAGTCGTAAATTTGCAAACTTTTTTTTGTAAAAGCTAAGCTTCAATCCGGCATATATATATCGTATCTTATAATGTTTCGATTGATTGTCGAAATTCCCTTAAATTTATATTTAAGGTCACGCACCATTACCAAGGTCAAAAAAAAAGCAAAATAATATCTCTTCAAACTTATACATCACTTAACTTAATAAAGCAACAAAGTATGCAAAAGCCGATAATGAGCATGAAATATTTTACTGAAAAACGTATTTCAAAAGTTGATTTTATTCCTTTCTATATCTTATATATTCGCCCTTTTTTCAAAGAAATACGAACCAAANCAATAACACCAGCAGACCGTTGATGGCAAGAGAAGCGGCGAAAAAGCGAAAGAGACTCGTTTTCATTACTCATACAAACGGCATTTATTGTTAGTATAAAAAAAAAAAAAAAAAGAAGCAAAACTGATAATAACTTCATTGCATTTAATAACGTGTGTATGTGTATGCTTTAGTTAGAATTTATATTAAAATAGCATTTGAAAACATGAATTAAGTAAATAAATAAAAGCAAATTAAAACGTTACGCTCGCCCTACGGTTGAAGTTATTCAGCGTCTGGCAATGGCACGATAACGGCGCTTACGCAAACGACAAACATCTCCAGCAAGAACAGTTACCGTAACAGGCTGAAGGTTACACAGGTTTGATCGCTAAACGCCCAATGCGTACACTTAAAGGAAGCAATGTTTGGGATAACTGCACTCGGTGCACTCTAGAAGGGCACACAAAACATAGTAGATCCTGCAAACGAAGTTACGGTTAGGAAGGCGGGCTTTTCTTAATGGCTGCAATTGCGTAATTGCTGTTTTGCTTCCCTTACAAATCCAATGCATATTTTTCCTCCTTAAATGCTGCACACATTTATTTGGTATCTTTCAAGCGCTAGCAATCCTTTGCAATGTAATATCTAAAGATGGCTTCGCAGAGATAGAAGATATGTGATATGTGAAGGGCAATGCCTGTAACTGAATTCCACATCTTTAAAAAACTATAGACATAGAAGAAATGTGTAATTTATTATTTTGAAGACACATTAAAACACCCTTTAGCGGCCGAGTAGGCAAATGATCTCTAACTAATCGTTCAATAGACGCGGATTCGCGTCTCAAGCGAGTGCATAAGATGCTCAAAGGAGCCGAGCAGAGAATTATTCTCTGAATCGATTTAAGCTTGTCTATCCGTTTCATGTCTGTCCCTACATATTTGTGTTCAACCGTATTTCAAATTGAAACGGACCACTTCAACGGCCGGTACAATTTTTAAAATTTCTTGAGAAAAATCACTGACTGTTGAATTCCACATAATCTCTCGTAAACAAAAACAAGCTTTTATATAGCAAAAGGGTGTGATCCTTAATGTTTTTTGATGGAAGTTCCTTTAAATAGATTCAACAGAATCCGTTCAAAAGCAATTTCTGCCCTTCATACTTAGGAATTTGTATCCGTTTGACTCTTTGGCTTCTCACGAAAAGTGGAGAAAGGTGACAAGATGGTAAGCGCAACCTTGCCGTCACTTAAAAAACGTAGACTAATCCTCCATGTTTTCTTCTCAATTAAGTTAATGAATGATATTATCAATCCGCAGACATTACTGTTTTTTTCTATACTTTTTTTCTATATGACTGTTGTTGTTTTTTATTTTCTTACTTTTTTTTTATATTTCATTAAACATTTATTTCGACTTTTAATTTACGTTAACTGAATTTCATATATAAATCAAATAAAAGGTATAAATAAATAATAGTAAGTCGGGATAAAAATTTATCGCAGGAAATTTGGATCACATAGGTTTACATACCAAAATATATTTTTATAAAGAAATAAAGCATAATTGTTGGCATTTGATCATCGATAGAAAGAAAGAAGTACTTGTAGGGTAAATAATAATCAGCCTTGCTTGTTCTTCTGTTTCAAATTCACATCTCATTGTGTGATTATAACCAGATGGTTGTTATCGTTCACTGGGTTATTCCTGGCGTATAAATTAGCGATGCTACGAATGGCTACAAAAAGTAGTAAAAACAATTACGAAAAGTAGCAAAAATGTTATGATAAACTTTCTCGTCACTCGCTCGATTGCATCTTAAAACGCCATCTATGAAAGACATGTAAAACATACTGTGTCCCCTGCTTCACTTTCACTTATCAAATCATGTGCTATTAACAATTTTGTGAAAAGTAAATAAAAGCTTTGTTAAAACAACTTTAAAGCTTCACCTTACAAACTAAAGAAAATTTTAAAAAACTTTTCGCAACCAAAGAAAGTTTTTTTTAAAAAAGTACGTCCAACACATACCCACAGACAGTTCATGGCTTTTTCTGATACATATACATACACCATAGGATTAGCAAAGCAAGACCTTGATGTTGAGCGTAAAGATAAGCAAAAAGGGAGAGAGAGAGAAAGGGAGAGACAAGAATATGTTTTAAAGAAATTTCTATGCAACATAAGCGACTTACTTAGCTGGACAAAGAAGAGACCAATCAATATATTATATGTTCGATTACTGATAATATTACTACTGCAGATCAAACATAGTTGAGTTTCCGTTAAGCATACGACGATCATATACGTATCGTAGATGAAAGATATCACGTAACCCAATGTGCCGAATATAAGACTTGACCTGTGATGCTATAAACAATAAATTTAGAAAATTTAATAAAATCTTCTTCTTTCAATTGGTGAAAAACAGTTCGAAACCTTACCAACAGTAGACCGGTTAAGTATATAACTCCCGTCATGGCGCTAAACGCATTAAACCAAAAAGTATTTGACCGCCAAGTTAACGGATATTTGATAGATCCAAAATCTATATTGGCGTGAGGGAAGTTAATTTTCTTAGTCAATGATTCACTGATTCGCTCAATTCCCTTAAAAGTACGTACCAATGTTGCACGAATTCAGATAATTGTCAACATCATACCAACACAACCATCTTCTCGAGCCGTACTCGTGACTAATGCGATAATAGGCGCACACAACAAGATTGTAAACTATTAACGACATTATAAGCGCTAACATCCAGATGCGTCTATTGCCTAATCTAACAAATCGCACAGATTTCAACATTGTCTTTAATAAGAAAAAAAAAAAAATTAAATTAAATCTATGCTGTCATTGAAATCGATTAACAAAAGTTTTTAAAAATCGAAACAAATATCAATATTCTTCTTCTTCTTCTTATGTTATTCAGCAAATTATCAACCCAAAATTCGCTTGGATGTGTGCAACAGAACATAGACTAAAATTGGATCGATACAGAGAAGATATCAATATTTTGGTATTCACAATAATCTTTTCATTTTAAAATAAAAAGTATTTACTTGACAGGAGCGGGCGCAACTGATTTTTTCTATTTTCAAATTAAAAGCTCTTATCGCATATGGATATGGGCGTGTGCTACGAAAAGTTTAGGTCGCTCCTAAATTCTTTTGCAAATTTTTAGGCGATATATTCATTTTCGCTAACGGGAGAATGTTACTNAAAAAAAAAAACTTTGTTTTTTTTAGATGAATTTCATTGTCAGAAAATTAATTAATTTATATTTTGTTAAAGATAAATTGAATTGTGTAAATTTATATATATATATATATTTGTTGTTGTTGCTGTTTTATTTTACATTACATATTCGCACACACACACACGCATGCGCGCACGTTTGGTACTTAACAGCTCATAATATCTCACTAAAACAATTATAATTAATTACTCTTTTACATGAATAAGCGCCGAAGGGAAAAAATTACTTTAAAGCATTACAGAAATTTAACGAAAGACTTAAGACACAAACTTTTTGCACTCACCATTCATAAGTGTTGAAAAAATGAAATAAAAAATAGGAGAAAATTTATAAGAAAATCAATACAATCCAAACTAATTACATTTTCAGTTAACCTACTACCCTGCACAAAAGAAGTCTCAAATAGCAAAAGTTTATTTCCTTCTACTTATACCCTACACCACTTGTGGTAGAAGGTATATTAAGTTACTGCGCACGTATATAACACGCAGAAGGGCTTAAGAGAGATCCAATATTTATTAGATCGTCCGATTCGGAATCATAACTTGGTTTGATTTAAGCCTGTCTGTCCCTCTGTCCTTCTGATGTTTGCCTATCTATATTTGTGTTCAAGATGCAGATCGCAATTTTTCAGAAATTTTTATGAAATTTGGTACAGGACGAATGCTGCTAAAAACGGTTCGCATCGGTCCACTTTTTTGACCATTCTGAAGAGTTGTTTTATGGCAAAAAAATTGCAATTTTCAAACAGCAGAGTTTGGCTTGGGTTGAAACACATCAGTATCTCCTAAGAATTACGACTTGCAGGTGGTAGAGCAGATTACACGGACAGGTACAGTCAAAGCTTAAATCGATTCAGAAGATTACTCTGGATTGATCCGTGCAATGAAAGGTGGCTCCGCTTTAAATATTTCTGGGCGTTGCATGTGCTCGTGCGCTCTTAGTGCATCCCCCAATCAGTGGAAGGTATAATGCATAATTATTATGGTGTCCGAACCTGTACCCTTAGTCCCTGTTTGTTAAAAAATTCATCTCTATGGTCATCTCAGCAACTATTGCTAAGTTTCTCTAAAATTTTGCTTACAACCTTTGCATGGCAAACCTTTGTAAACATTTTGTAAAAAAAATTATTAATAATCGCCCCAAGCAGATGCGTATAAAGTCGGAAGTTAAACAAAGAGAAAACATTAATCCAAGGGAAGAAAAACGTTGACAGTGACAAACAGCAAAAACTAAATTTCAAAGCTAACAGCTGCAGATTGCTGTTTGTTTGCCTAAATCATCCCAACCCTACAGATTGTTTTATTTAATACACAACTATACAGACTATGATTTCACACGATACCAAATTACGAAACACTGCATACTTATCCTCTTCTCTGGCAGCACAATGTTGCTCTTTGTTGATATAGTAAGCACTCTTTTGCATTCTATGATGTTGTTGTTGCATTAAGTAATTCCCACTTCCCCAAATTTGTATAAATAAAACAAAGCTCAATGAAGAACATGTCAACAAACTGAATGGGCTAGAAATAGATTAACTGACACATTGGATATATAGTGCGATGGTTTACCAGACTGTGATACATGTTTCATTTATTTGCATTTTTTTTTTTTTGTTTTTATTATATGCAGTACTTACGATTTCTTTGTCGTTGGGTGGTAAAGTGTTAAATATTCCATCGGTCTATCGACATTTTCGTCACAGATCAATCTGCCACTATTCATTGTATACATCAACAAACTCCCTTCGATGATTAAATCCTTCCATATCTTAATGTACGTTGACGATGTTAAACCGTTTTCCTCCTATTGCGTGGAATTGCACTCGTCTCAATCGACTTAAATATTTTAGCGACATGATGCTCATTAAATTATATGAAATTAACTCTAAACAAGTAAGAAGATTATATTCGGTTGTGACTGAAGCTTTTATATCCTTTACCACGATTC
>KK502566.1:107830-120205 GCA_000688735.1 Glossina austeni
CCTCTACAATTGTCAATAAAAATCACAACTATTTACTTACCGTTGTTATACCACCCACACACTTCTGGGACAAGCTTCTGTGGATGTGTACAGGAGTCAGAAGGACTACAGAGAGACCCACCTTTTCCTATATCCACCAATTAATACTAATCTAAGCCCGTCTGTCCGTCTGTCCGTCTGTCCATTTGATTCCCGTCCATGTATTCTTGTGTTCAATCTACAGTTTGACATTTTTTGATGAAATTTGATACATCGACTTGCTTTGATCCAAGGACGAACACTATTAAATGTCGTTCAATCGGCACATTCTTTCGATCACTTCCAACGCCCTATTTTGAAAAGTCGTTAGTTGTTAATTGAAAAATTATTGCAGTTTTTAAAATTCATGAAAAATTCATGGAATTCATGGAATGCCGCATTGTTAGTTAGTTAGTTAGAATGCACTAACAGTGCGGCATTCCAAACTGTTATGAAAAATTTGGATCGGATGAGGCAATTTTTTGTACCCTCTCCGATATAACTGTTTGTATAAAAAAAAACTACATTTTCGCATGGTTAAAAGATCTAATTTGAATTATTTCATGGCGAGAATTGGTCCATTGCACTAAGTTGATATACAAATTAATCTTACTGAGTTTAAATATAATATGGATCTGTTTTCTGGATATCATTCTGCATAAGGGTTCTCATAAATTGTAAGCCTTTTACCAAAAAGGTTTGGTGTTTAATATTTTATAAAAAAAATTGCTCGATAGTATTAATGTGGCATAAAAATTAACCGTAGGGACTTTGGATCACATAGGTTTATTTGTGCGGCTCTCATGGAAAACAAACCCAAATATTGATTTGTAGTTTTTTAAGATGGAAATAAGTGAAAACTCCTTAAAAAGTACGGTAATTAAGCTGAATTTGAATCAAGCCAGTTGACGTGTTGAGTATCCTCCGCAATGAGGACTTCCACGAGAAGTATACCTTTACATAAAAATAATTTACAAAATTTTGAAGTACTATCACGGAAAATGAATGCAGGACTGTGTGGTGTGGCATGATGAAGTGATGTAGGGTGTTTGCGGCATGGCCGAATAAAGCGGTTTTATCTGTATTCTATTATTGCGCAAACTGTTTAATCTTAAAAAGCTCGCTTATGATTTATATAAAAAGAAAACCTCAGACTTTCATAACACGAGAGTAGGTAAAAGTTAGGTTAGTAGGTTAAAGCCACCTAATGCCATTCATTGATGTCCGCTACGCAATTCGATTTATAAAATCCAGAAAAACCTATCAAAAGGCTCATAATGAATAGACATTTATAAAATATACACGCCCCTGAAGTGAGTAAGCGCTGTTCACCCATCCGATGATCTGTCTTCATCACGTCCCTCATGTGGGATTTGGGAAATTGGAAAAGGAAGTTGAAATTTGTACGCATTCTCTTAGTTTATCGCTACAGTTAAAGTTCACAGGCGACTTTTATACGCCTGAAGTAAGCAAGCATTGTAACGTATAATTGACGCCAACGATTAACCTAAAACTAGGAGCAAGGATCTATCAAGACACAAGTCGATCTAAAATGTAAGCAAGCGAAATTTTGCCAAAGAATTCTCACCGAATGGCAAATAAGCCCACAATTGTAATTTTTACATATGACCCTGAGATGGCGAATGTCAAAGTTTCGCTCCAAAGAACAATTCCGGTCGCTATTTTTGTGCTCATCTATCGCTAATAGTAAATTTTGCATTTAAACTTGACGCGGAAGACATCGACAACTGACATAAGCTACCCAGTGAACTTTCGGTGGTAACTGGCGTCGCAATACTTTCAACGAATGCTACTAAGTAGGATTAGAAAACACCTTTCCCACTATATTCTCGAGATTTGGTGGTGCTACGTTGTTTGTTGTTCACCAAACGCATACCGGAGTACATTTAACAAAGAAAGTCTCAACCGGAATTTGACCAAGCAATCAAAAGGTAACAAAAATACATCAGAGTTGTGCAATATGGAACAAGTAAGAACATTATAGTCTGGCAATGCCGACTATTAACCGCCCTACATCACATTGTCTAACGTAATTTTTATTTTTGTATGAAAAATTAAAACTTAGGCGTTTCTTCTCTACAAAGGGTCAATTTTCGTGAAAATCCTTATTGGGATTGTTATAGGAGGATCCAAAAAGCTGGCCGAGATGGTCCAAATTTGGTGCACTTAATTTTTTCATGTTAAAATACTATTATTGTACAACTTTCATCATGAAGCATTGAATTTTATAACTTTTGGTCGGATGAACTTCAGCTTTCGTTAGATGAGAGAAGGTTCAAAAATTGCCCCAGGCAGTCCAAAGTTTTCATAAGAATTTAGAATGTCGAAACACTACTACTTAACCACTTTTGTCGAGAAATTTTGAAAATTGCAATTTTTTTCCATATAACGACTTTTCAAAATAGGACGTTCTATGGGGGAGTGGTCGAAAAAGTGAACCAATTCGAACCATTTTCGATAGTGTGCGTTCTTGCACCAAATTTTATTAAAATATCTCAAAAATTGCGATCTGTAGGTTGAACACAAACTTAGATGGACTGACGGACAGACAAGCTTAGAAACATTTTCTGAATCGATCGGTATACTAAAAGGTAGGTCTATCTTAAGCCCTTCGGGGCGTTACATACGTCCGCACCAACTTAATAAGCCCTGTACCACAAATGGTGTTCTTGGGCACTTTAGTCCGCCGCAAAATACTTGCACGTAGAGTAGTTGAGAAGCTCTGGTCTAATGTTTTAATTTGATTTGCTTGATGGGAGGAATTCGTTTAACGTGCGTTAATCATAAACTTCATTTGCCCAATGCTCTTGTTATTAATGCTGCTGCTGCTGCTGCTGCTGCTGCTGCTGCTATTGATGTTGTTGCTGTTGCTGTTATTGTTGTGATATATTAGCTGGGTTTCAGTTTAAGTTTAAATGAACTGCACAAACACATTTGCTAATAATTGTTCGTTTAAATAATTTCTGCAAAGATATTTGTTTCTGTTTCTAAACGCGCTCACGCTATGGAGGGCGCCATATAGATACGTGTGTCTGTGTGGTGTATGGCTATATCCGTAGATAACTAATGTGCTGTGCAGTGTTGCTCAGAGCATTCGACTTAAAAACAGTTTGGTATGAATATATGAAGATATGTCTGCCTCTGGCGGGTTCCGCGTTTTTTTTTGGATTTGTTTTTAATTTTCTCTTCCATTGTGAATATCAAATCATTAGTCTTTGAATTTTGAGGAGCCATGTGCCAAACTGCCCCGCCAAACAAAAACAACTTTTTCACAAAAAACAAATTTTACGTAAGACACTCACTCACTTGCACTTATAAATAGACAATGTCTACGGAGGTATGTATGTTTGTGGATTATTGTTTTATTTTGTTTTCGTTTTTTTTTTGTTTTTTCTTTTTTTCATTATATTTCTCTTGTTATTTTGAGGTGTAGAAAAATTATCATCAATTGTATTACATCAGTACCTGTTAGCTGCCACAATGATTATTTTTTGTTTTCATTTATTTTCCGGTTAAAATTTTGCTTTTACAATATTTGGTCAAACAAATAATTGAATTATCAATATTTTCAATTAAATTTGATTGAAATGTAAGTTTAAAATTATTTACGAGCGGTAAAAGGTTTTTTTTTTTTCATTTTTACGTCTCTGCATATGAAGGAAAACAATTTTATGTCATTTTTTGTTTTATTTACTTATTTATTTATTCAATTTTTCTCTCTCTTTTTTTCTCTTCTTTTTTTATTGTTAACTTAGTTGACGGCATTTTTTGCGTTTTCTTATGGACCATGCAGTTTAACCTCCGGCAAAGCGTTGATAGATCAGCAAACGGCAGCATCGCAGATTCCAAACGCGAAGATCGCTCAGCAACGTGTCGATCTGGATGTGCATCATCACGAGCACGATCATGATCCTGGTTATTGGAAGAAGAAAGTGATTTGGAAGGAGGGCTGGAAGAAAGTCTGGAAGCCGGGAAAGAAACAAATATGGGTGCCATCGTGGAAACAAATTTGGAAACCGATTTGGGTGCCGATTAAAGTTCCCGCCTGGAAGGATATACAGGTACCAGCTTGGAAACAGATATGGAAGCCGATCTGGAAAGAGATACAAGTGCCCGCTTGGAAAGATATTCAAGTACCAGATTGGAAAAGGATATGGAAACCGATATGGGTGCCGATTAAAGTTCCCGCCTGGAAAGATATACAAATACCAGCTTGGAAGCAAATATGGGTACCAATCTGGCGTGAGATTCAGGTACCAGCATGGAAAGAAATTCAAGTGCCCGAATGGAAACAGTATTGGACGCCGGAATGGATAAAGGTTGGAATACCGGGTGAAAAGTATTTGGGTAAAGATCACGACGGTTGGGAGTACACGAGTCATGACCTTTGGAAAAAAAAATTAGTTTGGAAATCTCATTGGAAAAAGATCTGGAAGCCGGCTCAAAAGCAAATATGGGTACCCAGTAAAAAACTCGAATGGAAAGAGGAGTGGAAACAGATCTGGAAACCGGGAAAGAAACAAATTTATGTCGATGATAAGAAATTGGAATGGAAAGAGGCTTGGAAGCAAATTTGGAAGCCAGCGAAAAAGCAAATATGGGTGCCCGACAAAAAATTAGAATGGAAAGAAGCTTGGGTGCAAATATGGAAACCGGCTAAAAAACAAATCTGGGTTGAAGATAAAAAGTTAGAATGGAAAGAGGCATGGAAACAGATATGGACACCAGCGTGGAAAGAGATATGGTTACCTGCTTGGAAGAAAATTTGGAAGCCAGTCATCATATCTGAATGGTTCCCAACCCCTGATCATCATCATCATCATCATCATTCCCCAGAGCCAGAGCATGGTTGGGATCGTAAAGATACTCCGAGGACCAATAAAACTTTGTGGAAACGAGCTGATACCGCATCAAACAACGAAACATCCGTTGCCGTTCAAAACACACAACTTAAGCCAACGAAACATATAGCATTAGGAGATCTAAAAGAAACCTCTTCAAAAGCTTTTAAGTTTCCAGGGGCATAATACAAACATTTTTGAACAGAATTTCAAAAGAAAGAGAAAAGAGAAAAGAATGCCATGTGGTTTTATGAAGAAATTGAGTTAAAGAAAAAAGTCATTTTTTAAGCTAAACCTTACTCATAGGTCAAGCATTTGTAAATATATGCACACGTTTAGTTTACGCTATAAGAATAACTAAGAAAATGAAATAAACAGATAGAGCGAGAAATGCAAAAAGTAAGAAATAAAGAAAAGATTACGATTCCTTAAAACATCGAACAAAGTCATTATTATTATTATTATTATTATTATTATTATTATTATTATTATTATTACTGTTAACAATTATTTTCTTTAATTTAGAACTTGATCATTAAAAGCTTGTCCTCTCAAACTGGAAACAATATTACTTTACTGCTTCAAT
The DNA here is from genome assembly GCA_000688735.1 of Glossina austeni. Classification (NCBI taxonomy): domain Eukaryota; kingdom Metazoa; phylum Arthropoda; class Insecta; order Diptera; family Glossinidae; genus Glossina; species Glossina austeni. The sequence goes on from KK502566.1 coordinate 113,297, forward strand.
AATTACATGCGTCCGTCGAGAGATTTACAATGTTTTCGAAAACCTATTAAACTTTAACTTATGTTAAAAATAATTGAGAAAGAGTTCTTTAAACTTATATTTATTGATATTATTTGTGGTTATATAAGAAGAGAAAGAAATGGTTTTTTTTCTTTAATTTTTATACCCACCACTGTAAGGTGGGCGTATACTCATTCCAAAACAGTTGCAACACCCAAAGGGAAACTTCAGAGACCCTATAAACTACATTCTTGATCAGCGTCAAATTCCGAGTTGTTTTATACATGTCCGTCCGTCTGTGTGTCTGTGTGGTGTGCGTTGTTCGCACTCTCCTGGTCGCAAAAATGAAGATCTCAACGTCAAATTTGGCAGAAACATTGACAGTTTCTGCACGCAAGGCAGCGGAGTTTATAAGACCACGCTATGGTCACATTATTATCAGCTAATAAAAGAGCTATATTTGCTTCAAGGTGAATTTTGAAAATTGCCAGAAGTCGTTTATCAATTGCTGAGTAGATTAATTTATGTATCGAGAGAAGCTTTGCAGAGATCGGTTAAATGACTTTGCTTGATTATAGCGACGTTTACGCTAACTATCGTATCCATATCCACTACAGGATGTAAGTTATTGAGAACAGTTTACTTTTTTATACTCACCACTGTAAGATGGGAGTATACTCACTTGTTTTGTTCCCACAACAACCAGAAGGAAACTTCAGAGATCTTATAAACTATATATATTCTTGATCAGCGAGAAATTCCATGTCTGTCCGTCTGTGTGTCCATGTGGTGTGTGTTGTTGGCACTCCCCTGGTCGCAAAAACGCGGATATCAACTTCAAATTTGGTAGAAACATTGGAAGTTTCTGCATGCTGGCGGGTATTGAAAATGGACCAAATCGGTCAGTGCAGAAGTGCGTAGTGGAGCGTAAAATGAACTCAACTCCGTTTTTCTTAACAAAAATTTGTGGGGTTTTTTGCTCGTTATTCGGAAATTATAAAAGTTAGAAGACTGAAACATTTCACTCGTTTGCTTTACGAGAGACTTTACTCTCTAGATCCACAAGGTAGAAACAATCGGCCATGTCCACACAAAGTTACAAGAGCTTAAATATTTTTTTTTTCACTTTCTTGAGGAGGAGAACGCTTAAAACTATTTCGTACATTCATTAAATGAAAATATATATTATATGCCTAAAAATGGGTTAAATTTAGAACGAATATAAAAGACCCCGCGATTACTTTTTTATTAATAATGCCAGCGATATGGGTATCAAATAAAAGAACTTGGAGAGTAGAATGCGAAAAGCATAGTGATGGGTAAGCGAGATTCGACTCCCGCCGAATATAACCTTCTTACTGGTTTCTTTTTATTATATTTTAAGTTCATTTCATCTGAAAAGATAAAAACAATTCAAAAATTTCTCTAAAGACTTTTTATAAAATACAATTTAGAAATTTTTATTTGTTTAAACTGACAGACACTACTTGAGAGCAAGCTTATAAAGTCGTAGCAGTCTTATGCATTGAGAACAGTTTCCGAAGGTAGAGATACTGTAGGTGATCGGAAATACCCGGGGGCCGAAAGACAGTGATCGACGTAGACCTTTTTTAAATGTTCGATTACAAGGCTTGACGGGCGAAGCAAATTTGTCTTTCGCGCGCGAACAAACTGAAATGCCTGAAAAGATTTGTTTAGAAATTATACGTCAAGATTCTTTCTTTACTTTAGCGCATACGTACGAATCCCATGGCATTGAAAAGTACTTAGATTTTTTAACTATTGCAACACATTTGAATCTCAGTGATCGTTTTCAGTGGATCCGCATAGTTGAAATGCTTATAGCTCAAGGTAAATTAAAAAGAGCTCGTTTATATCCTTTATCATCAAGCCGACAAAATGCCTTTAGCTGTAGAATATTATGAAAAGGCTTTAGCTTGTCAGCATCCTTTGATCGACGACCACTCCAAATGTCTAAAGCCTAAAATAACAAATAGCCTTCAATGTCCATTTGATCTACAAAGCGAATGGGAACTTAAACTGGGAACCAGTTCGTCATTTCTTATATGAATAATGCCTTGTTGAATAAAACAGCTGATCACCAGAATTTTTATTGGCAAGGGCTGGGGAACCGCAACGCTACTTGCCGGTATCCCCGTAGAACAATAAAAAGAATCAAAGAACTATTCTTGTACTATAATAATTGAATTAATGCCTTCATCTTTATTTTTAATTGCGGCTTATATATAACTCTTATAGATAAAAGAATAACCATAACAAAAAAAAAAAAGAACAAAATCATTGGAAAATGGCAATGTTATGTATTTTAGTGCATAGACGAAATCGAAAAAAAAAAACGCGGGAGGAAAAATTTACATCAGAATAATTAGCGACTATTGTTTTGCAATTGGAAATTTCGCTTTTTTTTTATAGCGGCCTAAGTAATGTAACTTGCGAAATTATGCTGATAAGTAGGTTTAAAGGTAATTTGGAAAAGTTATGTATATATGTATAAGATACAATCTCTTTAAGAGTTAAAACTTTCGCGTTAGCAAATCTGATTTTTTTTTTTCTATTTTTTACTATAAATGGTTTGCAAATAAAAGGTTCACATTAAGTTTTGTGTAGTATTAGCATTATCATCATTTTTTCTAAAAATGGACATACTCCATTTTCAACATAAACGGCTCATATATTGAGTAACAACTATTCAAATTAAGTTTTAATTATCATTATAGCCTACACCACTTGTCGTACAGAGTCTACTAAGTTAGTATGGACGTACGTAAACTACTTTATATTCGTAATCCCAATCTGAATTGGTCTAAGTCTACCTGTTCGTCTGATGTCTGTCCATGCAAATAAAGTTTTAATTATCATTATAGCCTACACCGCTTGTGGTACAGACGTATGGATGTACGTAAACTACTTTATATTCGGTATCCTAATCTGAATTTGTCTAAGTCTACCTGTTCGTCTGATGTCTGTCCATACAAATTTGCGTTCAAGCTACCTGTCGCAATTTTTGGGATATTTTTATGAAATTTAGTGCAGTGACATGTTTTGACCAAACGATGAACGCCATTGAAAATGATTCGGATCGATTCAATTTTTCGACGTCTCCCCATATGCTGGAAAGTCGTTATATGGAAACAAATTGCAATTTTCATTAGTCCGCGGAAAAAAAAGTGGCTAAGTAGTAGTATTACGGCATTGTAAACTGTTATGAAAACTTTGGACAGACTGACGCAATTTTTGAATTCCGTCTTATATAACGACAACTGAAGTTCATACGACAAAAAGGAATAATTTTCGACGCTTCGTGATGAAAATTAACCCATAAAAGTAATTTGACATAAAAGTTGATATAAAACTACCTCAATGTGGGACCTTTTAGGCACAAAACGTAACGCAATAGTTTACTTGCAACGAAGGCTCCCATAATAGTGTGTTCCTACAAAAACCGGATATAATTCTTCTGTTCTATGGCTGAAATAAGACAAGATTGGGTAAAGTATTTAATAGTCGGCCTAACCCGACTATAATGTTTTCACTTGTTAGCTTCACAATCACGCAAATAAATAACCATAAGTAGTTAGATATAGTTAATGGCAAGTTCATATTTAAAAAATTAAAATCTTATGTCTGACTATGGTTTGCTTCATTCAATTCCGGCAGAATATTGGGTAAAGGCATCCATTCATTTTGTATAACAGGTCCCCAAACCTTTTTCCATACAGGCACATAAGTGATTTTAGGTCGCCAATATTTAACCCATCTTGATTTCCAGGTTGACTGACGTTGCCAAAATCCTTCCGCGTCAGCATCAAAGGCAGTCCTATGCTTCACACTTTAAATAAAGAAAAATACGATTTACATGCAAAATGCATTATGTCCGTGTTTCGTTTTCTTTAAATGCTTCTTACACTGTTGACGCTGGGTTTAAACTTAAACATGACACGAGCTGACTGCTTAGCACACTTATAGAACAAAATATAATTATAAATGTTAACTAGAAATTATTTTTAATATATTTTCAATGTTAAATGAAATATTTTGCAAATACTTGAACTCACTCGCATTGTCTAACTTTCTTTTGGAATGAGTAGAAAAAAAAATGCAACTTAACTCCACAAGGGTTTTTTAACAAATCCAAAAAAATTTCTTTTGGTAATTTCATTAAATACGGACCATGCACAAAGCATGAATGAGTATTTTATTAACTTTTCTCTAATTATTCATTCAGTACTTGTTGATTTTAATTTTCACAAAATGCGATTAAAAATTCAATAGGTTTTGTATTTAAACCATTAAAGTAAGAAGCGTTTGTAATATTTAATCATTTTCCTGGAATATTTCTACTGCGAAAGATAATAACAATTCGCCTGCGTAATAAATCCGTGCACTTGTATAAAAGTCACAGCAGTAAGTATGTTTGAATATGCTTAGCATATCTGATGAGTATGCAGATGGAAGTACATTTATGTAGGACGACAATACGAATATTTCCGTTATAAAATGCTTGCATAATATCTTTAGTACAAGTTGGCTTTCAAGAATACCTAAAATTACTTTATCATGTCTCACTTACATCATATCCATAAATACCTACGTAGGGTAACATAACTATTAGGACGACTAAAATATAAACAAATTCCTCAGATCGAAAATTATGCATACATTTTATTCATTCGGGCTTCTCCCGGTACTTCTTCCTATCACAATAGCACAAAGAAATTTTATTTATAGTTTTATTTATATATTTAAGTACACACACATATATATATTATTCAGATAAATATGTTTAGACAATTTAAAATATCGAAGTTTTATTACTCAGGGAGCTTTGCCAAATACTTTTGAAAATTGCAATTTTTCAATGACTGCTTAAAATAAGGCCTTATATGAGGAATAGTCGAAAAAATGGGCTAATCCAAACCGTTTTCAATAGGGTTCGTCCTTGGATCAAATTTCCTTAAAATATCCCAAAAATTGCGACATGGAACTTAAACACAAAAATAGATCCACGGACATCAGACAGGCAGACAGGCGGACAGACAAACTTATATCGTTTTAGAAAACAATTCTAAACGGAAGAAGCGTCCCATCTTAAGCTCTTCTGGGTATTAAGTACGTTCGCACTAACTGAATATAACCTGTCCGACAAGTGCTGTAGTAGTAGTAGTAGCAGTAGCTGTAGTATTGTATGAAACATAGAAAAAGTGCCCAGAAAAGGAATAATTATTTCCCTTCTTAATTAGAGCAAAATTGCAAATTGTCTTAACCATATCTGTCTGTTCTCTTCTTCTGCTTTCTGTTAATGGAAAAGTCATGATTGCAAAAAATAAAATTTAAAATAGGAAATTCGCATTCGCGCCCATTCGTGCCCATACAATGTGCAATTCGTACAAGATGTTGAACTGGAACCTGGCACAAAGTCTAACGAAGCATCTCGAAAACTTCAGCAAAGACCCAGCCCACAAAACTCGGTGAGTAACAGCCGGTAAGCAACATTGATCTACACACCGATATAAACTTTTTACTTCTACATATCGTTATAAACTTTTTACTAGCACGCTACAAAAACACAAAATGGTTGAAACCATCGACCGACCAACTAAAAATATTATAACAAAATATATTTTTCCATTTTAATGCATTTTTTTATGATTAAGGACCGACATGAGCATAATAATTGCTGAGTTAAAATTCCACGCAAAGCATAACCGGGAAAAAAATGGATCCCGAATTGAGAGAAAAGTTTAAGGAAATCGATCCACAACAAAATTTATATTTTCTCGGGACGTTTTTTCCATGTTTTTCTTTACTTCTGCGTTAGGCTACTTACTCTTGCAGATGTTTAGTCGCGATCTTCGTTGATTAAGTTTACGATAGATTCCTGAAGTTGAGGATACATGTTGATTTTACTAAATAAAGAAAAGAAATCTTATGCGTTAGGCAGCGAAAGTTATCGCTAAAACGTGCCGTCCTCTCTCGACTGCCCAATATAGAAGAAGGAAAAAAAGGAAAATTGTCAGTCCCTCGACTCGGACGACGGTGAAAGTCACCTGAGTTGTTGTTCCCACAAGGTTATCTTCTGCCAACCTTACCCAAATCGGTCGTTTGTCACGTCAACTTACCATTAACTTATCCTAACACTTCCCCCTCCGAGAAGACATGTGAAATCAAAACGGGGGACGACTTTGACTCGTCCCAATATGCAGATATACGTTATTATTATGATTATTATTATTATTGATTTAGTCAGAAAATAAATCCTAAGTCTAAAATCTTAAAGCCCTAGCACTCATCTGATGCTATCGGCTTTATTGGAAACGCTACCGCACTTGACATTTGAGGTCACCGCCATTGAGTTCTTAGACGAGATTCTTTGCCTACTTGGCCACTCATCCAGATCTATATAGATATATATATATATATATATAGCTAAACTCTTTATATATTAATTTTCATTCTTTTGTTTAAAATCTTTATTTTGAACTACCAAATAAAACAAGGATATGAAGTTATATTTAAGTATACTTAGCAACGACCAAAACCAAAATTTTTTTACACAGCTCTGCTAAGCCGTTAACAGAATTATGTTAAACGAAGAAGAATGTAGGCTAACATATAAGCAAACTTTGAAGAGTCACTGAGGGCAAACTATGAACTTTGAAAGTTGCCGTACTTAACATTGTAACAGTAGTTTCTTGGGCAGGGTATACTCAGCCACTCCAGAGTCCGTTCCAAGACAATTTATAAAAAAATGAATTGGACCTTCGGGTTTGTTCTTAATATATTTTATTGATTTTATTTATTTTGTAGATTTTGTAGAGGTTACAAAATCGTTTTCAGAGCGGTGCACGCGTTTGTTCGATTTCCCGGGTTACTGTAAAGATACGAATG
>KK502566.1:120625-132517 GCA_000688735.1 Glossina austeni
CCTTCATGAATACATTTTATGGGATCTATACCTTCATATGCTTATTTCATGATATTTACATCTACCTGCTTTCTTTCCTTATTACTATGCGCGCTTGCATTCCTATGTTTCTACTTATTCTATGGTTACTATGCCTTTTGTACAGGATTATCCGTTAGGTATATTTCTAGCTTACAAAGTTGCGTATTTACGGTTACATAGTTTACATAGTTGTATATTTGCAATAGTATTCTATTCAATGATTGATTAAATGTATGTTTGTTTGTATATAGGGAAACAAAGTAATACTTAGTAAGGAGGCGAAACGCTTCCTTACAACATAATATAGGTTAACATATAAGCAAAGTTTGAAAGGCCACAGTGATCAAACTATGCCCTGTGAAAAAATAAAGCTAACACAACCTGAGTCCTCTATTAATAGTCTTTCCAACGACGTGCAGATTACGTTAAGTTTTGCTCGGAGATTTTTTTATGGAACTTTGAAAGTTGCCATACTTAACATAATATAGGTTAACATGTAAGCAAAGTTTGAAAGGCCACTGTGGGCAAACTATGCCCTGTGAAAAAATGAAACTAGCACAGTGTGAATCCTCTATTAAGAGTCTTTTCACGATGTGCAGGTTATACTAAGTCCTTTCAAATGTTAATTAATTTACATAAAAGCATCTTTTGTTTATAATATTTTGTAAAAAAATTACCGAAAAGTTCCATTTCAACTGTATTTTGACTTAAATCCCTCCGCGACTTCGTTAACAGAATTCTATTAACGGCTTGACCGAGCTCTGTAAAAAAATGTTGGTTTAAGTCTTTGCTAGGCATATTTAAATACAACTTCGTACCTTTAATAAAACGGGATAGAGTTTTGATTGAAAACGTTCCTGTTGGCCGCATTTAAATTTTTCCCTATTTAGTAACATATAATTTATGGTATTTTCTTTTCACTGCAAACTTTATTTTCAATTACGCATACCATAGCTAATTATTCGGATTTAAGAGTACATTTAATAAGTTTCAATAAAAGTTAAATAAAAATTTTCTCTAGAATTTAAAAACACAAATGCAAACAAAATGGACAGAAGAGATCGTCGATATGAAATTTTGCGAAATGAATCTTTGAAAATCTTCCTTCTTAATAAGAGAGAAAATAGAAATATATTCGCATTATCCGAATTATTATCATTTAAAAAATTTCATTAAAAAAATAATTTTTTTTTTTTTTTTTTTTTTTTTAATATTAAAAAACACATTTAATACTAACTGCACGAAAACTTTNTTTCTAAATATTTTTAAAATATAAATTGCTTTACATCAAATTCGTTTTGGATTATTATTATTATTATTAAACAAAAGATATGTATATATAAAAGAAAATACTTAAAAAGCGTAGAGTCCATCTTTCCAAAGTTTTGATGCGAGCAAGAGAGCAGAGTAAGTTTATTTTATTTTTTTGACGACATTTTGGTTTACTTGAATGCGCTGAATTGTTATATAATACCACAAAAAGCTCTTTTTAATTTTTGTTTTTATTTATTTTGTTTGTTTTTTTTTATTTAAACTCTAACTTATGGCCAACGAAAGTAGAAAATAAAAAAAAAAAAACAAGAAGAAAAATTCGTTGATTTTGTATTAACGGTGTATATGTTTCATAGGAAATTCCGTTTATTATCAGTCTTAGGAAATTATTTGAGTTCGAGTAAAGCTCTGTCTCTTGCAAATAACTGAAATGAGTTACAAAAAAATAAATGAAAAAAAATAAAAAGTCTTCAAAAGGAAAGTGTTTATAAACTTAATACAAAAAGGACTGAGCCCCACTTATCAATACTAATACGTCATAGTCGATTCATTATTCGAATGACATTAAATTGATTGGCTGCAATTTCGGTTTATGTTTATGAACGGCAAGCTGGCATATGGTGCTTATCCACAATTGCGTTGTTTGCGGGCTATCGGTGCGGAACTTGTATGTTGTACCCCAGGCGCGATTATACAATTCAAAACTGTTCTTATGCTTGGGATTGTTAACAATTTGAGCATACCAGCCATCCAGCGGGCACACCTTGCACGGTTCACGCTTAAAGTCGTTGCGTTCGCTGCCTTTAAACGATTTCGGCGGAAAATAGACCAATGAGTTGGCCCATATTTGCAACCAATAACGTTGCCAAGAGGCCACGGCGGGTTTACGACCCTCTTTTTGCACAGTTTTACGTCGCACACAACCCTGCAGGCCATTCGTTTGAGTATTAAGTAAATTCAAGGCTTCATTTTCCCACACATGGCAAGATAACGTGTCGACATTATCATTTAAATTTAAGGAAACGTTTGCATCGGCCACTATAGAACTGGTCTCCAATACAGAATCGTCCAGTAAATGCCGCGACGGTTGATGACTCAATAAACTTTGATTGGGATCGGGTGTAATAGTATTGGAGGACGTGTCGTTCGCATTAGCTTTACCGAAAATGCTATAAGTAAACAGTAAGAGGATAAAATTGTCTATTCTTGAAAGTGAAATAATCTCGTTTTAGTTTTTCTCAAAGTTTTTGGTAACAATTTTGCAATAAAACGACATTTTGTATCCAAAATAAAAGAATTTTTTTTTTTTTTTTGTTTTAAATTAATAAATAGTTTTAAAAAGAGAAAACCATTAGAGAAACTCGTTTTCTAATATAATGGGTTTTTAAGGGAAATACATGATAATAACGGTAATTAAGAAATCTTTTTAAAACGGTTTTATTAAGAAGAAGTTTCGTGAAGCTCTTTAATAAAGAAAAAAGTTTATTATCGATTTAAGCCGATATTGTTAGTATCCAGTATTTAATTGTTTCTGTTTGTTTTGTGCCAGTTCGCAATGGACAACCTCTACCACTACACACTTTCTACAAAACGTGCTATGAAAGAAAAATTATTTCAATTCTGCATCTTGACTATACCGCACGATCATTTACACACACATATATATATGTATTAGGCGTTTGCAAAAATGTTGATGATTTTTTCACTTGAAAAAAGGAGGAAATTTGTTACAATACGTATTAATAAGAATAGTTTCCATAATTTTCTACAATATTTTTGGCAGTATGGTGACATCATGTCGGCAGAACTTATATTGGTTTGGCAGCGATTCACCCACTGAATCATTTTCGCTGTTCTTCTTCTACTTTTGCGGAGTACGCAACAGTGTGTTTTGGACAACTCTTCCAACAAGTGGCCAAAAAATTCCATTTTCAGTCAATTTGTGTCGTTTTCTTTTATGTAAAGGAAAATCAAAACCATCATGGTAATCAGGTAATCAGGTAATCACCATGTCTGGTGAGTACGCTGGGTAAGGCAGAACTTCCCATTCGATCCCTGGACAAGTCTTGCAAAAAGTGGCATTTTCAGTCAATTCCTGTCGCCGGTTTTAAACTATTGAACCCAAGACCGACAATTGGGTTATGATGCAGCAGCATCACCATAAGCCTCTGAACATGTTTGCTGGCCTTCAATAGCAGATTTTTTTCAATTAAACCCCAAAAGTAATGAATTTGGAAGAAGAAGAACTTTGAGCGCTCCATAATTAGCATCGAGACTGTTATTTTACATAGAGGAAGTTCAAAAATATCGTATTTAACCGTGACGGACACGGACGGTATTTCCCAATGCTTTGTCATTTTTACTTTTAGAAGTCGTTGATTAAAATTTTTGCAAACATCTAATATACTAGTTAACCAATATTAAGCAGTAATAGATAGACAGTAAGGCAGATCTTTGTATTGTTTTTTACGTCACTCTCGCGATATTTTGGTTACATCGACTTCAGCGTTTAGGCTGATAACTTAGAGCTATTTTTGCCTATTACATAAAAAGGCTACAATAACGTTTGCAAGGATATTAAAAACTTAAATCCTCTGTACATCGTCCCTTATCGTCCTTGCAATGACGGTTGCAAAGATACTAAAAACTTAAATCCTCTGTACATCGTTCCTTATCGTCCTTGCAATAACGTTTGCAAGGATACTAAAAACTTAAGTCCTCTGTACATCATTCCTTATCGTCCTTGCAATAACATTTGCAAGGATATTAAAAACTTAAATTCTGTGTACATCGTTCCTTATCGTCCTTGTAATAACGTTTGCAAGGATATTAAAAACTTAAATCCTCTGTGCATTGTTCCTTATCGTCCTTGCAATAACGTTTGCAAGGATGATAAAAACTTAATTCCTCGGTAAATCGTTATCTGTATTTCAGAGGTTTTTAAAATTAAAGTAAACGCTTTTGGTTTTCGTTAGCCGGAGTTAGTTTTGTATAGGTGAATAAACTATTTGGTGACGAATCTTATTTCAGATCTTGATAATGAAATGATGAACTAAATTACTTAATAAATTATAAAAATTTCTATATACTTCGAATGAAAAGACGTTTTAAGAAAAATATGATTTTTTGTTTTCTTTTTTTATTTTTTTGTTGTGACTCCGAATAGAACGTATTTAAGCGGATTGATTTTCACAAATTTGTTATTTAATGGATAAGAATGATATCAAGAAAGTAACAGAGAAACAAAACGACTCACCAACATCGGCAACAAGCACAGCGTTTATGTGTTGCAGTAGTATTTAAAATTATGCCAGAGCTTGTAAACATGATCAGTGCAAAGCAATGAGATTTATGTGAATAATTTCGTGGTAAACTTGAACTACGAAATCTATTGCAGTGTAAACAAAATTTAAAAAAAAAAAAAACAATTATGTTGGGCACCATGGATGGCTCTCAGATGCGCCGTAAGAAAGTGAAAAAGAAAAAAGAGAGTAAAAACAGAGTAACAAAAAAAAAAAAAAAAGAACAAAAATGTTCGTTCCAATAATGATTGAAAAAGTGAGATAGAGCAGACGAAAACACGAAAGAACAGAGTTGAAAAAGTTTTAGGGCGAGTTTTTCTTCTTTTGCTGATGCAATCGTAATTGAAAATGGGGAAAAAAAGAACTTACTTGGTACCCAGACTGCGGCATTTACGATGACCCGGTATAAATTTATTGGTTGCTGAGGCACTGGATACCCGCACCGAGCCTATAGTTTTCGCCGGGGATAAATTTAAACAAGCCAAAGCCGGTGTTATCATTTCAACATTGCAAGATTCTTTCGAACTGCACGAAGATGAGCTAGGCACCATAGGTGACGCGGGTTCTAATTTCAATGATTTTCTATTAAAAAAACACATATAAACAATTAAAAAGTATTTTCTTAAGTTACTTTGTAATTTTTCAAATTACTTGTATTGCTCTTCCTCAAATATATTTTGCAGCTCTTCTATATAACGTATTGAATTCAGATATTTCTGTGTTGTGGCCTTGACTTGTATATAACAATAATTCGATTGCTGATAGTTAGCTATCACTCTTAAAATGTTATTCATACGATTACGTCGTTGATCGGGCTCGAGACCGCCTTTATGAGGAAATGCCAAATCAATAAAAATTAAATCAGTTAAAAATAAGCCCAGATAAGGTATGCATGGCAGGCGTAGACTTTCCAAATAGGATCGTAAATTTTCCCAATTATTTTGGTCACTGAATATATCACTTAAACGCTCATACGAATGTTTGTCCTTCTTCGCCAAACAGGACCATGTTTTCTTTAAACGATAAATGCTTGCACTTTGCATTCCCGATATAATCGCGAACAATGAGTGTAAATTGTTTAGTTCATGTAATTTTTTGGCAACCTAGAAGAAAGAAATTATTTTTTATATATAACAAATCGCTTGTAGTGCTGCTCACTTTGATAAAATGGGCCAAAATTTCGGCGCGTTGCTTAGCTTGTTCACCGCTTAAAATTTCCTGTACTGTCCAGAAACTTGTGTGATTGAAACGTTTAGTAAATGCCACAATGTTCGGTGTGACTGTGTGTTTGTCTTTTTTAGTCCAGGCACAACTGGTTAACTCATCGGGCTGAATGGAGGCAAATATATTGAAATCCAGCAAAGTTAACTGATTTGCTAACTCATCGGCCGGGACTCTTAAAGCATTCAATATTGTTGAATCCAATGTATCGCCCGATGATTTATTCGAAGAGTGACCAGGTAAACTATGGGATTTGGAACTAAATTTAAAACGAGAAATGGATAAGAAACAATTTTTTTATTCCACGATAATTTTTCTTACTTACTTTACACCATAGTAATTGCCCGGTGAATCTGGTGAGGAGGAGAAGGCTGTTAAACAACCTATAGAATTTTTACGTCGTGAACTTTTAATATTTAACGACTTACTGGAGCATTGTGCTCCCATTGATTCGGAGTCACCTAAATAATTACAACTTTGCGTCGAATTGTTGCCATCTTTATGTTGACGCACATAAGCAATTGTGGCCGCGCCATTATTAGCTGCACCATCAACAACACGATCATTTACGTTGGAGGCAGTGCTAGAGAAGCGTTTCGAATTGCGTAAACTAGCACATAAAGCACTAAAATTACTTTTATGACCGCTCAATGAAATATTGTCATCATTTAGTGACTTCCCATTACTATCAACATCATAATTATCAATGTCGTCATCATCATCATCATCATTATTGCAGTTCTCATTATTCACGTCATCATAGCCGAGAGTATGGCGTTTAGAACGACGACGGCCCAAATAGGAATTTCGTGTAGACTGACACTGCTGTTGACTTTGATGGCGATGCCGGCGACATACCGAATTAATTGCTGGTGATTGGCTTACAAATGGGCCGCTACCATTTGAAGCATCGCTGATGGGTGACGAGTCTCTTGTACCATGCAAACTGTAATCGGTATCTGTCAACTAAGATTTGAAAAATATTTTATTGAATAATAAATTAATACAACAGTTTTATCCTTATGACTTACTTCAACAAAACGTAAATTATCCGCCGATAGTTCTCTAGCGATTTCCGAATAACGCATCATATCACTTTTTATAAGAAATAATTTTTAATTTTTGCTTAGATTCTCCTTTGTTTAAAATTCATTGTTGCAAATATTTGCCGTAATTTCCTAAGTTTCGGAAAATCAACAACAAATATAAACAATTGAAAATGATCTTAAAAACAAAGCCACATGTATTTTTCATAATTCGTTTATTTTAGGAAATGTTTTCATTGAGATGAATATCGGCGTCTTACATTTTATGTTTGTGACCTCTGCAACCAACCTCTTTACTAATTAATTACTAATTTGAAGTATAAGAAAAGAAAAGAAAAGAAAAGAATTTCAAAACGCCACACAACGCACAAACGACCAGATATAAGACGATCGTCAATTAATAATAATTATAGCAAAAAAAAAAAAAAAAAAAAATTTGTGTTCTCCTCGCCATACAGTGCATACATTAGGTTCGTTAATTGCTTTCAGCGTAGAGAAGTGCGTTATAATGGGATCATATTCGTTTCTTTTGAAATTATGTACCGATCTGTGGCTGTGGGCTGCTTCGCTTAATTTTCAAACACATTTCTTGATCGGCAGTTTGGAGTTTATATGTCATGTTCGCGTTTCTATCTCAATTTTTGCGACCGCGTGAGCTCGAGCAAGAGATGATGCACGATGGCGGACGGACAGAGATGGTTAAAATAGATCGCAAACTTAAGCTGCTCATAATACAAATACAAATACAAATCTTTGATGCGTACTTCTGAGTGTGTTGAAAATGGACGCAATCCGTCCTTCGTTAGTTCGATGTGGAAACCTAATGTGAATCAAAGATTCGGCTACAAGTAGAGAAATGTGAGAGTTAAAATTCTACATAAGACTTGTTTGAACATATTGATCGGGTAAACATATTCTCCTATTCCAGACAGATCGCAGAAGTATCAATTGAAACCCGCTCAAGGTGCTTTGGATGCTTTATGTACCTCAATATTTGAAAATTAAAAAAAATTGAACGAATATCTAATCCAATCTGACAATGGGGCGTATAGATCACAAAGAACAATGATCATAACCTTTCTGATCTTAAAATTCAATCGTAATGAACCGAAGAATTGAATAGTGTCAAGAAAGGTTATTTCTTAAAATTGCAAAGACGATCATTTTAATGAAACTTGTCAAAGAAGCAACTAGGGGGGAAGAGAAGAAGGGACGTATTGGGACTCACAAATCCTATATAGAAGCTTTGCTTCTAGTACAGCTATCCGTGATCACGCCTTTGGTGACCTATAGAAATCGACCTTTCGTAAAATTTCGACTTAAATCATTTAATTACAGTTTACTCTCAGATTGATAAAGCGCCTCCAACGGTAAATCTGTTACTATGACGATCTAACCTCAACTTTCAAACAAAAAAAATTTTTTCATTTCGATTTATGTAAAATATTTGAAGCAAACTATATGAAGAGTGCTGTTAGCATTATTCCAAACAACTGAGGGAAACCGCGGCAGGCTGAATACCTACCAGTAAAGTGATCCTGACTGGATATGAAAAAAATAAAATATCTCTGATACCGATTCGTATGCAAATTCTGCGAAGAGACGACTCAAACACTTTCTCATTCATTTAGTATGAAAAGACGACCATCTGCAAGATCGGGCGCTATAGTGCGCTATAGCTATTGCTGCTGGTCAATGTAGGCGGTGGAATTCTTCGGAATCCTTAAGCTAGAGAGGCAGCACCAAAGTTTTCTGGACCGGAATACAAAACATAAATATGCGCTTCGCTTTTTACTCATCACAGTATATATATATATATATATATATATATATATGTATAAGCGTATATTGCAGATGGGCTGAATTGGAATACTATCGATTTAATTGAAATTTAAATACATTGATGAACAAATTTATTGATATGGAAAGCTTCTTGTCAAACTTTGTGAATTGACCGCAAAACACACATAAACACTTTGTGTTTATTCCGCCTTCTTTATCACGTTTATGGTCAATAAACTTGCATACGATGTGGAGAAAACAAAATTTTGCTAAAGCAGATTTTAATCGACATTAAATTTAAAGGCAAAAACAATAACAAAATATAATATAAAATTTATATTTATGTTTTCATTTAAAAAAAAAAAAAAATAAACTAAAGAAAAATATAAAAACAAAGACTCGCGCTGCTGCCGACTGCGGCTAGCACAATAATTACTTTTCCCCTATGCGCAATCTGCGAAAACATAAAGAGAATCGTAAAGGAAATTACGCACAAAACTTATCATCGCCAAGCTGTAAGCGTTTTCTTCTTCTTCTAAAAAAGCTAAGCTCGATAATTCTTTTGTTAGACTTTACAAAAGTCACGTACATATAAATTTGCGCACATACGCACGCAATATCTATGATTACGCTTTTGAATAAATATTTGATTTTATAACGAAAATGGGGAAACAAAATGAAGAATTTTATAAAAATACCTGAGATCGGATTGCGGCTCTCGATCTTAATTCTCTCGGCTGTGAAAATTGTGTATTAAGAATTTACCTGCTAACAAACTAAACGGACTTTAATGTGGACTTGCGTGTAGTAGAGAGAGAACAGCATTTGAACAACGAGAATTCCGTCCATCCCTGCGTTCCAAAACGCCCAAAATTTCATACCGACTAAGAGTAAAAGAGTAAAACTATGTCTTTAAATCCGGAGATTTATTCAATTTTTCAAATACTTATAAGGTATTAGGTGTTTGTGTTAATTTTGGCCAACGACCTCTACAGATACAAACGATAAAAAAAAAAAGGGAAACACCTTTGCACATAACGATGAAATTCGATGACTTCGACCTTTCTCTTCATAAAATAAAAGTTTTCCATTTAATATCAATGATTTATTTAGTGTACGCCGACGCTGATCATGGAACGCTCAAAATTGCCTTTTCGATCTTCATTAGATCATGAGTAGCCGAAGCTAATCATGGAATGCTCAAAATTGCACTTTCGATCCTCATTATTTCGGTTGTTTTATTTGAAGAAATCTGCTGCCGAAGCCCACCGAACAGACGTCCAGATGTCGATTTTGATTTCAACGGTTTAAAATCGTTCATTTTGCCTTGAAGGACGAAAAAGGTTCAAGGACCGTGAATTGTAAGACACTCGGCGAACTTTCAAACAGTTTAGCAGATGTTGAATTAACTGTTCCCAGTTGTTTACATGCGATGGGAGAGATTCAAAAGGAAGGAAAACTGAAAATACCATTTCGATCCATTTCAAAATGACGGTTTCTCTTCTTGTCAGGCAAAAACAGAAGAGATTTTTGTGGCGTATTGGCGTACTGGCGATGAAAGGTAGATCTACTACGACAATCCCAAGCAAAAAAAAGTCATAGGTTTGTCCAGGGGAGCCATCCGCATCGGCACTGAAGCGGAATATTCACTGTCTAAACGTTTTGCTATGCCTACGATGGATGGATCAGCAAGCTGTAGTGTGTTACGACCTTCCACTGCACCTGCCTATTGACATTACTTGAACAAATTGAACGACGTAGTGTCGCAAAAAAGACTGGCAATAACGCCAAAAAGAGCTGCCATACAAATTGACTGAAAATGCCATTTTGGCCACTTGTTGCAATTGTTACACTGTTGCAGCTCAAATGGGAACTTCTGCCACATCGAGCGTACCCACCAGACAAAGCGCCTTCTAATTACCACTTGTTCAGATCAAGGCAGCATGGTTTGGCTGGCACTCGGTTCCGCGAAGTTGAAGTAATGCAAAAATGGGTCGATGATTGGATCGCTGCTAAGCCAATACCGTTCTTTCGTCATTCTATAGATGTGTTGCCAAAATTAACGCAAACCTAATCTAATAATGATACGCATTTTGAATAAGGACACATGTACATTCATTTTGTCGACATCAAAGCAGAAATATTAGGGACCCCATAAAGTGCAGATATTCTTGATCAGTATCAAATTGTGAATCAGGCCAAGCAAGTCCACTTGCCTGTTAGTAGCAAGCATTCTCATGAATTTTTCTTCAAATTTGGCAAAAACACTTGAAATTCCTGCGTTCAAGTCATAAAAATGAAACAAATTCATCAAAGCACACGCTTACAGTACAGTACGTATATATAAGCGGAGATCGCCTTTGTTTTCAAAAGAAATAAATTGGGTTTTTTTGGTCGGTAGTCTTGAGCAGTTGGAAGGACAAAAAATTCCATCTACTTTCTGTCAGTGATCCTGTAGTCAATGTACAAAAATAGAAAGAAATCGACCACGCCCATTTAATATTGCACATTAATGAAATTTTTTTTTTTCGCTGAAAACTGCCGAAAATAATTTTCTTACTTTTTCCTTTCACTATAAAGATTCGTTCATAATAACTAAACTGCTGTACCTAAGGTGGAAACATTTTGTATGTACGATAATCTATTTATGAAACGCATTGCAATAAGAGAAAAATTATGATTCCAAATAAATGCGGTATACATGGTTTATAACGACTAAATTGCAGGTTCCTCTCAAATGTCATATAAAATTTATCCACTGCTGATAAAAAATAACGTTTCAACCCGAATGCAATTTTTTTCTTCTTATTTGAAACTTGGAAGCATTTTTTCCACTCTTTAACTAGGAAACTTTTTATAGGAAATTTTAGGCCACTAAGCAGTAGGTTCTTGAAGAAATGTGTATAATACGAAAATAAACTTTCTTCTGCCTATTATTTGTCTCACATTCCACATTCATTGCTCTAAGAAAGTCTGATAGCATTTAACAATCATGAGGCTTAGAATACCAAATATTCCCAATTTATTGGGACTAGACAATATCTCTCTTTCGGCGCACCATTGCACGCTCTCGTGGATAATATCACCGAAGGGCTTAAATCAGTTTATTTCCTATAGATGATATAAAATAGGATATATAGGTTAACCGTTAGTTTCCTATAGGTGATATAGTAAGAAGGGATGAAATACATGATAAAGCTTTAAATTCCACTTTCGTAAGCATTAACTTGATGGCACTGGTATGAAGG
>KK502566.1:132805-159931 GCA_000688735.1 Glossina austeni
TGTATATATATATGTATATATATATATACTGTATATATATATGTATATATATATATATCTCATATCATCCGGTTGCGGCATGCATAGGCATAATATAATATATATATAATATAATATAACATAATATAATATAATATATATATATAATATAATAATATATACATATATATATAATATAATATAATATAATATAATATAATATAATATAATATAATATAATATATATATAATATAATAATATATATAATATATAGATAGATATGTATAGAGAGAGAGAGAGAGAAATATGGATAGTATTGAGACAAAAAGCGGCAAATTTCCACACTATTATGTTTCAGATATGCAAACCTATGCAAACCGCACCCAGATGATATGAGATATTTCCAAAATGTTTATTTATAACGCATTCTACCTAAGCAAAAATAATCCATTACTTAATGCTAGACTTTTTAGTATATGCTGTCCCGCTGTCTCCCTAACAACGTCGTTTTCAATAACAAAATAATAGTGTAAGAGTAACTGATGAAAATTTTGGCGGATTTTAGGTTTTTTAGATTACAAGCTGATATATATTTTTCCAAAAAAAAGTGATGTTGAAATCAAATTCCATAATGATTTTATAGATCTGTCAGTAGAGTGTGCCTACTTTCTTAGAAAAAACAGTTCATGAAAATCAAGCATTATGATCTTGAAAAGCGTTTGTAAAAGTTTTTGGGAGCTAGGCCTGACATTGATGAGTTGTGATAACACGTCCTAGATCAGATTGAGCCTTTTTGTACCTTTACAGATTTGAGCGATAAGCTCTCGTCTGTCAAATCCAAGCCCATGTTAAATGGAATTGTGTCCGGTAGCGTCATCCTGAAAAGATGCAAAACCTTCCCAATCGCTAATGTAAATAACATAACAGACCATAACATTTCCCCTTCTGTAATAGCACTCTCAACTTTAGTTGAAAAATTGTCGAAACCACTTCTTACGTTTGTACTAAGAGAGTATTGGTGCAATAATAAAAATAAATTATTATTAATCTTTATGCCCACCGCTGTAAGATGGGGGTATACTCATTTTGCTATTTCCCATAATGTATGTAACACCCAAAAGGACGCTTCAGGGACCCTATAAAATATATACGTATTCTTGATCAGCGTAAAGTTCTAAGTTGATTTAGCTATGTCCGTCCGCCTGTGTGGTTTGTGTCCATGTGGTGTTTTTTGTTGCGACTCTCCTGGTCGACTTCAAATTTAGTAGAAACATTGAAAGTTTTTGCACGCAGGTTGGTATGGAAAATGGAACAATTTGGTCGAAGCGGAAGCGCGCAGTGAACGATAACTGAACGCAACTCGGTTTTTTTAAACAACAATTTTTGGATTTTTGTTTGTTATTCGGAATTTACAAAAGTTAGACGGCTGAAATTTTTCACACTTACTTTACGAAGCACTCTATGGAAAACATCCGCCATGCCCACACAAAGTTACACATCACATCATTAAATTTTGTTTTTTTTCACTTTTTTAAGGTTTTATGCTTACTTATCATAAGGCAAACAAGACCGAATGTTTGAAACTATTTTGTACATTCCTCAAATGAAGAAGAACTCTTTCGTACATTCCTTAAATGAAGATATATTATCTTTTTAAAAATGGATAAATTTTAAAAAGAATAGGCTAGAAACCGCGATTACTTTTTTCTTAATTATACCAACGATATGGGTATCAAATAAAAGAACTTGAAGAGTAGAATGTGAAAAACATAGTGATGGGTATACGAGATTCGGTTTCCGCCGAATATAACTTCCTTACGTGTTTTTTATTAATTCCTATTAATTATTGTTAAAATTTTCAAACAGATTTATGACTTAGACTTTTCTTATTATAAAAGAGCTATAGCCAGTGGTGTTGTCGAGCCAGAACGCTCCGGAACGGCGTTCCGGTACTTCCTTTCTGGACAGGAACGCGTTCCGGAACTAAAAATGATTTCTGATAACGAGAATTTATAATAAATATTAGAAGAAAAAAATATGAAATTTTAAAAAAGTAAAGATTTCATACATAAATTTTAATGCAAGCGGACCGTACGTTGCTCATCACTGGTATAATTTATTGCCATACCCAAATAGGCCTGCGGCTAATGCTAATGCGGCCCTGTCTATATAATTATATATACGCGTTCCGGTAAAAAAAAAAATTAGCGTTCCGGTAAAAAAAAAAATGAGCACAAAACCACTGGCTATAGCACATGAGTTATTATTCAAGTCCGTCCACCCAATCAGTGAAAACACTAGTGAAGAAGAAACGATTTTTAACGAGGAATTTCATAGTACGTCTGGGTTTCTTTTTTTTAATACGGAACCCTTTAAAGAGGTTATATTTCACATTGTTTAGAGCATAAAATGCATTAACTAGACTATTATGCCGAAAATATTGAAACTAATTAGATTATAACCTAAGTTGATGAGAATATTTTAATTGCGTCAATGCAGAAAAGAGACAACACATTGGATTTCGAATTTTGTAAAATTTTAACAAGCCGACTTTGTTTACAAAATTTAAAATAATCTACTCTTCTTCTTATTTTTTTTTTTATTCAGCAAATCAACAACCGAAAATCCGGTGTGCGGTAAAAGACGCCCAATGTGAATGCAAAGTTCATTGTTTGAGCCTTAAGAAAAGTTAGGGTTAGTTTTGATACATAATTATTATCATTTATTTATTTTATTATTTATTTATTAAACTATATTTGGTTAATGTCTTGTTAATTTTACGTTTTGTACGTCCGTCACATTTTTTTTTTTAGTTTTTATTAATTTTGCATACTACTCATAATTTAAGAAGTAATGTAATACCTGAGCATAAAGCGTCATCTGAAAGAAACGTCAAGTGCGAGAGTAAAAGGAGTAACAAAGGGACTAAAGTCATAATTTGGCTGTAGACGTTTATATATCTTGATGAAAGGGTTTAAAAAAAAGAAAATATTTCAGAGTAAGCTGCCGAGTTGTGTGAACACAAAATGTCAAAAATCCTGCGATCATGAAGACCACATATAAACAATTTGCAAAGTGTGGAATGGCGTATAGAAGTGACATTATCCGGACAGACAAATATGATATGATCAGGAGATTGCAAGACCACACATATATTTTTATGATATACAATTTTTATGATTACATCTCAGCCTGTTGATAAGGCAAATAATGTCACGCCTCAGCCCGCAATTGATACCATCAAGAAGCTTTATTTATTTGTGAAGAAAAAGAGTGTAAGTGACAACCATAAAATGAGTTATTCCATCGCTGTAAAATAATCTCAATTTTTCCTTTTAAATTCTCTTTAACTTCGTGGGTGGTATAACCAGTAATTCTATATATTCAATGATAACATGTTTTAAAAATAGTAACACAGTAAGTAAGCCTAAGCCAGAAAAGAATTAAATTAGCACACACTCCCCACACATATCCTTCGTTATGTCCATAATTTAAAAAGAAAAAAGGAGCCTTCAACGCATTCTACCTAATGGATGCAATGAGGAAAAGCGACAAAAGAAATCAAAAATTTCTTTCTAAAGCTTTAAAAGAAATAAACAAAGTATACAAGTGGCAGCGGGAATGAGAAAAAAATCGCCTTCAAAAATTCTTTAACTATTTGGAGCCGTTTAGTTAATGAA
Source organism: Glossina austeni (assembly GCA_000688735.1). Classification (NCBI taxonomy): domain Eukaryota; kingdom Metazoa; phylum Arthropoda; class Insecta; order Diptera; family Glossinidae; genus Glossina; species Glossina austeni. The sequence continues at coordinate 136,466 of KK502566.1, forward strand.
ATCTCTTATGGCTGCTATTCATAATCTGATAAAATAATTAATTTTATTGTTCATTTCTAAAAAAAGACTACACATCACAGTGGATAGTTTCAGACACAATAACACAATTAGTCTGCTCGCATCCAATGAGAAGCATAATAAACAAGTTTGATCTTAAACTCTATTATTCAAAAGCAGCGGCATGCCCCAGAAGATTGAATGAATAACAAAACGCCGAGTTCTTGTTTAAATAAAACGATCAGAAGAAAGATAAAAACTATTCAATAGTACTAACAGAGAAAACCTTGAAATCTTTTTAGTGTACACAAATTCATTTTGTCAATAGCAGCGAATATTCCCTATTTTTTATTTCTTTTTCTTTTTATACGTACATGACCTTTTCAACACAAACCGTTTGCACATTATACCAGCCATTAAGCTATAATAATATCGAAGGCTATCCGCAAGGAGCAGCATAACATTTTATGTTGAATCATTTCTTTCAGCGTTCTTTCTTTCTTTTTTTAAGGATACCTTGGAATGGCATGAAACATGAATTAATATTCTCCTACAATTGTACAATGCTATATGGTTTATTGTGCCTACTTCCCGCAGACTCGTTTTATATTATCCCATTATAACAATTAGCAAAGCGATTTTCATCGAACCATAAAATGATATAATCAGGCGGGGCTAATTTTGCTTTATATTTCCTTACACTTACACTCAATAATGCTTGCAAAGTATTTGTTACACTTGAGAAGAAACACAGAATTCACCCCTTTATTAAGATATTTTTTTTTTTTTAAGTATTATGAATGATTTATTTATTTAGTTTTGCACAATTCTTTAATCCTTCAATGTGTTAGCTTAATCTTTAAAAAAAATAAGCATATTTCTTTTATTTAATTTCTATTTTTAATATATGTTTATTTATTTTATACGAAATAGATATTTTTTCACTGAATTCATATAACATTCCACCCGAGCAATCAAATAAACAAAACAACAACAATAATACTTTAAAAATTTTTAGGTTCTGCTATGCTGCTAATTAGAGCAGAGTTGTATGAGTAGGTTTAATTCTACTCAGAACAGAGTTGCCTACTCCACTTTTCTCATTTCCATTGCGTTATTGTAGGTGTTGCCAATTTCAATAAATATACCATAAACGAAAAAGCATTGAGGCTAACAAATAAAAAATTGAAGAGAAATGATATGGAGTCCACGCAGAAGTAGCATTTCTGACTTGATTTCCCTTTCACAAATAGTGTGATATGCTTAGTTTCAAAATGAAGTAAAAGTAAAAGAAATAAATAAAAAATAAATCAAGCTCACTGAATAAATTACTAACGTAGATATTTAATGTTTCTTCTTTTTATCCAAATATTTTTGTAATAAGTCAAAATTCGATACCCTGTGCCAGTTTTTCTTCCATGATTTCTTTCATATGTTTCCTTTTTTTTAGAATAACACATATTTTTTATTAACTAAATGAAAATAATTTGTAGTATTAGTATTTCTCGACAAAAATCACTGAAAATAATTGTTATACGAGATAAGGAAGGTTTCAAGTGGGATCATTTTTTTAACCCCTTCTCATATAAAATTTCTTATAAGGTCTCTTAAGGTAATAAGGTCAAACTTGTACTATTTTATAATGGAAATTGGTAAACCATAACAATTTGAGATATAAATTTACTGCGCTATTTTTGCAACACAGTAGTTTATTTATTGCTGCAAGGTACAATTTTTAGCACATTATGCCGAAAATGGGTGAAGAGAAATAAAATACGTCGTTTTAGTTTTGTGCTCGCTCGCGTTAACGAAAACGCTTCCATGGAGAATACTACGCATTTACAATAGCAAGTAATATTGCTTTTGGTATAAAGTAGGTGATACATTGTATTAGGCGAAGCTATCTATGGAATTTAATGGTCGGCGGCACTGAACTACACCGTTTTAATTTATTTTATTTTTAATTTTATTATAACTTATTATAACTTCTGCTAACTACAGTTACGGCAGGTCTGATATTGTATACATTTCTTAGCTAATGCGCGGCCGGCATCGAAGCATTCGAATTCACGTAGTGACAGTAGGAATATTCACCTATTGACGCCTGCTCAACCGTCAATTACGCATGTAGAGTATATACCCTCACCTCCAGCGGCACCAGTGGATAATAATTTGCTTTTTGCTCCTCTGATGTTAATGAGAAGTGTGACTGATCGTGTGATCAATAGAAAGAAAATTGAAAATATTGTGCTGTGACATTGTGGCTTTTTGATCGAGTTTCTTTTTGTAGCCTTCTATTTTCAAATGATTCCAAACCGCCGTGTGGTTGATGTTTATTGCCTCCACTATTTCCTGACAGTTGGTGTGGCGATCTTGCTCCACCAATTGCAAAATGCAATCGTCTTTTTCAGTGACTGACTAGCCAAAGCGAGGTGCGTCTTTGACATCGAAATTTCCGGAACGCACTCGAGCGAACCACTTCTACTTCGTCCCTCTTTCACTTATAGCATTCTCATCGTATACTTCACAATTTTTTTGGCATGTTTTTGCATGTTTTACTTTTTTTGTAGTAAAAAAGCATCCCATGAAGTATTTCTTCAGATATTTCACTCATTTTCAAGTTAATAAAACTTTAAACGAGCAAAGAATTAGAAAACTATCTTCACGAAAAATGGAAGCTGAATTGTTACCTTTTAAACACATCTTTGGTTGCGACGATCAGATGAGTGTTGCCAGATGCGTAGGCATCAACATCATCTAGTGGCAGAAAACCGTAAAATCTTTTTACATGACGCAATATATTACATGGCCATTTATTGTACCAAATGATTTTTATGTTTGAAGAAGCCGGCTCTTAAATTGTTAAGATTACTGCCAAGAAAAGACATCGCGATTTGATTACATTTAAACATATAAAACATAATCTAACTAAAATTTTATTTGAACAAAATCTAACTTCTTTTATTTTATCAAAATCACTTAAGTGCCTGCTTGTGCTGTTTATGAATTCCGACATTCGCTCGTTCATATGGAGTAGCTGGAATAACCTCGAGAAAATTTCACTCGTCAATAACTTTTTACCAATTGATCTTTAGATGAAAATAGTTCAAGGTTTGTATTTCATCCCCTACAGAATTCAGTTGGCTCAAGAATATAGGCAAAATAACCACCTATTAAGTAAGGACTTCGCAGAGAAGTCTTCAGAGCAACTTAAGACAATTCCATTATATCATAAAAAAATCATGAATGTGAGTTTAAATATTTAGTAGATAAACAGAAAGATGGAAAGCTAATTTTTATAGTGCGGCTGCATGCAAAGCCGCCCACATTGCTGTAATCTATTTTCTGGACAATATATTTACTTCCGGCCAAGTATATAAACCAAAGTCTACAAATATATATTTTCTTTTATGATTGAACAAATACGCTTCAATTTTTTCTTTTGTGTTTGGTTAATTTTAGATTTTTATTCTTGTTCTCTTATTTTGTTTGGATGTGTACATAAATTGTTGTTTTTTGCATTTTGTATAATTTTTTGGAATGTAATTGCATGTGCAATGTACATTATGTAAATCATGTTTTCTTTAGTTATATTAATATACATAGAATAAATTGTTTTATTTATGTAAATAGCTATATTTGATGTTTTGTTTTTTTTTTTTTTTTTCTTGTAAATAATTGTATATAATTTTAGTAATATTAGATAAATTAGTAATAATTCTAATAAATATACAAATTAATTTCGCCTTTTCTATCCAAATTATGTAAAAAATTGTTTAACGAAATTATTTTTCTAACAGCCTAATATGTTTTTTTTTCGTTTTTTTTTTTTTATTGTAATGTAGAAATAATACAATAACATATTAAAGAGAAATTGTTTGGAACTAAAAAAAAAAAATTAGTTTCTTTAAGAATTTACAAGTGCAAAGTACAATGTTTATAATACAAATATAAATGGGAATAACCTTTCTGAGAACTATTCGATATTGTCTGGGAGCTTGTTTAAATTCATTTAAATCCTTTTCCTATATTTTAATTTCCTTATTGTAAGGCTCGAGTAAAAAAGTGGAAAATGAAAAAATAAAAATAATTCATAAAATTCATTTCATTGAGCGAAGTGAAAAATTTCAAATTTTTAATTCCAAATATGTTTGTATTTGTGTGGAAAATCTGTATTCATAACGATAGATGATCTGCTTGAAAAGAAGTGAACTTTAAGCGAATAGAATTGACGCAGAGTACTTTTGCAGAGACAACTAAATAGGGAGATGTCCGAGCATTGGGCTTAAAATACAAATTTATAACACGCCAGGCACTGTTATTTTTCCTATTAACAATAATAGCAGCAGAGCTGTTGATTAGCAGCCATTTGATTGCTTGCTCTGTCATTCTCATTACTTATATGGTGAAGAATTTTGTTAAATTCTTACGCCGCATCGAACGCTTACAAAGCAAAAGTATATAAATTTCTGTGTTTTTAAGTAAATATTCGCCAAGGTATATGTATGAGTGTATATGTAACAAGAAGCCCAAAGAGTAAATGCCAAATATAACTCGTTGTTGTTGTATGGTTAATTTCATAACATACGCTCGTTTCCTTTTCTGTCCTCATTACATAGTTCAGCCTATTTGCCAGTCAGTAGCATCTAGAGAGCGAAGACCCTGTTCATAGGCAATTGCGCTGAGGGATCTTGTCATACGGGATATTACGTGAATGGGCTGAAAATATTTAATGCAATATATTCTGCAGTATACTGCTTAGAAAGTTAAGTTGAAAGTCACCACAATTTGAAAACTATATTCGACTAAGGTCAACATCTCCTAAATAGATAATATTGTTGGCCTTATTAAAGTAGTAACGTTGACAGAAAGCGATAATAAGATTAACACAAGATACGCGATTTTATCAAAAATTACCTTGTTTTGTGTTCGTTCCTTTTCATAATATATCCTTATTTCAAAAAATTCCCTCTTGGGATTTTGTACATATGGCGTTCCTACGGCATTGCTTTTACGTTGTAGGAAGATTTCGGATAGACTGCCTGCAAGATTACGTTTGGTCATGAAAGCTGAACATTTTTCGCAAAGTACTTTTTTCAAGGTAGCCATATATCCATAGTCTAGCCTGAAGAATACCTCGCTTGCATCGTTAGAAACATTTCCGATGTCACCGGTGGTTGGTTCATAATGAACCGTATTTTCTTCTACGTAAGCATCGTCGTCGACATCGTTACCAGTTAACTGGTAACACATGCCCCCGCTAGGCCCTCTATTATTTCTTGTTGTCAATCCGTATTCGGATCTAAAATTAAACCAATCTCCTCCTCTTCACGGTTCAATTGTACGCTGTCGAATCGTGAACGAAGAATATTCTTACAGTGAGATATTTTATTTCGCACCTTAACGGTCACATGTTAGTTCCTAACGAGGGTAGCAAATTTTCCGAAAAAATATTCGAACCTACCTTGGTCAAAACAAACAGTATCTCTCTGAAAATATACTGAAAATATCCTCTACAAAATTTATTATGCATGCTACCTGAAGCTTTGTATATAGTATTTCTCTAAAGAAAGGGCTCTTGAAAACGATTTTCAATCATTTCCTGTTTGTTTGTAAATCTATAAATTGTCGGGGGGCTTATAAAATTTGCAAATTCCGATTTTCTAACCATACATTCATTTATCTAATTGTTGCAATTGCATTACGCTTACATTGGATACCGTATTATATAGCTCAGCGATTCTGGGAAACCAATTTGTGATGTGAAAAATTGCATAATTGCATAATAATATTAAATAAATTAAATAAACGGTAAATTATTTCTAGAATATTAATATTTAGTAATAAAAAATGTCGTCATATTTCTTGATGGGAAGATTTTCAGTACAATTTGTTGCAGTGTTTGGCGAACATAAAATTTCGAATAATGAAACAACAACAACAAGTTATATATGCTACATACATACTCTTCAGTCTCTTTAAGATATACATTCGCTTACATTCCCTTAAAAACATATAAATTTATATATTTTTGCTTTATAAACGTGTAACAGTTTAACAAAATTCTTGTAATGAGAATAAAGGCCACGACCGTTATTGATAACCGATACATGAAAAAGTGCTTGAGATTTTGTATTAGTTTGTATTTTGAAAAAAAAAATGTTCGAACATCTTGTCATCTCGTTACTGATTTTTGAAATAAACATACATTTTACGTTTGCATAATAAATATGTAAATGTGTGTAAATTTAAGTTAGCTGGAGCTAAGGTTGGATTAGCTAAGTATATTAGATAAGAGTTTTCAATGTCAAGTATACGCCTTCGAGCAAGATATGATTTCAAACTAACTTAGTTATTACATTTGCCTTTGTTTGTGTTATCGATATTCAGCAGGTAGATAAAAAGCATTAAATTCGAATTGGAATTTAGTGTTCGCATTATTGGATCCTACAGTGGAAGATTAAGTTTGAAGGTAGGCCGTGCTTGCTAGTCGAAAAGCTAGCATAACCTAAGAAGTAGAAATTTCGGAAAAAACAAGAGGAAATTTTTGTATGCATTGTACCCTACACCACTTGCGGTACAGGGTGTACTAAGTTAGTGGCGAAACGCGTACTGAACACGTAGAAGGGCTTAAGACCGACCCATCTTTTATTATGTCGATCGATTCAGAATCATAATCTGAATTCATCTAGGGCTGTCTGTCCGTCCATGTAAACTTATGTTCAAGCTACAAGTCGCGACTTTTAAGATATTTTGATGAAATTTGATACAGTGACGTATTTTCGCTATTGAAAATGGTTCACTTTTCGACCACTCCAGTATGCCGAAAAGTCGTTATATGGGGAAAAATTGCAATTTTCAAAATTTCTCGGCAAAAGTGACTAAGTAGTAGCCTTTCGGCATTCTAAACTCCCAGAAGGAGTTGAGGAAGACCCATCTTTTATTATTCAGAGTTAGTCTCTTATTTTGACAAAGCGCTGTATGAAACAAATGAAAACATTGCAGAGATACAGGATCCGCTAATAAATATCCTATGCTACCCTGCAGTTGTTCATGTAGCAACTTTTCAAAATAAGGGATTACGTGGGAAGTGGTCGAAGAAGTGATCGGGTGTTCATCCTTGTCGGTGTATTAAATTGATCAAAATACCTCAAAAATACCGGTGTGTAAGCTGAACACAAAATGTAAAACGGACAGTGACATTAAATGCCCTACACTATCTTACGGTTATTCATATAAGGGCTTTTCATAATAAAGTGCAGAAAATGTGATCCGATACAACATATATTTAATAGCGTTCCTTCTTGACCCAAACCATGTCAATGGTTTCATCATAGTATCCCAAAAATTGTGATCTGTAGGGTGAATACAAGCAAGCAAGACGAACAGGCGGAAAGTTCGATTCGAAAAATTATTCTGCTATAATAGAAGGTGGCCCTGTCTCATGCCCTTCTGGAAGTTGCGTACATCTGCATGCACTTAATATAATATATTCTTTTGTCACATGTGGTGTAGGGTATAAAAATATTATAGCTTGTAATTTAAACTGATGTGAAAACTTTGCATCGGCAGAGATCATATTTAAAACTCTCCGAAATATATGCCCCCTCTACAGAAGCTGACCCTTATATGCTAAAAGAGTTTAATTTTTCATATTTTACGATGAAAATTGGTCCACAGTCTAGTAATGTAGTAGTGTAGGGAACTTGGATCACATAGGTCATATACCACCCTACCACCATATATAGAGTGGGCCTCACGAAAACCAAACGGTTATAAGGCGATGAAGATCTAATTTGATTAACGAGAGCAACTGGAAAATAATAAAACTTGTAATAGGTGGCGTTTGGAGCATCCTCCAAAACGAGGGTTTTCGTGAAAAGTATATCTCTACATGAATATAACGCATAATTTCTAGTGTATTATCAAGGAAATGAATAACTAACTGTATTATGCGGATTATTTTGATCAATTTTGGCTCAAACTGCAATACTTTAAGGCGTTGTAACCGAGCCCTGGACATAAGAATTTGTATTTTCTTGTCATTGTTAGTCGTTCTCAACGGGCATCATTGTTCGGCAACGGGGATCACAATTAAACCTCTTTAGTATTAATTTAATTATAAAACATAGTTACGAAAAACACAAAAAAGAAACGTTTGCGACTATCGTTTGACCTGCGATATCTTTGTAAAGTTGCTCTGTAAAGGCCTTGCAGTTTAAATTAATGGATAAGAAAACCAATTTGAACGTGGAACGAATTTTCGATTCGATTCATTTGCCGTGAAGAAATACGTAATTAATTGTTAAACATAATTCTTTTAAACATTAGATTAAAATGGTCTACGGATACTATGCAAAATTCTGATCATAATTCATGCAATTAAACACTGCAAAATTCTGATCATAATTCATGCAATCAAACACTGCAAAATTCTGATCATAATTCATGCAATTAAACACTTTGCAAAATTCTGATCATAATTCATGCAATTAAACACTGCAAAATTGTGATCATAATTCATGCAATTAAACACTGCAAATTTCTGATCATAATTCATGCAATTAAACACTGCAAAATTCTGATCATAGTAGCGCTTGCAAAATTGAATCTCTGTTTGATTTTTTTTTTTTTTTAATTCGACCAATCACTGAGTCTTGTGACTTAGGTGATGCCCTATTTGTGTAACATGGTGACTGGCAGAAAGAAAAGGGAAAGGAAAATTTACTGACTACGGGTCTGTCTTTGACTATTTTCAAGTTTGGTCTTTGATCTGCCGTTTGGCAGGTTTTCTAATTTGCTCGTTGAATTTTGCAATCGGAAGATATACGAAGACGAGTGTTTAGACGGACATCGGTGGGTCAGTTTGAGATCACATGCTGGTTAGCAACGTATTAATCAGAGGATGATCTCCGATGCGCATTTCATGGTAATCCGATCGGAAAATATTTTTTTTTTTCGTAGGGGATGAAAATAATTTTGAAATCGAAAATGATTTCTACGGCGTTAATGTCATGCAGTTTTATATTTATATGGATTTATTTTTTTTTTACTTTTGTTCTCCTTTTTTTNAAACAAACAACAAAATCAAACATTCAAAAATGTAATTTAATCCTACTTCACTATGGTGAAGACATGGTTTGCTCGCTCGTGCCTGCTCCGTAAGTTTCGAAAAACACTTAAAAACACACAAAAAAAATGCAAAGATACCGTTAGATTTGGTCTTATTAGCTCGCTGTAGAGCTAAACATTGGCTAAAATAGTTTTGAGCCATTTTTTTGCGAAAGCAGGATACAAAGAGAAGCTCTACCAGAGATTCAAAATGGATCGAAAGGAAAGGCATCGCGGCACACTCTAGATCACACAAACCCTTAATGACACGACAAACATTGAAAGAGTTAGTAAACTTTGATTGATTCTATTGCTCATCCGACTACTATTGGCTTCGCTCTCTGCATCATCTTCCTAGTGATGTAAAGTGCACTCTCGTGAAAATCTTTTCTTCTTTAGATTTTTCAGCCAGAACGAAAGTTTTTTATGGCTTTATTGAAAACAGTCAAGAGCTCTTTCATTGACCTGATCTGAAAAGAAGATAGCGCACAGTGTAAATATATATAAAAGGCGTTACGCAATCTCTTCATCACTTCATGGTATCGTTACCAATACTCAGATATTTAGCTATATATGATAAATATCGGTATAATAAGGACTGAAGCTATTTAGCTATATATGATAACTGCCGATATGATACGGGCTGAAGCTGAAGCTGAAGGACTGAAGCGTGACAATAAGTAATCACCACTGGCCTTTTTCGCTTAAAAGACCGCAGGACTACACTGCCTCGGAATTATCTCCGCATATATTGTTAGTTCAGGCAAAGCCGCTTTGCCTCATTCTGCTGTTTCTTCGCTACTTTAGCCGTAAGATAGCAGACTCGATCCTCGATAATCTTGAGGAATGCTCGTCCATTCAAATTACAATCATCTTGATCTCAGTTATAAACTCAAGTCACAGGCTTTACGCTATTTCTTTGTTATACATTCAAACCCGTTTTTGTGCGGTTGATAGGGACCGCATAACAGAAAACGCCTAAAAAAAATCGTAGAAAAGTTCACAACTAACTATAAAGAATAGTTTTCGCAACACAGTTAAAAAGGTTTTTTTTATGCGGTAAATGGGGACCGCATAAAAAAAGTCTCACGCAGAAAGCAACTCGAAATTTTACAAAATAGTTAAGATTTGCTTTTTTAAACGAAACCAAGACACGAGGCTTGGCCAAACCTTTTGGAATCAAGTATAAAAAAGCGTTTCCCTGACAATATGCGACCTTTCTTGTGATAAACTGATTCAAAATCACTTTCGCCGCTTGAAGACACTATTACACAATCGTCTAGAGTCGACTTTTTTTCCATGTTACCATGCAGTCGATAAACAGTTTTTGTGACGACTGTTGCTTCACCTGACGGTTGCCTATGTCTCCGTACACAGATATAGAAGTTTGAAACCACTTTTGGAATTTTGAAATTCTTTCAAAATGCATTGTCAACAATTAGCAACACGTTAAAAGGAAGCCCCACATCAGTAATATATTGTTTCAGTTCTAGAACGAAGCAATCGTTGAACTATGCTATAAAAACAGCTATTGTGACTCATGCTTGGCCATGAAATGGACGGGAAGCTTAGCTAAATTTTCGTCCTTTATCTCACGTGGATGCAATGATCTATTTATCATAAGGGGTTTAAAAATTCTCGCTCTCGATAAGAATGTCATTCTATCCTTTGCAGTTTTCTCGGACTTGACGATGAACGTTCGGTTAGGCATGTTTTTCCAAGACAACCCAGTTTCGTTAGCGTTAAATACTTGATGTAGACACTAATCAACACACTATTCACAAATTGTCGCTAACACTTTGGAACAATTTGTAGATGCTGTTTCACCAGGGCGAAAAGACAGCTTCCCCTTTGATCTTTAGATGTGATGTGCGTATCGTTCTAAAAATCCGATTAGCCAGCTATTGCTTGCAGAATATTTCGGACTACCAAAGTGAAACGACGAACAAGACAGCTCTAAATCCTTCAGTTGATTATCATTTTCATTTTCATATGCCTTTTTTAAGTCGCACAAAAAAAATCGCATAAAAAAAATCGCATAAAAAAAATCGCATAAAAAAATCGCATAAAAAATGATTGCACAAAAACAGCTTTGAATGTGTTAAGCTTAAGTAATTACCTACTTATCAATCCCTCCTATTAACAACGATGTTTTTGCCACGTCTTGTCAGTGAATGCGAATGAAGAATTCGACAAAAACGATGTATATGGAAACCATAAAAACTTGATGCTTTCACTTCGCTTTACAAAGTGCAAACACATGTTCTTTGCTTACAATTGGCATAACTGCTTTTATAAGTAAAGCGAAAGTTTGCCATAACATACACAGACCTACATAGAATTGAAGTAATTCTATACAGAATTGAGAACTCGCTACAGAGTGCGATAAAAACCCCAATAACATTTTTAGATATTTGAAAACTCGTGGATTAGTTTTTTTGCTAAAATAGATGAAAGCTCCTTCCATTTAAGGATACACTAATGGTGGGTATAACACATGACCTAAGTTCATATGGCATTTGTATTATGTTTTAATNTTTATAAGGTGGAGCAAAAAAGGTTCAAAAACTCCATAAATTATAGAAATTCTTGGGCAGGTTCAAATTGGAGATGGCTGTTAAACATGTTTGCCTGTCCATCTGCCGTCCGTCTGTACAACTGTGTAGCATTTTTTGTAAACACACTGCCGTTAGCGAAAATGAAGCTATCGCCGACAAATTTGGAAGTGATTTACACTTTTCCAAGGACACGCCTACAACGCCAACATACCAATCCGACTGAAAATGTCGTTTTTTTACTTTTTTTTATCTTTTCAAGGATAACGGTGATGGGTATAAAATATTCGGTCATGACCGAATATAATTTTCTTACTTATTTAGTTTCATTTTGTGATTTTTTTTGTGGAATATATTTTGAAAATTTTATATAGTCTTACGAGATTTTTAAAAAAATTCATCATTAATGGAAGAAGTACCTAAGTCTAATTTTTGTATTATTTTTTATTAACGGCATAGTAGAAAGAAACTTTTGTTCGCATGAGAAGCGTTTTTTTTGGCTAAATCAGTCGTGGTGTAGGGACAATTTCGCGGTAATAATATGAGTTCACATGAGGCACTCGAAAGAGTTCAAGTGAAAAGATTTGCGCTGCTTTTCTTGTATCAAATGTCGAGTTATGGGAAAAAAGACCGTTTTTTAACATTTAAATTACTTTATTCTTCTTCTTATTCTTGTTTTTTGTTTTGTTTTCTTGTTTTCTTTGATAGATACAAAGTAAGAAAAAAAAAAAAAAGTTTAACAAAATTTCAAATCAATTTTAACTCATACGTTAGCGGCGTATAAAGAAGATTTTATTTTATATCTGGGTGATATATGGAAACCCTAAGAGATTGCCTCGCTTGAGAAGTGTATGGGAAAAGTTGGTGAAAACTTTGCTTTTGAAAAGTGTTTATTTTTTCGCTTTTTTTACTTTTTTACCATCGGAAGACATCGATGTATTATTTCCAACAATGCTGCCAGCACCACCGCTTTGTGTCTTTTCAAATATTTTTTTAACGGCCGGTTGTTGTGCAGTCACTTGAGCAATAGGCTGTGAACCTAGAGCCGGTGTTACTGGTGTATCATCCAAAAATAGAGGATTTTTCACTTCCATTTCGCCAGTCTTTGATGAGTAATAAGAAACACATATATACATATATATATATATATATTTTCATTATTATTCGCCTTGAAATGTATTAACTTACCGGTGCTAAACCTGGACACTCGTAAACCGTGTAATCGCCCTCTTCATTGTCATCATCACTTTCTACGTAGGATATTTCACAGCTTTCCTCAGCTGTTGAACGACTCTCCATGGCGATGATTTGTTGTTTCTGATGCTGATAATGATACATTTGAGCACTTTGGGCCAATTTCCGATCACCGGATGGCGAAATATCTTTATTAGGTCCCGTTACGCCATAAGCAGGATATTCAACATCGGCAGCCGCCTTACTTCGACTATGGAATCTTTATCAAAGAGTAAGAAAATTATGTTAATTAAGTCAAAAGTCGTGACGGATTCGGGTATAGAAAGAGTGACACGAATATCATTTTACAAGACTAAACAGATACCAGTACAGATAAGAAAGGGAAACTATCGAACCTAACACCTCTGTTAATAATTTCCGTCACCGACATATGCAAGACGGTTTCTTAACAACAAGTGCCCTTTTCGGAACATGCCGTCCGTCAAAGGAAACTTGTCTGAATTTCATGTCATTTCTTTTCGAGTAGAGCAGCGATCTTTGTGGCAATACTTTTGTTATTTTCAAAACAGTGGAAAAAGCCAAAATTTCCCGAGTTAAACCTTAATTTTTCCAAAATTTGAGCAAATGGGTTGAAAAGTCTTTTCCGTTAAACACAATAATTTGGACCTTTTTGAGCAACGATGATACTAAACGAAGTAAACGCTTAAAGGAGATGATTGCACTAAAAAACATCAAAAAACACCATAAACTTATTCTAGGTAAGGGAAAAGCGAAATTACACGAGTTAGCTGATATCTTAAAGATATCAGAATGCAGCTTAAATTGGATGAAAATCTGGGCATGACAAAGTTTTTTTCCAAATGCATTACCAGTTAACTAACAGTTAAATAAACGCATCACGTCTTGGGTCGATGATTGCAATGAAATTTGAATTTCTAGCCCGTTCGTATTGTCCTAGGCTGGCCTCCGGCGAATTTGCGAACCTATGCATCAAGGAAAAAGATTTAAAAATGAAGAGATCATGGCAGAGACTGAAACGTATTTTGGAAAGAAAATGTTTTTTCTTACTTAATTTTAAGAAAGGTTCGCCAACTTGTTATACGTGACTTCAGAATATTCTCATGTTATCGCTGTGTGAAAGTGTGACTCCGAAACAAAACTTATTATTATTTGCTATTCTTTTATATTTACCGTCGCGAAGAATAAAAATATAGTAAACTTATTGCTTTATTTCCATCCACGAGTACGAGTCAATCTAACATTTCGAGTCATCTTAATGATATTCGTTCGTTTATAGCCTATGGCTGTGTATATGCATTTGTGTGCGAAATTTCTAACACTTTAAAATATTGAATGGAAGACTGGCGTTTAGNAATTTTCTAACCCCTCGATCAATTAGTTATCAGTTCTTCATCGTATACCCTGCATATTACTTTAGCTACTGCCTTAGCTCTGTTGCCTTCTTTAAATTCGATTATGTAGTTTCTGACTTCTCCATTTCTGAGGGGGTCAAAAAAACAATTGAGTGTAACATACACCACATAAAAGAGTTGCCAGAAGACTACCGGAGTCCTTCTCCTCATATATAGTGAAAACAAAAACTCGTTTGTTTTTGCTTACTTATAGTGGATATACTATGCATGCAAGCCATCTGCATCGGAAGCTACTTCGGCCTCGACCTTATAGTTTGTGTAAATAAATTGAAGCCAAATGCCACTTCGGCCACATCGCGCAGTTAAGGAAACCTTATGTAATGTAATTTCTTCTCTAAGATGATAATTTACTTAAAATATTAAGAAGCGGCTGTAGCTTCTTACCCTTCTTGGCTGGCATATGGCTTCGGTAAATTGCTTAAAGGATGTTGGAATTTCATTTTTAAGAGGTCGTTCAGCATTACATTTAAGAAATAATAAAGCGTTTACCTAAATTAGGAAAAATTTAAGACCACTGCCCTTAGTTAAAAAGCTTTCATTTAAATGATTTTAATAAAAGTTTAAAATGTTGTTATACACTTAGTTGCGTAAAAAATATCTATTTGCTTCTTCTTCTTTTTCTTTTTAAAAATTAATTTTACCATATATATGTAGTAAGTGCTAGTAGTGTTGTTTAGGTTTTTGTTCATCTTACAACAACCAAAAGGATAAAATAATTGATTTGATAAAAACACGCAATCGATGTACAAAAAAAAAAAAAGTAAGAAAAGGTGTAGTGTGTACCATCTTTTCCGCTTAAAGTTTAGCAGGATTTTTATTTAGCCATCATTTTGTTTTTTGTTTGTATCTTAGAAAAATAAATAGTTCTGCGGGTTATTCGTTTAACCAGAAGGATTTTCATTACAATCACACTAATGTTAAAGCTATATTCTATTTAAAGTAATGTTAGTGGATTCATTTTTAACGGTCCATAATAATAATTGCTCTCTCATACAAATTCATCACCTGTGCAATGCATTCGAAAAATTAAATCAAATAAGCATTAGTGTAAGCGTAAGTATGGTATGGCATGGAAGAGGAAATGTATGAATGAATATATGACTGGAAAATCGATAGATTCTCATGTAAATGCATTATATATATATATATATATATATATATTCTTATAAACATAAGTGAAGCATTAATTGAGTTATTCAATAATTTATCGTATTCTGTTGCGTGGGTTGCACTGCTTGAAGAGAGAGAGAGAGAGAGAGAGAGAGAGAGAGAGAGAGAGAGCGAGAAATATGTAATACGCAGTGGGACTTACGACAGAACCATCTTTCATTATACTTCACTTACTTAACAATGTTATACTAGTGATAAGAGGAAAAAGTTTCGCAACTTACGCGACAATATATATATGTGAGTGTATATATATATATTTATACCCATCATCGAAGGATGAGAGATGTATTCGTTTTGTAAAACCTTGGCCAGCATCAGAGATCCCATAAAGTATATATAGTCTTGATTAGCATCAAATTCTGAACCGANTGCTGTACGATTTGATAATGTAAACAATTTTATTGAAAGAATGTCACTCGATATTTTCGTATTGAAAAAAAATTTCTCGCTTTTGTTCTCTTTTGTTGTTTGCTTTTCATTATTGTATTGCGTGTTGTTATTTTGAACGGTTGGTCACCCTAAATAGAACAAGTTGCATGCAGTGTAGTTACATTCATTCATCTATACATTTCTCTCATCTCCTTTCGCTCTCAGGCCCCTCCTCCACACTCACTTTCCTTTTCCCATCCTTTCATTTCATTATCTTCTGAAGAGGAAGTGCATGCTTATGCACGCATGTATAACGCGCCTGTTTTATTTTGGTTTTACGTCATAAGAAATGGGAAAGCAATTTGCATTAATAAACTTTGCTGCACTCCTGCTTTCCAACTAATTTATGCATATATATATACATTTAAGCATTAACGAAAAATTGAACATGCTTCAGTAACCTGACCTTCTTTACTACTTGTACTTGCACTTCTTTTTGCTTACATTTTAATTCGACGCTAATAAACTTTAGATTGGGAATGAAATTTAATGGAAGAAATGTTTTGTTTGTGTACATTCGCACAACTATTCAAAACTGTTAGTTACTAACACAGTCAATAAATTTTATCTATCCCCGATAGAATCTAAATGTTGAGAAAATTATTATTTTGAGAGCAAAGTGTTTTTCAATTTACTTTCTCGAGCGTCACCAGCTGAATTAGTTCCTCTAAATAAGACTCTGCAGATAAAGTGTTAGCAGCTACCTTACGTTTTGTATTTGTCAACCAATACTGCCATTGAGAGCGAAATTTTTAAACGAACTCCAACTGGTATTTTCTATTTTTATACGAACTCCAACTGGCATTTTCTATTTTCATACGAACTCCAACTGGCATTCTTTAAATGTTATTCACACACCAAAGTTCAAATAAGTGGAAAGTGTCAAATAAAAACTCAAACAAGTGAATACTATTAAGTAAAATCAATTTCCCAACAATCTCCAAAAAAAAAAAAAAAACAATGAAGATTTCGCAATAATTACCTCCTAATTATCTAATTATTTTTTTAGCCATTTAACAAAATATTAAAAGCAAGGACGGAGCAGAAAATGAACGACGTTTAATGTGAATCCTCAAAATATGCTAGTTTTTACTTCATATGAATAAAATGTTTTNAGCGACCGAAGTGAAAATTAATATACAATGTTGCCAGTAGCGCGCAATTATATATGCGCCCTATGATTTACAACAATATGTAGGTTCTAAAATTGCACAAGATCGTAGCTAAACGGCCATAGGGCCATTCATGGGTTAACACCTCGGGTCAACTAAACAGCGATTAAACTTGTCGTTCTACTTCTATTGCAGTAGTCACATGTAATAATTGCAATGGTATTCCTTCCCCACCCGCAATCCCGAAATTGGCGTCGGAAAATAAAAGTCGTATCAGTTAACATTCGTGAGCACGCCCATAATTTTTACCCCTATTGACAACACTAACGACACAGCAGCATGCGTAACTCATACATTGTTGTAACTTACGTATACCAAACTATTCCTAGAATGAATAGGCCCACTGTGGCGGCTGCACTGACCCCAGCTATCAATGCCACGACGTACATGCCCATTTCAGCCTTCATATTTAAATGTTCGCGTACGACTAAATGATTTTCGTCATTGATTTTTTCGCTTTGTTCCAAGTTTTGATGCAATTTGTCAATCAGTGCGCTCAAGTCCTGATGAGCTGGCACCAAACCCATTTGATTTTGCTTAAATGTGCTGCTCTGCGGTTTGATCCTATGAAAATTAATGCTCGTTTGTTCGCCAGGCGCCGCGGGTTGCGTAATAAGCACAACATTATCCGCATTCGCATTTTCCATGTCGTTGTGTTCGCTGTCAGTTTGTTCAACTTTAGGCAATTCTTCATATTCTTCCAATACTTTAGGATCTAAATCTTCCCCATCATCTTCGTCTTTTTCATTAATTTTATCAATGCTTTTGACCTCAGCGCTGGATCTCTCTTCGCTCACTTGATGTACTTCCCCTTCGTTTTCATAGAAACGAGGATCGGCCGGCCCGACTGCAAACTCCATACGATTTTTTAGACTATCCAAATCCCAATTAGATATTTTGTAACTAAATTCGGGATTTGTTGCATCGTATTCGTTCGCCTCATTCACTTTATTACTGTTGTAATCGTCGTTGAAGTTTATTGAATATTCCTCGTTACTATCACCATTTGCCATGGCGGCCAATTGTTGTTGGCGAAAACGTTCTCGCAATCGTTCTTGTCGTTGACGTTGACGATTTATTTGCATATTTATTAATTCCAATAATTGATCATATTGTTGTTGTAAACGTCGTCGTGCATTCTCCTCTTTTAATTGAGCCAAAAAGTCCGTGTTTACCTCATAGGCCGGCTGAAGTTGTTGCATCGGTTTGCGACGAAGCCCTAAAATTAGCAAAAAAAAAAAAAAAAAAAATATTACTTACAATTAAACAAACAAACAACAAAATCAAACATTCAAAAATGTAATTTAATCCTACTTCACTATGGTNTAGGGTTAAGCCTCCACGGCAGGAACCTACGTAAACCCCCTGTCACATCTGTACATAAGTAGACTATTTGGGAAGGCAGAGTTAGTGATACGAGAACATTGAGTCGTAAGGGAACATTCAAGTACGGAATAATAACAGTTGTGTTGAGAAGTCGAGAATAATGCCAAAGTAAAATGTAAATAATCCTAACCTTAAAGAATAATTTGTAAATAAAGAAACTTAGAGTTAAAAGAATTCTGAAGTGCATTTTTCTTGAAAATAATATCCACGATCTAGTGATACGAACCGTATCTTAGAGTAGCGGAAATTCGTAACAGTATAAATAAAAATTAGATTCAGTTCATTTTTGAAATTTGAGCAACTTGCCACGTGCTCAGTCCATAAAACCAAAAGAAAACAAAGGTGATAATATTTTCTATTTATATCGTATCTTTAGTCGTTAGGGATTGGAAACCATTTTAATTGTTTTGCTAAAAAGTAATTTAACTAAATTATTTTTTTTACTTTCTTCCTGAAATAAATCATATATTTTTTGTTATTAATAGCGAAAAAAATATTGTTACTTAGTGTTGTTAGTATAGTAGTGTTAATTGTAAGGACAATTTTAAGAACTTTGCATCGAACTCATCCAAGCAGGCCTTTAAAGTACAAGTGATTAGCACCATCTGTATCGATATTTGAAAATCGAGATGATCAAGAAGATAAATAAAATATTAGTGAAAATATCGCTAAGAATAAAATAATTGATGCGAGTTTTCTGAAATAAGAAATCTTTTATTTAGGTGCCTTTAAGCTTTCTCAGTCTAATAGTATTAATAAAGTTTGTTTTCCAAGTTCGTAGAATATTTCATATCTTATAAGAAAAATGCTTAAATTCTTTCATTAAGTATAATAAATATGCCAGCCGTATTATATGCAACGATTTTATTTTTTCTTACCACATGTACTCTATTAATATACACACACACATACACACGATTGTTATATTCATATTACAATTATGCACTTGAGCAGGCAAAAAGAGAATTTTGCACTCATATTATTACGAACAAAGTGTTGGTTACGGAAGTCGGCAAAGCCGTTTCAACTACTTCGTTTCTCTATCGCTATTATATTTGCGTAAATTTTTATGCGCCTGTATTCTTATATACATATGTGTGTGAGTAAAATGTCTCTCAATTCGCTTTGGTGAGCATCAACGGCTGATTTTGTTTTTTAATGCAATTGTTGTTGTGAAAGATTCTCCATGAATGGATTTGTCTGGCAATTCATGTATCCAACTACGGCCTACATGTCGTATATATATATGCATATATATATATATATATATGCATATAAAAATTTTGATATTTTATGCAATTTTTATTGTATTACATGTTTGGTTAAGCAACAAATACAATTGCTTCTGCAATATTACGTTCCTTCTCTTTTCTTAATGCGCTGTTTCTTTAAGATGTATACTATAAATATAGCCAATACCAATACCCAATACATAGACGTTTTACACATATATATATATAAATAAAATATAAACATGTATTAGATATATGTACGCTCATCAAATTTCTTTGCATGTATTAGTACATATGCAGCTAACTGTATATTTGCCTACGTAGTTACAGTTATAAAATAGGTTAGTTACGTTTTTATATTGTATGCAATGTAGATATATATAGATATAAAAAAAAAAACAAAAAAAAAGTATTATGTGTATACAGTTATAAGAGATGCGAGTTTATTTTTAGCTTACCTGGATAAATTGACATTTCGCATATTTCGCATATACTAAGTATTAGCACAGTGGCCACAAGTGTTTTATATATAATTGCCATTAATTTTAACATATTTGAAGAAGAAAACGAAAAACGAAATTTTTTTTAACGAATCTAAAATAATTTATATGTAAATATGGTTTTTTATTCGCCTTTTTATTTACAAATATCAAGTCAAGTTTTTGTAAGTGCACTACCATATGGTTACCGGTTGGCTTCGCGTTAGAGAAAAGTAACAGATTGAATGACTTTATATTTTTTATTTATTTGTCGTAAAGAAATAAAACGAACGAACTCTTGTTGAATTATTGATTTTTGTTGTTGTTATCGCGTTTTAATATGTTTTCTAAGCTTATTGGTTAAAAAAAAAATCGCATTTCTTTCATTTCAAAATAATTTCTCTTCTTTTCTGTTCTCTTTTCTTTAGTGTCAGAAATTTTTCATTATTCTTCTTGTTTGTTTGTTTTTTTTCCTGATTTGGCTTCTTTAACAAAAAAAAAAAAACACAAAATAGTTAACAAATATCGTTTATATACGTTTTGGTTTTAAGAATTCTCCGTTACTTTTATGTTCAAAGGTTAGTCTTGTACTAACATTTGCCATTGACTTAGGATAAAATATTCACCAACCGTTTAATAAATGTGACGCAAAATGTTAAAAACACCTCCGCAACCTTGTGGTAAAAAGGGATAACTTTCCTACTATTCTTCCCAGCGCCTGCGCCTTACATTATGAGAGAAGAAAACAATAAAAATAAGCTTTAGAAATACAAAAAAAAAAAAAAGGAAAATTTCAAACTAATTTCCTACCAAAGACATTATCATTCATTCGATTTCGGCAGTAATGCGAAAGAAACAATTAATGAAAAAAAAAAAAAAATTAAAAACGCTTTGAGTCCTATTCTCACGTAATAACCGTAACATTTCGGTATTGTTGTTGTTGTTGTTGTTCATTTCGCCTATTTTTTTAAATAGGTTTGGATTGGAAAACTTTTTGCATGAATGAAAATATTTAACAACATATGCGCATTACATCATAACTAAGCTTTTCATTGAAATTTTCGACAAAACCTAAATTTGTTTTTCCATCAAGTTTTATTTAATTTTTTTTTTTTTTTTTATTCTATATTTAGTATTACTGTAAAACAGTGCAATACAAGCCTTCGGAAGTGGGAGTAAAATTTTTATTGAAACGCAGTTATTTTATTAAAACATATTTACATGTTGAGCACACTATGACCGATGATTCCCTTGAACGACAATACGACGACCTATTTTCACGAAATTAAATTCATGAAGAAAAAAGCCAAAAGCCTTTGAAGAATTATTATGTAAAAATATCCGTTGGAATGTTACGATCGTGGTAGTCTTTTTTCACTCCCCTTTTCTTTGAGTTACGCGAACCTTTTAACAAGAATGGCGGAAGTGTTCTTTCACTCCTCTTTTCTTTGGTTTACGTGAACCTTTTAACAAGAATGGCAAACTTTACAGATTAGTTTATTATACCCAAATAGAGAGCACCGTGTGTTCTTGTGATCTATAAAAATTATTTAGAAATCGTGAAGTCGTGAAATCCTAACGATTACATTTTTTTCCTCGTAAAGAGTCTCCTATCATTAGGTTCCAGTATTGCAGGTTGTTTGCAAGACTGTTTTGGGTCTTGCTGAGTGTGTCCATTATCTTACGCTATGGCTGTTGTTGTTGGTATACTTGAAAAGTGAGAAGATCGACGTATTATGAACTCCTTCCTAACTTTTGGCCTGAATAAAGTAGAGTAGAAAATCCTTACTACCTTTTAACGATAGAAGCTTTTTTATCTTTTTCGATTGTTATTTCATCTTTTCAGATAGCATACTTTAGGGCTTTTCGCTGAAATATTATAATTTTGTTTACATACACGATGAGATGAATTGCAAGTTCGCCAATGTGTAATTAATACGCCCCTTTGTGATTGATACGCCCTTTTTGGATTTTATGCGAACTCTTTGATCAATAAATAATTAAAATAAAATAATATTAAATTATAATTAAAATATTTATATAAAATATTTAGGGAAATAAATTACAATATTATGAGGCATCCAATGGATCTTATTAAGTAAAGAAAGGAGGGAGCAGATGGGAGCCTTAAGCCAGTAAATTATTAAAATAATTTCTACGCGAGCAATGCTATCCAATACCAATCCGCAATAATTCTAACCTATAACTATCTGTATGTAAGTTGACAAGTCGATATCGTCATAATAGAACCTCTAATTTCTTCAAATGGTAGACAAATTCCCTTAGCCAAAACAAATTTAGAATGTCCAAATACTATTACAGATCGAGTTTTGTCGGGAAATTTTGGAAATTTTAAATTTTTCTCGCCTTATTTTGAAAAGTCGTTGTATGGGAAGTGGTCTAAAAACTGGACCGATCCGAGTCATTTTAAAAAGCATATGTCCTTGAGTCAAAACATGTCAGTGTATCAAATTTTATCAAAATACCTCAAAAATTGCTGCCTGTAGTTTAACACAATTTGCATGGACAGACGAATAGACAATATTGATTCAGAAAACGATTTTAAATCGATGGGTATATCAAAAAGTGGATCTGTCTTAAAGCCTTGCGTGATGCGTACGCACGCACGAACTCAATTTACTGTTTGCCAAAAATGGTGCGAGGTTTAATAATTTTATTCGTTCGCGCTCAAGTCGATAGTTGATAAACGTTTTTGTTTGCGGTCACGCAACACATTCGTGTGATTTTCGTTGCTATTGTTCATCCGTAAATGAAAAAGCAGGAAAAAGAAGCAAAAGTTTTGTTTATATTTAGTTGTGGCTGTCAAAATACAAAAAAAAAAAAGAAAACAGCTGGGTCTCCTCTTGGATAAATTAACAAGTAAGCCAACTATTGATGAAGTAGTGAAGTAGTTTTTAACTAAACGGGTGCTTGCACCGGAAGATGCCATTGAAGAGATTCGCAAATTTGCTATGAAGGAAACGGGCATTTCCCGATAGAAGAATCGACATCGAATCGAATAAACATATCGCGTTAAATGATATGAGGTATGTCCGTTTTTAGTGTTTTTGCCTTTGCTGTGCGAAGCTGACAATTATATTATTTCTTAAAACAACAGATCTACGGCTTTTCATGTTCGTGTGCGTTGAGGATAAGGATTCTCCTAAAAAATTATAAGCATTGATTACTTATGTTCCGGTGGCCACATTTAAAAATTTGCATACTAAAGATGTGATGATGATTTCGATTAAAAGGAGGATTCAATCTAATGACCAAAAAACGCCTTAAATGAAAGATTTTTGGCAATA
>KK502566.1:160755-184660 GCA_000688735.1 Glossina austeni
AAAAACACTATAATCCCTCATTCCCTCTGCTAAATCGTAAGACGACATTATTACTTACTCCCACATCTGGCTCACCTGCTGGTCTATTTCTTTTCCTTGTTTGTTCGGATTACAACTCGAAAAGAAAGGCATATTCCAAGAGCGTTCATAAAACACTCAGTTTTAGCCCTATTTGTGGAGCTTATTTTTCAAGTATTGTTTCATTTTTGTTGAGGAATATCGTGTCGTCTTCTTGCGTCAAATCTTGCATGATTTCTCTAACGCCCGTGTAAAGTTTATAAGGACCAAAGTCGCAGGACAGGTTTTGCTCCTACACGTAGTTATAAGTTATTCCTGTTTTTAAAGTAGAATAATATTTTACTTTCTAGTCAATTTCTTGTATAGCAAGCAGTTTGTTATTCTCTTGTGAGTATCGTAGGCATACTATAATAAGTGAGAACGGAATGGAATGGGAATATCACATCCGAAATAAGTTAGCTGACATACTTCGACTGTGATCACCTCACCCATTGGCAATGCCAATTCGATTTCGAACAGAGGCATAGTGTTCAAGAAAATTGCACAGCCTCTGCCTTCTGGATTGAAGTACCAATTGGGTAACACATCACAGTCCAAAATCAAAATGCGTCATCATCCGCTGGGATTTCGCGCTACAGATAACGAATTATGGATATTTCGAAAGACCGTCCGTTCCGATAGGTCATTTTAAACTATATGTAGTCATTGGAATTTTAATTTTTACCTATTAAGTGATTTTCGGCAATTTCACCTCTTTCTTTGTTATTCGAAGTACGTATTTTAGTTAGTGTCATAAGAGATATTAGGACTTTTATTTAGGATATGGATATAAACATCGAAGGCAAAGCCGCTGAGGCTTACCCCGGCAAAAATAGTAAAGTAATTTTTCCAAGCAGGAAAAATTAACGGTCTTCACAAATTCATCCTTACCATCATTCTCTAACCCATTATCGGAATAGTTACTGTCTACTAAAGCGGCTGCGATTTCTTTAATATCCGTATTTATAGTGACCGAGAACATTCTTTGAAAATTATTCAGCCATATTTTAGTTTTATAGTTATTTAAACAACAATACAATTACGTTAAAAAGACAAAACAATTACGAAAATAGTAATAAATGTTTCACAAAACAACCATAGGATTAGTAATCTTACATGGAACTGATTATGCGTATCGATGTATTTTTACTTCGCAAAAAACTAGATTTTTCCTGCATAAATTTATCATTATATGTAAAAATATAGATATTATTGTTTTCTTTTACCGAAAACAGTCTTCTATCACATTTTTTTTTTTAAATAATCGTAACTCAAGGAAACAATGAAAATTGTGACAGATAAAAAAATAATCTGTCAAAGACTCTAGTTGCACTCGAAAACGATAATACTTTCTTGATAAAATTAATATTTACAAAAAAAAAAAAAAAAGAAAACACAATGCAAAAGATGCTACGTAAAGAGATATGAAGTTGGAAACATCCGATGCAGATCTACAACATTATGAGTTGAAGGGTTAAGGAAATTAAAACGGGACAGCAAACCAGTGAAACATTAGAGTGAGCCAAGTCGCCGATTAAATACACCACTCCGCCTCATGCAATATGCAAATATTATATGTAAACTATGGATGTGGCAATCACATCATTGCATTACATCAACGCAAAATAAATGTAAGTCCCGCTGAATCTACGCTATTCTACGTCCTTCTAATATGTATATGAAAGAAATAAGATCAAGCCAAATACATATATATGTGTGTATTATGAGGCAGCTAGCTGCCGATGATCTGGTGCCGGGGTTAGCTCGCCGGACGCTGGGTTTCCGTCACAAGAAAATTTATATTTTATAGGACGTTTCGTTCATTTTAGTTAACTTTTCTTTTCAACTGAAAAAATCATCACAAACAATCCTTCTCTCAGTTTACAAAATTAATGACACTTTCTTTTATTATTTTACTTTAACGTATCGTTACTCTGCGAGGATGTCTAGGATAATCTATTTTAGACCTTAGAGGAAATAAAACATGTCCACGCGTTGACTACCCAATTCGAACTGCGACGAGGAGTCTTAGACTCATATTTTTGAAAATTTCAATCTTTAAATTACCGGCAGCTCACAACAATTCATGCGTTAGGTCCAAATAGGTTTCGGGTCTTGTATAAAATTCATCTATGTTTTAGATTAAGTTCTCGACGGATTAGCCCATAGGGTCTTCTGATTTTTTAATCAAATTACTACCGTTTAGCTTTTATACGATTTTCCGGTTCGCGTATATTAAATTGTTGAAGTTGATTACACTTTTTTTTTTACATTTTTGTTTTGTTTTGTATTTACGAAGAAAACGATGAAAACAAAAACTTAGGCTATCTGACAAAACGATATTGTAGTGTTAAAGAAAGAAAAATTTTTTCTACTTTGGTGATTAATTCGGAATATAAATATTTTAGTTTCATAGATACATCTTTAAAAAAGGAGAAAAATCATGGCAGCATTAAAAGGTATGTTTTCAAAAAGTACATACCAATAAGAAACTAAAATAATATTCTTCTTGCATAAATTTTTCATCAATGAAAACCTACGAAAAACTCACTCACGTTGGCTATGACAACACAACAAAGTGTAAGTTAACCTGGTATAGTATATATGGTATAGTTTACTATAAAATTGCTTTACTTATTTTATCGATATAGTTTATTAATATGTGCGTTTATGACCTGCATTGGTATGACCTTTTTGATATTGGCTTGTGCTGTGCCGCAACCGAAGATATTTTATCCCTTCTTTGTTTTAATATTCTACGCATTTTCCGTGATACCGATGATATTGGCGAAACGCTTTTCACCCGGCTCTGAAACAAATCCAAAAACTGAGTTTGCATTGTTCCTAACCGCTGGAATGGTGTTAAGTGCTTTTGCGTTGCCCATTGTATTGGCTCATAGTGGCGTGGTAAGTAATGTATAAATTATATTAAGTGCTCCTTAATGTAAACGCTTTAACTTTCAGATCACTTGGCTGGCTTGTGCTTTAACTTTAATTAGTAACACGGTCAATTATTTAACTATGCTTGGTTATGTCATGAAAGACAGTGAATTTGACGCTCCTTACGGTGGGATGTTTTAAGAATGTTTGCTACTACTATATAAATTTATTTAATAGGAAGCGCTTAATTATAAGAAAATATAATAAATTTACATTCATAATTTATATACAAAGTGAAGAAAGTTATATGCTATCACGCTAACAAATATATTAACACGAATATCAATCTCATAGAAAATAAAATTTAATAAATATCTTAAAAAAACTGTTTTATTAAAAAAAAAATGTGTCATATTGTAATTACGAAATGGCAATGCTTTTCAATTCTGTTTATTTGCTTATAATAACTGTGTACACAACTGTGTACTTTCATATATATTTATATTATTTTATTGTGATGCTTTATTATTAAAAAATTCCGCGATACTTTTGCTATGGAAATTGAAAAAGACTCGAATCCAAGCGAGGAAGGAGAAGAATTGACAAGTAGCATTAATTTTACAAACTATGCTTCTACGACCTCAAGTGAATCTTCGTCTGCCCATGGCGGCGAATTTAAAATGAAAAAGCACCCACTCTCGTTCAAAAAACATGGGTAGGTAAGGAATTATTGGGAATAAAATAATGAGCCTACTAAAGCATTTTCGGAAATTTCAGGAATATTCTCACTGTTCACCATACTGTTAAAGAAGATGGCAAGTTAATACGAATAGTTTTTAACGCATACTGTTTTAACTTACGGGGCACTCAATTCGTGGCCATTGATCGCAGGTTTGTAACTTTCCTCCTTCCAGATGTTTATGCAGAAATGAAATGGAACGATTAGTGAAGCCCAGGGTTAATCATTCATAAGTTCTTTAGAATAAGAAGCGTCCTTGTCCATCTGTGCAGTATTAAAGCATTGTTGAACACCGCTTTGGTATGAATTTTTCTGTATTTATCAAAATTTCCGCATTTCAAGACCAAATTACTTCCGTTAGTCAGAAGGACTTTAACATTTTTATAAAACAAGGAATATCTAGATTTAAATAAAGTTTTTGATTTAGTCCGCAATTTGTTAAAAGCGCGAGGGTTGGCTAATAATGACTAGCTCTTGTATATAAATCTGAACACAAATATCCTGTTTCCCGTATGTAAAGTATTTCCACATATTTTAGCTTGATTTGGATACACTACAGTCAATCATTAGAAAATCTTTGAGCAATTTATTTATTGGACTCAATTCATTTATCGCAGTATTAAATTGTCACTGCCACTATGCGGGAAATCATTCCATTCTTTCTATTTTTATAGGGGAAATATCTTTGTGATCGACTTCGCCAGTAAACGCTTTTGGCGTCATCCTGAGCGTGTACAGAAGTCGTCGGTTATTGTGCCTTCTGTTAAAGAATCCGACCAATATTTATTGGGCACTAAGAACGGTTTTTTAATTCTATTAGATGTGGGTAAGAATTTTCTCAAGCAAATCATTTCCTTTAATGCTAAATTTTTATTCTGTTCAGAAAAGCCGGATCTGCGTTTATTAAACGTTAGCCAAGACGCAATTTCTGAAATAACTTTTGCCGGTGTACCATTGCAGCCGAAGAATTTAGCTGTAATACGTTCAGGCAACGCAGCATATCTCGTCAATATAAAAACTTTTACGTGCACTCATCGTCTGGATTTTGATAAGCGGTTAATGGCATTGAAATTCGCCTTCTATCTGCCATATTCAGAGCATATATTAACTTGCTTTACAAACGATTCATTGCATATATGGTCTAGCGTTAAAT
Source organism: Glossina austeni (assembly GCA_000688735.1). Classification (NCBI taxonomy): domain Eukaryota; kingdom Metazoa; phylum Arthropoda; class Insecta; order Diptera; family Glossinidae; genus Glossina; species Glossina austeni. Next base: position 165,585 of record KK502566.1, read on the forward strand.
TGGAAGTATTACGTATAGTAAATCCTATAAAACTGCGGGACCGTAAAATGCAATTACAAACACCGAAAGACACCACGCCCGTTTTAGAATTAAATTCGGATAATCTTACGGAATATCCTTTCAGTTGTTGCGATCGTGATCTTACTGAGGGCTTGATTATGTCGTATTGCTATCAGACGGACGGTAGTTGCTTATGTTTTAGCACCTCGGATAATTATCTTTTGTTTCTAAGCCCGTACACCCTCGAATTGTTAAGCATTTTTAAGTTAAAAAATTTCCTATTACAACAATTGTGCTTGATGCCCAAACCAAACGAAAGCCTGTTATTTGGTTTAACAGAGAAACGTAAAATTGTTTTATTGGATTGTGCGAATATTGAATTGAAATTGTTTGTCGATATGAGTGCATCACGTAGCATGCAATTATCGACAGATGGAAAATTTTTGGCTATATCAAGGTGTTCCGGGGAAATGCCTATATGGTCCGTATGTTATTTAATAAATGTGTTACGCTCTCAAGAACGCTGTAAGAATATGTTGCGGAGAGCGTTTAAACAAAGCAAACCTATGCCACTGCCAACAGCTGCCGAGTGTCAATTCCGCGAGGAGTTAAGAGAACTACTAACGCCACAAAGCTTGCAGCAAATTCTACAGGAATACCATTGTTATCCCTCGAAATATCGTGCCTTGATTTGGTTTTGTTTGTTAAAACTGCCCAACAATCGTGCCCAATATCAAGATTTAATGCAAATGGGTTTGCCGAAAATCATCATGGTAAAGGCCCGTAGGTTTCAACTGAAAAATGCAAAAATTAAACGTGCGCTGATTAGATGTTGGTCTAACCTGGCCCAGTGGTGTAAAATGTTTGCCTATAATGATAATGTGGCTAAATTAATATTTCCGTTTGTGAAAATGTTTCATAGCAACCCATTAGCGACGTTTGAAGTGTGCGTCACCCTCATGTTTAATCAATTTCAAATGTTTTTTGAATATCATCCTCTCGAACCCAGTAACTATTTAGGTTTTTGTACAAATATATTGAAATATTTCGACAGCCCTCTGTATAAATTCTATACGGACAAGGATGTAACTGCTTCGATTTATGCTTGGTCTTTATTGAGCACTTCGTTTGCCAAAGTTTTAGATGAAGATCAATGGTTTTGTTTGTGGGACAATATCATCTCAGCTCCGCCATATTTTCTTATTTTTTGCGTTGTCGCCTACAATATAATGCAACGCGAGGTCATTGTGAGATTGCCGGATGAAACAGTAATAAATGATTTCTTTCAGGAACAAAATCCTGTTGACATTAAGAAATTGACAGCAAAAGCTTTTAAATTAATGTCCTGCTGTCCGATGGCATTGCATCCCAAACGTTATATGTGCAACTTCCAACCACTGCCACGAAATGTTTATCCTAAATTTCTTAATTATCCTTTGAAAAGTTTAGAACGTTTTGAGGAGAAAGCTATCGATATTCAAAATCTTCAAAGAAGTCTCGATGATAAAATGCGTGCTTTAGATTTGGAAGAAATGGAGATGACACGCCAATTGGAGAACGGATTACGTAAAGAAGAGCACCATAAACGTTTAAAAGATATTGAAAGATATTATCAAGATACCTTAAGACGTGAAGAGGAACGCCTAAATTACCAGCGCAAAGTGCTTTTATTGCATCAAAAAGAAATACGCCAACAAAAGGGTGAAGTTCTTAAAGCTCTTCGTGAGTCCGACCAGCGTAAAACATTGTTACAGCGAGAGGGTGAACTGGAAAGTCTGCAAAATAACATTGAGAAAGAGGTAATTAGAAAATGAAGAGAAGAAAGAAAAAATCATGCTTTTTAACGTACGCTTTCAAAGAGGAAGTGTTCAATGTTTGAAATTCGTGAAATTTAGAAGGGGACCTAGATATACAAATCTGTCCATTTAACCCGTTTTCATACTACGCGATTTCATGCCGCTCGTATAACACGTATTTTTCCCCATATAACGCGGGGATTCCCCACCTTATATATGTTTATTTCTGTACTGTGAAATTTGTAAATGATTTGCACATAAAATAGAAAACGAACAATCATTAGATAGTGAAATATTAACTAATACAGACGAACAAAAAGATAAGCTCTTAAGTCAGGTGTTTCCAACTTTTTTGCACCGGCGCCCCCCTTTTTAAAAAAAAAAATTAATGCGCCCCCTTTAAAAAACAAAAAAAAAAACCGAAACAATCAGATGCTTCTGTTTACTGAAGTTTGGCGCGAGTAAGCACGAGAATAACCGGGATGTTGCAAGTGCGTATCTTTTGATTCCACGCCCCACCGGTACTCGGCTCCAAACGCCAAAGCGAGGTATTTCGATTCGAAGAAGAGTATGAATCGGATGTTTTAGCATTTGTACACCAAAAATCTGCGGAGAGAATTGTGGATTACGTATACTGCTGATTCATTTTTTTGATCCCCATTTGACTTTTTTGGTTTGTATTTGAAAATGATATTTTGGAAACAATATCGCGCCTTCCTAGGGGAGCGCGCCCCACAGGTTGGAAACCACTGTCTTAAGTAAAGAAAATAACTAAAGGATAACGACTTATCCACGTTCATACGGGTGCGGTCTATGAGAATGCTCGTTTCCCACCACGCGGAACTAGTCTATCGTGTTATAGCGGGGATTATTGTATTCACTTATTGGCCTTATTTTTTTTCATGTGCGTATTTACGGGAAAGCGCACCCAAAAAGCAATGTAGTACAAGAAGTACAAGTTTATTCTGTACATAGGGCAGGATCCAAGAAGAGGAGTAAATGGTCTAAATTCTGTAGAAATAATTTTTTTATGTTAAATTACTATTATGATGTAATTTTCATTGTGAAGCATTTTTATCGTATGCACTTTTCTTACCAATTTAAAATGCTGAAATAGTACTATCTAGCCACGTTTGCTGGGGAGTTTTGAAAATTACGATTTTCTTCCATATAATCACTTTTCAGAATAGGACGTTGTATGGAGAGTGGTCGAAAAAGTGAACCTTTCCGAAACATTTTCAATAGCATTCGTCCTTGGGGCAAAACACGTCACTGTACCAAATTTAATCGAAGTATCTCAGAAATTGCGACCTATAGCTTGAACAGAAATTTACATGGACGTACAGACATGGACGTCAATTCATATTATGATTCTGAATCGATCGGTATAATAAAAGATGAGTCTGTCTGCGTCCCCTTTATATGTCCGCTCTAACTTAATATACTCTGTACCACAAATAGTGTAGGATATAACTAACGCAAAATATATAACGAGAAGTAAAGAGGAAAAATTACGAAAATATTAATAATAAATAAATTCATGTACAAATAAATAAGAAAGAATAAGAAAAACAGAAAAAAGTATATGCCAACCTAGCAAAGAAGCACACGCACAACCGGTACATATCCGAGTTTCGTGTGAACCCCTAGGCGATTGCGAATAGGCAAAAACTTGACAACCGATAATTGTTACCCATTTTCCCCCAAATAAAAGTTGAAGCATAATTCGCTGACTAAACCCATAAACCTATGGATATATGAAATTCGAATATATTTTTCTTTTTATTTTAGCGCCTGCGCAACGACATTGATTTAATGGAGGCTGAAGAGAAAATTCGCAATCGAGAATTAGACCTTTTGGGTCGAAACGTGAAATCTACTGAGGAAGAGAAGCAATCGTTGTCGAAGCGTTTTCGCAATGACATTAAACGTCTTTGGGAAGAACAGAAACTTTTGGATGCCGATTTAAAGAAGGTTTACCCCATAACATACATATATATAGACAATTGAACTGATACGTTTTATCTATTTCTCAGCTTTCTTCAATAGATTTAAAAGATTCAAAAAAAATGGCAGCTATTCCCTTGGATTATCTGAACGCAGTGGAAGATAAGTTGCAGCAATACAAAGAAGACTTTGCGAATATAGTTAAAGATAATTAATCCAATAGATCGAAATAAAGAAAAGAAAAAGCAACTAAACGGGACGTCTTGTTAAATGAACTATAATTGTCTTATTGATAATTATTAGCAATATTCATTTTCAGAAACATATCTATATGCAGCGCACCTGAGCGTTGTACTTTTGTATTATCTTTTCTCGATACGCTTGGAGCCTTCACTAAAAATCATGTATGACTAAAAAACACATCGTTTGTATTACCACTTCTATTCCCTGGTTTTGCTTTCTGTTTGGGCAGAGGAACTGAAGCAAATTGTTCACGAAGTACTTGTATAATTAACCAAAAGGAATTAGGATTTTCTCCTCTTTCTTTTCGGAAATGGCTTTTGTGAACTGAGCCTCTTACATAGTGAGGCTTATACGTCCGTCCATTATATTAGCAGCTAGTGTGGCGTATAAAAAATTATGTACAGTTAGCATTACAAATTTTCATTGAAATAGATCAGTTTTAAGAGAAATTTAGGAGAAAGCTATTGAAATAAAAAAGAAAAAATTAAATGTAATACAGAATTAATGCCAATCTAATAAATTAGGAATGAAGGATAAGAAAAATTACAGTTAGTTCAAAAACGGAATTTGCTTTTCTAATCAAGTGAATAATCGTAAATTTAGTATTTAATTACGAGTCTGTAGAGTGTTTTGAACTCAACTTTTTTAAATTCATTGCTTACGTATTGAAAGAAAAGCTTTCCAATTGTTCGTATTGCTTCTTTTGGAGTGTGCTTGATTGGATAAATCTGTACCATCATCATACAAACTAACTTTTTCATTTAAACAAGAAACGCAATGACCTGGTAGCCGCATAAGATGGGTTTCCAGGGAGCGCATTCGGCGACAATCACCAGCAAATTCGGTCAAATAATTAGATTTTATAGCTAATTGTCGTCTATTTACATGATTAACTCTCTGTTTTTGCTTATAAATGCAACTCTGAACTCTGAAGTAGTACTAACGCAATACTAAAGCTATTTGGTTTTCACGCAATTTGACAGATGAAAGAGAGCGTTTCTCGCACCTATTGTGTATCCATATAGCAAAAAAAAAACTCGAAAATGAAACCTAGTTAAAGCCATTGGTGCTATGAAAAGGCAAGCAAGTGAGGCTTTTATTGTGCCAACTACTTGCTTACTTCATTTGTGGGTACATAAGCAGAGCTTCATTGGGTCTATAGCCGAAAGACTGAACTAAATGGATTAAGGGTCTTGCATGTGATCATTACTTCAACTTCATTCCGAAAAAAAGCTAAATAAATTTAAAAACTCCTACTAAAATGGAGATACTGCCCGAATCATCTTCAAATGAAAGCAAAGAAGTATCATCCTCGAATGAAGGCAAATCGGTCTGTTCCACTGTTGGACTGCGATAGGGGGCACTGGCAAAAGTATTGTCATTACTATCTTCCATTTCCACTTCGGCCAATTCAATGACTTCTTCAGCACCACTCTCTCCCTTAATCTGAAATTTCGCTAAATAAATAAAAGACCTACAACCAAATAAGTCGCCCTTTCAAATTTACTTTAATTTGTTCCCATTTAGAGTTTTCAGCGACCGATGATTGTGGGCTTCTAGTTGGAGAAGTGATTTTTGATGATTTAACGTCTAAAGTAAGCCTGGTGGTGGGTGGACTGACGATATGCTGAAGGGTTTTGTTTATATAGAAATGCGACGGTGTATGGCTAATATTTAAACATTTTAAAAAAGTTGGCAACGCGCTTATTGCGGTATCTTAAAACGATGTTGAAAACCATAAATACGTTGAAGTTGAAGTAATCACAGGAGCCTATTGTACTTCGTAATTAAGTTAAATAAAACCCAAGTAGTAATTGCAACGATATAAAAGGTTTATGTTCAATAAGTATGAAGTCTCCGTAAAGCACCGTTCTATGTGGACGAGCATTCTATCTATTAACGGTCGACGAATTTAATATAATGATTTGGATCAATTACGCGGGGTTGTTTATTTGCTTCGTTTGAAGCAAGTGACGAAATGTACCAAAAGTGGATGATATTACTAGTTTTGAGGATGAAGAATTCCATTCTGACATAGAGAAACTTGAACCTTCGGTATATTCATTAGCAAGTGTATGGTGGAGGCGGGTATATGAAGTTGCGCGGGTAAGGAGGAATTGGACGCTGCAAACATAGAAAACATGTTCATATAAGTTGAACCGAAAAAAATGACAATTTTACTTTTAAATGGTTGTTCAGTATTGGATTGTTGCAGTTTTCTCATTTCCACTTCCAGATGTTTAATGCGTTGTTTTAATTTCTCGTTTTCCGTTTTTAGCTCGTAATTGCGTTTAATTAATTCTTTATGTTCATCACGCATTTTATGACGGTAACGCGAAGAGGCTGCCCGTCTCCGTTCCATAGCATCGTTTGAAGAGCAGGCTTTTGGTAGCTTGTATTTACTTTTATTTAAATGAAATTTATGATTAATCGACGACGACCACTCTGACACTTGATGAGCTTTACTATTTTGGTTTAAAATAGCTTTTAGACGCTCTTTGATAGGTAACTGAGATGTGGGTGTTAAACTGGCGCTGCTAGGCTCATTAACTGATGACGATGAATTCCTGATACTTTCTATTGCAGTTCTGCATTGTATTGCGGTCGTGGAGACATTTACAGATTCGGCAGTGTGCACGCGACTGTTTTCTGTTAGCTTCGGTAATATTAGTGGCCTGGATTTGATATTTTCTGCTACTAATGTTGTGTTTTCTTGAGAAATGTGTGTGTTACTGGCAGGAATTGTTAATGTTATCACTTGCGGCTGCAATTGTATAACATTTGGTGGCATAAAACTGATACTCGGTATTACTTGAGGGGTAATGGCTTTTTCAGCTGCGCAGCTATTCATTTCCACATCATTTCGCTCCTTGCCTGTCGTTGGTTCATTTGTTCCGGTTGAGATTTGCTTTGTTGCTTGGACATCCTTACATAATACAGGTGTGTCCAGTGTTTGTTTATCAATATTTTCTACGTCACATATGCCACCCTCAGCTGCAATATCAAATTGTGGGAACACCTGTGGCGTATGTAATGAATCTTCATTCGTGTTTAATGCTGCACTATTCGGGTGGATGGTAGGGCTTTGATAGACGCTCTGTTCGCAAGCCCTACGGAAAGTTTCTTCGAATGGATTAACATGTTGTAAATCTTCAAATAATCCCACTTCTTCGCAATTTTTTATTAAACTTGTGGGAGTGGGCGTTTGATCACCGCCTGATACAAAAGCGAATAAACATTTACGCTTCATATTAATATATATATAAAATATGTTACGTACCTACAAATATATTGGATTTTTGGCTTAAATTTAAAAGTAATCCTGTTTCCTTGTCAACTTCTCCGATAGCATACGACGCATTCATGTTGTTTACCGAATTTTGCTAAACAGCTGATTGCGCGTATTTTTATACTGAAAATAAATAAAGCGTTAAACAAAATGATTCGTATAAGCATTACCTCCAAAAACAGCTGAATTTGGATTTTAAGCAGTGATTGAAATTTTTTTAAGAAACGATATAATTACTGTTTATAATGTGCAAACGCTGTGATTTTTGAAGAATATAAGAGTTACTTAAATATTTAAAAAAAAAAAGTGTATGTAAACATGTGTTACTCGTAAAACATTTCTCACTTGTTCACTAAATAAGTATCCACAAAACGTAGAGTGTGCTCAAAACTCAACCACTTGTTAACATTTTCAATGCAAACACAAAATCAAACGGAAAAACTTAATTCATTTCGTGTAAAATGAGGAGAATGTCCTGTCATGTCACGTCATATTTAATATTTCTTTTGTTACGTTCGTTTACTAAAGCGGCAAATATTGATAGCTCTTTAGTAAGTCGTCGCCAGATTCCTTATTATACGGAAGAGTTGTCACATGACGACTTCAACACCTTTAACTCTCTTTCCGATGTCTCACATTTAAAGGAAGCCGCCAAACAAATACTTATACCTCGTGTGGTTGGTACTAATGGCCATAAACAGGTCCGCCAATATATCGTCGGAAGCCTTCGCGATCTCGGGTGGTCGGTAGAATTGCACAAATTTCACGATAGAGTGCCGATTTTTGGACAATTGGAGTTTCAAAACATTATTGCTTCGTTAAATCCAGAGGCTGATCGGTACTTAATATTAAGCTGTCACTATGACAGTAAATACATGGGAGATTTGCAATTTGTGGGAGCCACAGATTCGGCGGTGCCTTGTGCAATGCTTTTGAATTTGGCCAAAGTCCTGAAAACTCATTTGGCTGCTTTTCGCAATACGTCCCTTAGTTTGATGATGATATTTTTTGATGGTGAGGAGGCTTTCAAGGAATGGTTGCCCGAAGACTCGCTATATGGTTCGCGGCGCCTCGCACAGAAATGGGAAACTGAAGGCTTTCTCGATAAAATTGATATATTAATGCTTTTGGACTTGTTAGGTTCCCCTGATCCGACTTTTTACAATTTCTTTAGCAACACAGAGATTTGGTATTCGCACTTGTTGTCACTAGAGCGACGCTTGATAAAAGGGGGATTTTCAACATATGCTAATAGCGGCATCAGTCAACTACAACCTCAGCGTTATTTTCAAGCGCAGACCTTGCGATCGTCTTATCTAGAGGATGACCACACGCCGTTTTTAAAGCGCGGTGTACCCATTCTGCACATTATACCATTGCCGTTCCCCCCATTCTGGCATACCATCGAAGATAACGAATCGATTATTGATTTTGTAACAACTGAAAATTTAGCCCGGATTCTGCGTTTGTTTACCATGCAGTATTTGTTGGGTGATGTTACGAAGAAAACCTAGCAAAATAATGATATGAAATAATCTGAAAATAATTTCCAAACTGAACTTTTTTTTAAATGGCAAAAAGGAACTAACTTTTAATAAATTAATTTCATAGCACACTAAAGGTTACAAAATAAAAAAACTATTTTTAAAAAAAGCAAAGACGCGATGAACTAAACGATCTTTTAAAGCCATTCTTTTTTGATTTTTATTAATCCTAAATTATTTTATTTTGTTGAATTAAAAAAAAAAACTATGTTATTTAAAAAAAATGTTATTTGTAATAAAAATTGGATCCTTGTATTTAAAAATTACTACCTAATAAAATATTTGTGTAAATATACGAGAATCATGCGAGATATACAAGACATGGTTCCTGCTACGAAACATATCGTGGAATATAAATTCAAATTTTGAGGTTTTCTCCTCACAAAAGTTGTTTTACTTCTAATGTCTATCATAGAGAGTATATGTTAATAGCGAGGGCAATCAGCCATCTCGTATGTAATATTAAATTTTTCCCTTTATCATATCGCTTTAGAATCAACCAATTTTTAGGCAGTTAATATATCTTCATTAAAGGAGAGTACAAAATAGTTTTAAAAATTCGCTCTTGTTTGCCTTAAAACGTCAGCATGAGACCGCAAAAAAAGTGAAAAAATAAAATTTAATCGCTTGCAAACTTTGAGTGGGGGGCATGGCGGATATTTTCCATTTTTACACGTACGGAGATGTGGAAAATTTTAGCCTTCTTCTAACTTTTATAATTTTCGAGTAACGAGCAAACACCCAAAAATTTTTTGTTAAAAAACAGAGTTGCGTCCAGTTTACGCTTCACTGCGCGCTCCCGCTACGATCGATTTGGCCCAATTTCAATAAGAACCTGCCTGCAGAATCTCCCAATGTTTTTACTAAATATGAAATCAACCCGGGCAATGGCAACAACAAACACCACATGGAAAGATAGTATACGGACGGACAGACATGACTAAATCAACTCAGAATTTCCCGCGGATCAAAAATATATATGTTTTATAGGGTCTCTGAAGCTCAAGGAGCGTGTTACACACATTAGGGACAAAAACAAAATGAGTATAATTCCATCTTACAGTGGTAGGTATAAAAAGATACATTTAACTTTTTTCATATACTTTTTATATGAACACAAATAGCTTATAAAGTCATTCCATAATTATTTAGGTTCAAATATAGTTTTCAATCTTCCAGCAGAGATTCATTAGACAAAAGTAGTCTTTTCTGAGCATTTGGGCAAAACCACGAAATATGAAGGAAAAAGTTTCCTTGGTGTAATAGGTTCGAAATATTTATTAAGCCAATACAAAAATGTAGAGTGCAGTTGTTCCTTAAGAAGGAGCAAACAGCTCTAAGCCGATATGTGTCTTCTGCTCATAGCTATCACGTAATAGGTTAGCGGCATTTTAAGGTTACAGATAAAAATTATGATTCGGATCGAAACATCCTACTTGGATTTCATCGGTGTTGACTATATAAAGAATACCGTAGTCAAAGTTTAAAAAAAGACGTCCGTTAATATTCAAAGACAGTGTCATGAAATTTTGTGCTCTGAAAGCTCTTTTAGTACTTGGAAAGCTTTTCAACCACCTGCATAAAGAAAAAACAGGCAATTGATATGAAAACTTTTGGAAAAATTTGCCTCACTGAACCGCTTTTGTATTGACCAAAGGGTTTCCTTTGCAGTTCTCGTTTACCCATCATCCGTGGAGCAAAGCAAAAATCAAAAAAAAAAATAAGAAAAAAAAAAAATACAAATAAATAAATAAATTAAATTAAAATTAAAAGATTTTTCTTTTAATAATTTAGAAAAAAAAAAAATTTGCCTATATTTATGAAAATTTATTTAATATTTTTTTAACAATAAATCTTAAATTAATTTCTAGTGATTAAAAAAAAAACATAAAATCAATATTTTCTTAAGCAAAACTTTCTTCGTATATAAGAAGTCAAAGTAATTGCAATACGTGTATAAAAATTACAAAAAAATCAATTCAAANAATAAATCTTAAATTAATTTCTAGTGATTAAAAAAAAAACATAAAATCAATATTTTCTTAAGCAAAACTTTCTTCGTATATAAGAAGTCAAAGTAATTGCAATACGTGTATAAAAATTACAAAAAAATCAATTCAAAATGTTATTGAAATACATTTTTTAATTAAAAATTAAATTTTTTTCTTTTTAATTTGTAATTGTTTTTAATTGTTTCTTTTTTATATAAATCGATAAAGTTATGAAACGCAAAATAAAAGATTAAAAAAAAAGAAAAAAATTGCAATCTAGAGCAGTAGCAGCGACCTTTCTAAACATTAGTAGAGAGAGAAAGAGAGAGAGTGGAAGAAGAAGAAGAAGTGAAAAAGAGCGTGTATAATTGCGCGTGCACGTTTGTGTGGCAATGAAAAAAAGAGTTTTGGAAAATCAAAACAAAACTTAATAGCGACATATACACATATACACATATATATAATTAAAGTTTAGAAGAATAAAACCAAAGAAAGAAAAAAAACATTCGCCAATAGCTTGTTTAATGTGCAGAGACTCATATTTTTTCCTGCTTGACTCGTTGACTGGGCTGGATGTGGGACAAATAACGAATGCATCATCATAAAATTGATCGTTGAGATTCGGGACTAAATCAAATCGTTCGTAGCTGATGTTTAGTAAGTTTTTTTAACTTTTATTATTACCTGCCTGCGTGAACCATCATCTATCTCTATCTATCCAAGAGGCCAAATTAATTGTTGTATGTCCGTCTGTCCATGGGAAAAAGTGATTTCCTCTTTTTTTCTCTCTTATTCACCCCATCTAGAAAGGAAGTGACGAATGTTTAATAATCAGCAAAAAATGTGGCATATAACCGTCGTATGTAATTCACGAAGAAAGAAGTAAAAGCTTGGTGAACATTGATCATCAGAACCTATAAATATTTTGATTTATTTTTAAGGGTAGTAGGCAAGCATCACCGGAATTATTTTTATCCGCATTAATTATGCGGTTATCATAAATATTTACCACAAATTTCGGAGCGTTAAGTCTTTCGTAATAAAGTACAACAACAACAACAACAAGAACAGTATTCGTGCCCCTCTTAATTCTTAACTGTTGTGGATTTATTTCCTTGCAAGTCAGTCTGCTTTCGAACCATATATGAGCTGTTAAGATAAAAACATGTTTGCCGTCTGCTTAAATATTTTTCACTCCATAAACACTATAAATAAAGATGACTGACTGTCTTTGGACCGTTACTTACGTTCTACTTTTATTCACATTGAAGTCTTCCTATTATAACGCGGCGAGTCATCTTTTGCTAATTCGGACTCAAGAAGAAGAATAAGAAAAGAAGAAAACTTATTACCAAAATTTTTAGGATAAGTTTTGAACATCATACGTCTATAATGGGGGTATATTAACTTTGTCAAAACGTTTGCAAGGTCCAGAGGTAAGTTTCAGTGATCCGACAAAGTGTATCCGTATTCTTGATCAGCATCATAGTCTGAATCGATTTAAGCATGTCCATCTGTCTGTTGTAAACATTTTCCTGCGGCAGAATTTGGCAGAAACATTGGAAGATCTTGCACGCAGCTTGATATTGCAAAAGGTCCAAAACGGTTGAAGGACACGTCCAGAGTACTGCGTAACCTGAGACACAGCAAAAAAAATAAACAATAATTTAATAATAAAAAAATTAATTTGTAATAGGATGCATAGTCTTACCGTATTATCTATAAACACACACATACACATATACACACAATGTAAATTTTACCGTTAAAAATGTAAATACAAAATGGTTAATAGTGATGCTCTGTGCTCGTTGCAGAACAACTTGTCATTGCCAATAAGACCTCCATAAATAAAGTCCTTTACCAGTACTGTTAACCAAAATCGCTACAGTGCTTAATTAAAACATGTAATCGGCTTTGTAATTTCCTGAAAAAGAGAAATCTATGGACCGAAAAAGTTTTATGCTTCCATGCAATTGGAATTTCTTTAAGTATGAATAAAAGAGACAAAGCGGAGATTTCGTTACCACTTAATCCCTAGATTTGCATTTTCATTACGATCAAAAGGTCAAACCAAGAACGAAAATTTATCATCTTCTCGTTCTACAACTACCACCGCAAGACGGGACGGAAATTGAAATCCGTAAGGCTTCGTCGTCACGAAGTAGTCAATCTGTTGATTGAATGAATTTAAATATTTTTTATTATTACACATGCTATTGCTTTAATTCAGTGGTTTCCAACCTTTTTGTACCGGCGCCCCCCTTTTTAAAAAAAAAATATAATGCGCCCCCTTTAAAAAAAAAAAAAAAAAAAACCGAAACAATCAGAGACTTCTGTTTACTGAAGTTTGGCGCGAGTAAGCACGAGAATAACCGGGATGTTGCAAGTGCGTATCTTTTGATTCCACGCCCCACCGGTACTCGGCTCCAAACGCGAAAGCGAGATATTTCGAATCGAAGAAGAGTATGAATTGGATGTTTTAGCATTTGTACAGCAAAAATCCGCGGCGAGGATTGTGGATTACGTATACTGCTGATCCCTTTTTTTTGACCCCCATTTTACTTTTTTGGTTTGTATTTGAAAATGATATTTTGGAAACAGCTACATGCCCCCCCCCCCCCCCCCCCCCCCCCCCACCCCCCCCCCCCCCCCGGCAGGGGGGGGGGGGGGGGCGCCCCACAGTTTGGAAACCGCTGCTTTAATTGCTAGCGTTCTCCGGTAAAGCTCAAAGATTGCAAAATATGTTAAAATTAAATTTTCAGCTATACAGTGCACAGTGTCACTAATGTACAGATTTACGTGTTGTTGTTAAGCAATCATTAACGCTGTCCATACGATTCTGGCCATTCGTTGTATGCCGCACTGGGTATATTGAAAAGAACATAATAGGATTGTTGCGCATTCGAGCAGTAAGCGATTGCCGCAAGTTATCTTATAAGCCTATCGTAATCCATTAATTAATCCCCTAATATCCTATTGTCATACATAGATACGTGAATCTGTATTATATCGTCAGCTTTAATTTCCATTGTACTATGTATTCATTTACTGCCGCAAAGCCTTAGTTAAGTCATAGAAATTCTTTATGTTCTTCTATTTGAAAAGCTTTACAAACCACTTAAGCCAATTTGCTTAATTTTATTTGCTTTAGCAAACAAAGATTACTTCTATGCCATAGAGAATGTTTACTTAGTAAATCAAATGCTTTCAGTAAGTACTTGTCTTCGATGAATTTAAAGCAACAACAATTAAGAAAAGCTTTTTATTTCTCAATCATTTCTACACAATCATAGTAATGCGTTGTAAGTTTTCCTCTTCACTCATTAATTTCTTATCTAATATTTTTCATTCAAATTAAAGATTTTTCAAATCATCTTCAAGATAAATAATAAGTCCGTCTATGGCCATTTGGCTGGTTTATGTGCTGTTAATGGCAAATGCATTATTGACTACTGAAAAGTTATATGGAGCAAGCTGCTCTTATGGAGCATCCAATTCAAAAGCTTGACTTTTACATTAGACCTATGGGATGTACTGAAGAAATGAGCTAACACGACCAACTTATTATAGTGTGCTAGGATCTGATTGGTATTAAGTACTACTGCAACTTCATTAGCCTATTGAAGGTGTTAGCTATTTACTAAAGCTTTCATATTTAAGACATACATACGCTATTTTTGTCATATATGTGAAAATTAAAAAAATTCGCAGTAATTTCATACGTAGATAACATTAAAAGGGGGCGGGTTGCTATTATTTTTAAAGAAAAATGCTATATGAAGAAGGAGTGGGGTCTTCGAGTTTCTTCCACTTGTACAATCTCACTCTCGTCTTTATATCCTGCATCACTTGAGGTACAGGATGTGTTGAGAGATAGACACCCACCACTGTAAGAGGGGGGGTATACTCCTTGCTTAGGCTTTTTTCCATAATGTATGTGGCACTCAAAAGGGAGCTTCAGAGATCTTATATTGCATCGCTTTTCTCGATAGGGTTCGTCGTCACTAGATCGTGGATTTTCTTTAAAGAGAAATCCAGTTGCACGTTTTCACTTCAAGGCTCTTTTATTTACAATCAATTTGTTCAAGGATAGGACTATTTACAGTTTGGCAGCCTTCTTTACATAAGCTTTCTTTTCAACTCAAACGTTCTTTTTCGACTGACCCTGCTTTTTGCAAATATTCATATTCATGTTTATATACATTTTTACAAGCTTACTACTATTACCTAAGTTCATGGCTTCATTTCTAATCCGTTAATCGGATTTTCCGCTAATCTTTTGCCTCGGCCGGCAGTTGCATGACGTGCCACGACCGTGCACTTAGGTTTTCTTTGTCTAGGGAATTTATTTTCTGGGAAAATCAATTAGTTGGAATGGACTGGACTTGGGATTTCCGTAACAATAGATATATTCATGATTACCGTGAAATTTTGAATTAATTTAGCCATGTCTGTCCGTGTGTTTAGTGTATGTAGTTATTGTCGGCATTCTTTGGTCGCAAAAATGAGTACATCGACTTGAAATTTGGTAGAAGCATTGGAAGTTTTTCAACGGAGATTTGTCGGAGCCGAAGCCCGCAGTGGAACATAACGTGGAGAGTAGAATGTGAAAAGCATAGTGATGGGTATGCGAAATTCAGCTCTGTCGAATATAACTCTCTGACTTGTTATTATATCGACGAAGGCAGCATCCTTTTCTGCATCTATCTAAAGTTGTCTCTCCGTCTGACGTCTGCTCAGTTACTTTTGCGGTGGTTTATGTCGCAATTTTTATGACATTTTGATGAAATTTTGGTACATTGACGTGTTTTGGCCTGAGGATGGACCCTACAAACTACGATTCAAATTCTACCACATTTTCAATCACTTTTCACATATTACGTCTTTCTTAGGGTAAGTAAGAAAATGATGCACGAGCAAGGCCGATCATTTGATATCCTACACCATTGCGCCTAATACAGCCGCTCATTCATTTTCGGAATAATACACTAATAGCACACACATACATTATTTCTCATTAAAGCCTTCATATGGAACGAAACTCAGAAAATCAACCGTTATTGACGTCAGCAAATTTAATTTACATGCCAAATATTGCGTTATATTAATATGACCACGATTTAGCCATGTCTGTCCGTCCATGTGTCTGTGCAGTGTATGAAATGTTGTTGACACTCTCAAGCAAAGTTGGTACAAACATTGAGAGCTTTTGCCAGCAAGTTGGTCCAACTTAATGAAAGCGCACGTCCACAGCGAAGCGGAAATTGAACACAACGCCGTTTTCCTAAGCATAAATTTCTGTGATCGAAGGATGAAATGTTCTAAATCACTTTAAGGATTATCCTTAAAAAAAAAAACAGACGCAATCATACAAAGTTACAAATGAAATTTTTCATTTTTTCCCTTCTTTAACGTTTACCGGACATGACTCATCAGATGCACAGGACAGAATATTGAACAGCATTGTGTACATTCCTCGCATGAAGATGTATTATCTGTCTAAAAATAGAAATGGCGGACTCCACAACGTGGCAGATGCTCTTTTTCTTAGCATTTCAATCAATTGGGTATCAAATGAAGAGACTTGGAGAATAGAATACCAAGCCAAGCTAAGTGCAGTGAAAGTAGCGACGGTAACGAATTTATTTTTTCTTGGCATGGGCATCAAATAAAATAGCTTAGAAAGAAGAAAGCGACAAGCTAAGTGTTTTAGTTTTAAATTGAATCCCATATTGGATTGACCTTGGCTTAACCATTCCGTCAATATGGGCACAATGCAAGAGGAATTGGAGAGGACATGTATTGTAAAGATTGAAATAAATTGTATTACATACAATCTTTGGGATGTTTGGAAAACATCGATTTAAGGCCACAGATCAATAGCTTTGAAAACAATTTTTCCCACTGGAGAGAAAGACCATTCACACCTTGACTCTAGACAAAAATTAAAGCCTTCAGCCTATTAAAGCTTTCAGCCTATCATACATATCTTCTTCTATATAGGACGAGTTAATACACTCCTTTAACAAATCCTCTTACCAACTTAATACATTGACCTGAGGTATTGAAGCAAGTTCCTCAAGGCGAACATAAACTTTTTAGTCATTTCTCATTACTTTACATTACCGCTAAAATACATTAAAATTTTTTTTCAAAGAATTCATTAAAAAGCAATCAAATAAAACAAAGGAAAAGCATGGCATTAAATTAATTGCGAACATATGTACTTCGTTGACTTTCTTATATGGTTTTCTGAGTTATGTCTACTTGAAGAAAAACATTTGTTTGAAGCGTATTTTTCTATTCTCACCAGATTTTTTATTTCCGTTTCTAAAAGATTTGATTATCACAAGTAGAAAAAAATCAAATATATTAGGTTGGGGAAAAAGAAATCCATTATTTCTTCTTCTTCTTTTGCTTNATATAATTTATAAAAAATAAATTTTCTTTATTTTTTAATCTCGCTTGTTTTTCAAGTTTACTTTTAGCTTAACATACAAATTATAGTAAAAGCACTGAACAAAATCATAAGTTTTTAGGAAAATATGACTCTAGATGCACGATTGTACGTAACCGCTGCAGCGACGGCAACAGCGAAAAGATGTTTTCTAACTATGGCAGGTAAGAGATGATTCTTCCCAATATTTTTACATATTTATATATACATATATATATATATATATATTTATTTATTATCGACTACGGCAAATACTTTTCTTAAGTGAATACTCTGCAGTCTGGCACTAATAGAGCCAACTTTCACAAAACAATACAACGAAGACCCTTCCAACGAAAGCTAAATAAAATTATTCCCCAATTCCATTATGATTCCTTGTACAAAATATAAAATGTCTCCTATCATATGATGGGTGGGGTTTCGGCAGGATTTGAAATTCTTTTAAGAAACGTGATCTTAGTCCATGACATAGATTTGGGCGCGTTTTTAATTAACTACTCACAGTTTCTCTGCATTGAAGTTTTAATCTTGTTACGTGACTTTAGACGATGTGGAACGAAAACAGGAATCAGTTGGGTACAACTTTTTTCATCGAACGGACTTCTTAAGGTGATAGCTGCGGCTTCATTCATTAGAAAAATTAGAATAAAAAACTAAAGTTTATAAATGAGACTCGAGTAAAGGTGTTTTTATAAAATAAAGGGCGTCAAATATTTGCTTATGTTACGCACACGCATGAACAGACATAGGGACAGAAATTGATCCAACACACTAACAATGGAAGAAATATCATGCAGATGGAAACGAAGAGATATGACCTTAAAACGCTCGAGTGCACTTCCAAGTTATACCATGTAAACAACTTCGTCACTGCTACAACCGTCGTCGTCGTGTGTATATGAAGAAATGTGCGTAAAGACAAAATACCGAAAATCATCTTGACCTAAAATAGTGGCCTTCATTTCAACCTTTCGAAGGAATTTGTAAAGTTCACTTTAATAAAATTATTCAAAAGAAAAGATAAGGAACTCGACCAAAACTTTTACACCATCTATCAGCATTTTCTTATAGAAAAAAACTGAGTGTTGTTTCTCCCTTCACAAGGCCGCGAAATCTATTATAACAAGTAAGAAAGTTATATTTGGTCGTGGCAGAATTGTTTACACCCCTCAAAGCACTCGATAATATGGAGCCGAGGAATAAAAGTCTTTCTCGCATAGGCGTGTGGACGCATCCTTTGAAATCTTTAGGTGACTTAATTTTCGATGATGGGAGAACGTTCACCACAGACACTTTACCGATATGCAGACGAACAGGCGGACAGACGAACAGAGGGACAGACTAACAGAGGGACAGACGAACAGAGGGACAGACGGACAGAGGGACAGACGAACAGAGGGACAGACGATCAAGCGGACAGATTTAGATGTCTTCCAAATTTCAAATTGGCCAAGAATTTATACCTTTCATGGGGTTTTTGAAACTTATTCCTACTCATTATTGGAAAAAAATTTAATTTAAATTCTTTATCATATTGGGCGGGGATGTTCAATTTTTTCCGACTTCTCTACAGGCACTACAACATTGCGCATAGAATACGCGTTCAAATTTTTGGACATTTATGAACTTATAGTTAAGGAGTAATATGCAAAAAACCAACATTTTATTCCTCTTGAAAGGCAGAGTTGTTCTCAGTTTACGTGGTACTGTCGGCGACCGATTCAACCGATTTGGCGCATTTTCAATACCACTCAGTGTGCAAGAATTTTCAATATTTTTGCCAAATTTGAAGTCGGTAGCGACCAA